>JARWLC010000006.1:2612500-3090000 GCA_033318265.1 Phyllotis vaccarum
ATCTCTTGACTTATATGCTGTTCTGTCTGCTGACAGACTGTACATATACAGCATTGTTTTTGTTTTTTCACCAGCTTGTCCTTGAAGTGGTTCCCTATGGAGACTTTAGTCATATGTCAAGTTATAGCACTATTTCAGGTGGTGTTGTAGTTATTTTTCCCCAGATAATGTCAGTTGTATCAATATGTTTTAATATTACTTTAGAAAGGGATAAACAAATGGGAATACAAAGCTGAAATAAACATTTTTTGATCTTACTTTTCCAAGTGAATTAAATTACATGATGTGTGGACATTCAGAAGCAAAAAAGGAAAAATGAACATTTCAGGACCATGTAGGCATGCCTAGGAAGGGGTTTGACTCTGCCCTCTCTGAGTGTTTTGTTTGTTTATGATTGTACACGTATCAGCTACAGAAAACTTCAACTTTACAAATTTTATGCATTTTTAGGAGATTCTTATCTTATTCAACACTACCAAGGGATATTTTATTCAGTAAACCTTGTTTAGGTTCTGTGGTATCATGTTTGTTTCTGGGAAAAACTGTGGTACTAGAGATATTAATTGAAAGCCTTTGGTTATCACGGAGTGTAGTCAGCAATTTGTGTGCCACCAGATATTCTCAAATACTCAGCAGACACTTCCCAAGTAATTGAGTTGCTTAATATTATAGTAACTGCTGGGCCAGTAGTTCAAGCACATTACTAACAAGCTCCTATATTAATTCAAGATTCTTATGTAGGTTTAGCCACGAGGCTTAGTACCTTTCTTCAGTTCAGCATTCTCATCTTGTTTCCTCTGAGTCTGGCTGGTGACTGTTTCTTTGTCTTTCTGCTTCCCAGAATTCTCCTAGTCTGGTTGCCCCACCTATACTTTCTGCCTGACTACTGACCAATTGGTTTTATTAAATCATTATACATGACAAATCTTTACATTATACAAGAGCATTATCCCACAGCATTGTATTGTACTATTTTCTAATTTTTTTAGGCTGAATTTTAAAACATGATTGTTTGTGTGCAAATTTTAGTGACTTCATGAACTAGATCATTCCTGAGTCACTGGGGACGGTAGCTAACATAACTCATCAAAATCAGAGTTGTTGATATGATCCAAAACTCTATAACACTAGGCTTAACTAAAACCATTTTCAGAATATATAGTCTGTGGCTTTATTTAAAAATATTTAGAGATTTATCATATAAAAAGACATTTGTTTCTATATTGATAGAGTGCTAATGTCACCCAGACACTTGATAATAGAAAATGTGGTGACTAATTTACTTACTTATTGTAAATTCAAGTTGTACTTTCCATGGCTCAGTAGAGACTCATGTCTTATGAAAACATACAGAATGCCAGAAAAAAAATAAATGATAAAAGATGATGAGAAGTAAATTGTTCCTTTGGGATATTTGGGCTAAAAACATAACACAATTTTATGTGGATAAATTAAAAACATATCTAAATGGTATGTCAGGTATAAGTCAATATCACTTAAAATTGTGAAAAAAACTTTAACCAAATGTTTATATAAAAATTCCACCTATTTAAAATATAAGGAACCCAAATGTATTCAAATATTTAAGTGAATAAATGAAAATAAAAACTCAACATTCTTTTCCTTCTACGCCTTATATAAACCAAAAGGTATAAATGGTTAACATCAAGGAAGTTTGAAACTATTTCCCAATGAAGGGTCAACAAGTAATCTGAATCTACTATGATGCCATCATGTAAACATGAAAAGGAATGCTTTTCAGAACCGTGATTCAGAAATTTCTCCCTTCTATTTCAAACTCAATGTAAGGAGAGGGAATGTTAAAATTACATGGTTTTGGAGAGTAAGGAGTGTCTGGCAGAGGTGCTCTTCTGTGGGTATAAGGCACAGAAAGAAGGAAGGATGTAAGTACTTTTATATCAGAGGTAGGGAGGATGGGATATTAGAAATGTACCCCTTCTAGAGCTGATATCATTTTCAACTGTTCAAACACACCCCTTCTGTCTTAAGTACCCAGTTCTTGCTTGCTAGTGTTTTTATCTTTAAAAGAGAAACCAGTCAAGAGAAACAATCATTATCTCACAAGTCCATATCCACTCATTTTAAGCAAAGGAACAGACCTCGACTGGTAATCTTTCTCAATTAGCCTGGCCTGGTAATTATAATCATACATCAATAGTCATGGCTTATTGAGACTGAAAAAAAAAGATAGAACAAATTACAAACAACTACAACACCAATGTAAAAGAACACTAAACCCCAAAGAGAAATATCAGAGAAGTAATTCTGAATATTTTTGAATTTTAACATAAAGCATTCTCAGATAGAGCCTAGATGATAGTGGGTATCATTACAGGACCCCACATAGATAAAAAATCCTAGACATGGAAAATAGAAACTAATGCACTATAGAAATAATCTAAATATTCAACAATAAAAATGTGTATAAAGTATCAGATACTGATGATAATTATAGGGGACTAGTAAAGTGAATTAGTTTATGAAGCAATTGTAAATGTAAAATAATTTGAGATCTCTTTAGCTACTTTTACATGCTTATTCTCTTTCTTCTTTCCCTAATCCTTCCCTTCTTTCTTTCCTTCCATTCTCTTTTTTTTCTCATGGAAGTATGTGTGTATGTGTGTGTGTGTTGCTGATAATTGAATCAATCTAGGGGGGCATACATGTTGGACAATCCTGTTGCAATGGGGTTTCTTGGTCCCAGGAGGCCAGAGGCCCAGACCCTGCCACGCCAGAACCATTAGCCGCCCAGCCCCCTCCACCCCCCCATCCCCCCCACCCCCGCTCAGGCCCCCAGAAATGACTCAGACGCTTATATTAACTTTATGCTGTTTGGCCTATGGCTGAGGCACATTGCTAGCTTGCTCTTACATCTTAAATCAACCCACTTTTGATTCACTGTCCAGAAAAGTCTAAGCTCTTAAAACATTTTAAATGCCATATTCTGTAGGTCTTAGAAGTGCTTGAAGATTACCTATCTAATTGAATTATATCTTTGTATACCTAAAAATCTAACTAACATGCATTTCTTAATTATACATTATAATTTTAAATCAGTTACATAAACATCCTATCTTAAACAAGAGTAGAAAAATACAAACAGCATAAGAGAATTGACCTTAAATTTGTATCAATGAACCAAAATCTATACCAATGTAAAACATTTTGAGATTAACAGCTGATTTCCTGATCTAAGTAAATTCAATAATCTATTTTTTTAAAAAAATCATTGCTATACCATATCCCCCTTTTCTTCTTAGAAAGAGATTGACTATGACCATTAACCATTTATAATGAAAACAAACACTTATAAACAATATTTGGGAATTTGGGCGTAGTTTTTTATTACTACTTCCTTCTGATTATGGGGCATTGAAAATCTCATGAGTTAGACAGGATCATACTCTGTAGTGTTGAAGTTGATGTGGCCATCTCTTCCTGTCAGAGATTTTTTTCAGGGGGTCTTGGTTGATGAAATCATAAGAGCCTGGAAGCAATCCACAGATTCTCATCTTCTGTGGAAACAAAAGCAGAACTCTTCCAACGCAATAAATCCTTAGACACAAATTTAAAAATCAAAATACCTTTAAAATATATATTCTTGTTTAACTTAGTAGCTTTTGCATTTGCAATCCATTGTCTTTCTGCAGTTAGCTCATTAACAGTTAAAATTGAAATAAAACACAGTAACAATCAAAATCCAGATTTTGTGTCTATTTTCCATCTTTACATGACTTATTAAATTTTCATTACTCTATTTTTCTTTTTAAAGACTTTCTCTATCCTCTTTCTTTTCTCTCTGAAGCCTATGTACCTTTTACACACATTGTAACCTATTTACAGGTATTTCTTTTATCTGAATCTGTTTTATTGTGAATCTTTAATCATGTTCCAACCATAAGAGCTTTTAAAATACAATTTCTTAAAGAGCTGCATAGTTTTTGTAGAGGAAGCTGAATCAGTAAGTTCTCTTAAAGGGACCATGTCTGTTTGGGTCCAGCAAACAGAGCAGACCCTGGAAAATGCTGCTACTAATTATCTGTCTTTGTTTCCTTTTTGTTCAAAAAACAAAACAAAACAAAACAAAACAAAACAACAACAAAAAAAAAACCAGAAATCAAAAATCAGTCACATGCTATGGAGTCTTCTTTGAGATTTCAGAAACCTGCCTGATTGCAGCTTATGCTGCCTGCTGCCAGTCTGCCGGTGCCATTTTGAATGTGACCAGGATGCCATGCTTTCTTTGTATAATGACCTGCTTCGTATACATAATTTGGAAGCTGCTTTTGCTCAGTTTTTGCTAAAACCATTTTTAAACTTTCTCAGGCATTATATGGATATTTGATCCACATTGGATGCCATCTGTTGCAGTGTGGTTTCTTGGTCCTGGGCGGCCAGAGGCCCAGACCCACAGTCCTGCCACACCAGACCCATAGCCACTCGCCTCTGCTGCTCAGGCCCCCAGAAATGACTCAGACGCTTATATTAACTTCATGCTCTTTGGCCTATGGCTCAGGCATGTTGTTAGCTAGCTCTTACATCTTAAATCAACCCATTTCTATTAATCTGTCTGCCACGTGGCCCGTGGCTCACCTGTGTTCCTTACATGCTGCTCCTTGGGCGGCTTACTTGGTCCTGCTTCTTCTACCCATGCTCTGATTTTTCCTCCTACTTCTTCTATGGGGCCTGTCATGGCCCAAAACAGCTCCTTTATTTAAAGACTGATATTCACAGCATACAGAAAGGCATTCCCACATCACAATCCCACTACTGAGGTTTTTGTCTGTCTGTTCATTTTTTGCATTGCTTTGTGAAAGCATTCTAAGTTTGGCCTTGAAATCATTTGTTACCCGACAGATCTTGACCTCTTTTGGTAGCTCAGGATAGTCTTGAATAGCTTGTGTCTCTTCTTATCAAATGTTTGGGGTTACAGCCACTAGGCCTGGCTAAAAGGCTAGAATTTTGATAATTACGCTTACCCTCTTCTCTGGAAATCTAATCATGCTTCTTGGATGAGTCTGAAGTAAATAATATTTAGTAGTGATTAAAAGCAATCATGGTTGGTAGTGTACTTACATTGTTACATTGTTAAAGAATAAGGTAGAAATTTATTTACTTGAATGAAGATAAACATCATTAGCTCTGTATTTCAAAAATTTTTATGTAACTTAAAAATTAGGTACTCTAGATGGGCGCGGTGGCGCACGCCTTTCAAGTCTAGCACTCAGGAAGCAGAGTCAGGTAGATCTCAATGAATTCTAGGCCAGTCTGACTTACCCAGTGACTTCCAAGCCAGCTAGAGCTACATGATGAGATCCTTCCTCAACAACAAAACAAAACAATTTAAAATGAACAAAGAGTAAAAAAAGAAAGTTTAAGGGAAATAAAACAGAAGAATATGCCATCATATCACCCACCTTTTGCTCTGAACGGCTAACAGGTAGCATTTAAAAAACTAGGACTCCAGGCACATAACTGTACTACCTGTAAAAGTGAAATGAAAAGGTATTCAATCCTGCTACCTCATAGAATGATACCAAAGGATGGATAGATGGGTAATAGAGAGTTTTATTTTGTTGATTAATATACAGATTTAATTTTATTACTTAACTCATGTGATATAACAATAATTATATACAGTAGGAACTAAATGAAAGTCTCAGTACTCTCTCCTAAGACAATAGGAGCATGTATTTATATTAGGAACCTTTAATGTCTACTGTACTTTAAAGAATCTTATAGACACATGTGTGTACAAATATACTTTCGATTATTTTACCTGACCATACTCTGTCACAAATATTTGTAAAATATTTTGCAAGTTTATGAATTATTGCTCTGTTGTTTGGTATTCAAGAAAATAAAGAAATTAGTAAGAAGCTGTTATTAAGTTTCTTAGCGTCAAACCATGGTGAATGTGAAGCATACAGGCACCTTATACAAAGCAGAGTGAATAATACAAGTCCTGTGTCCAGAGATTATGGAGGAAAGAAAAGAGCATGTCCTTTAGACAAATGAAGCAAGTCTCACAAAAAAGATAAAATTAAAGTACATATGGAGATGTGGTCCAAGAAACATGTAAATAGCCACAAGAGCTGTCGAAACATGGGGCTTAATAGCCAGGAAAGTGAAAGGCAGATATCATTTGCAAAACCTGTAAGCAAGAAACTCTCCTAAGATTGGAACAGGCGCAAGAGGGCTGGATGACCATATGCCTCTATTTGCCCTGCTAATAGTACACCATTTTCTTTGAAAAGGTATTTCCCAGGACAGGCAATAAATTGTGCAATTACTTGTAAGATTCGGATGGTCAATAATTTAGAGACATTCCATGGAAGAACTTCTACCAAGTTTGTGTGTTATTTACCAGGGTTTGGAATATATTTGAATCATTCAGAGCATTAAGATAGTTTATGTTAAATTTTTTCCACCATTGGCAAATTGTATGAATTATAATGCACAAAGATAAGAAGAAAGTAAAATAAGTTTATTGAAAAAATTCAGGCGCAAAAGGTTTGGATGGCTTTCAGATTGAATTGGGAGCGGTAAACAAAACAGGGCCTGTCTTGCAGCATACAAGATATCTGAACACCTGCAATAGCAAAGCTTATCTGAGGGAGAGGCAAGGCTTCTACCTTACTCTGCTTCAGAAGGAACGGTTTTCTTCTGGCCTTGGCTAAGGTAAAGCAAACAATTCTTAGAGCCTCACTTATGCTAGGCAAACACTACCTTTGAGCCTTTTAAATTTTGTATTTTTATAGTAGGAAGTGGTTCTTTTCAGTTTCTGATTACTGTATCTTCCCAAGAATGGAGAGGCTTATTTGAGATTACAGCATAGAAAACAGGAAAACAGTTTCCACAAATAAAAGCCAAGATACACTTCATGGAGAACATCTTCTGGATCATGATTTTAAATTTAAAAAAAAAAAAAAACTACTAAAAATTAAATAATTGTTAAATTATCTTTAAATTTACATATTGTATTGTTGTGGGGTCCTGCGGACCTTGATTCTTGCCTTCCATCATGGAGGTTTCAGGGATTAAACTCAGATCTCTACCCCTGGCCTCAGGAGTCATCTGTCTGATCCCTGAAATGCAGGTCTTGTGCAGGTTCAACCAGACTGAGTCCTAGTGCTGAGAGAAGGAGCAGCCATGAGTTCACATCCATAACCAAACATCCATCTGCGATTGACAGTCACTGCTAAGAAAAAAATAGTTTTGCTCCAGTGGAACCTCATTTTGTTTACAGGCCACTCTTAAATACAGGATCCATGTCCAGAAGGGACAATATAAAATGAATTTAATGGACTCTTTGGAAATATTTTTTCCTTCATATTGCTTTGTTATGTCATTTTTAAAAATCTTATTGGTCCTTTGCTTGTTATTATGGTTTCTGATTTTATGTTTTTATGGATTTTGTGTGTGTGTGTGTGTGTGTGTGTGTGTGTGTGTGTATGATATATATGTGTATCTATGTGATATGTATTGTATGTGGTATGTATGTGATGTGGTCTTTGTGCTTGCATGTGGTGTGAGTGTGTATGTATGTGTGTGTGTGTGTGTGTGTGTGTATCTTCTGCTTTCTCTTACTGATTCTCATTTATTTCTTCCTTTAATTTGATTGTTTATTTTTAAATACAGAAAAAAAGAAGCCATGGAGTTGGATGGGTGGGGAGGATCTGGGAGGAGATGGTAAAGGGGAAACTGTGGTTAGAATTTGTTTTATGGGAAAATTTAATTTTTCTTTAATTCTAAATGATAAATTACATCTAGATAAGTAATCTTGTTTTTTTATTAAGAAACTTGAGTATTAAGTGAGCTTGGGCAAATTTTCATGGAAATCTTCATTTTATCTATTTGCCTTTGCAAAATTTGCCCCTTATCTGTTCCTTTCTAATATATTTATGTAATTTTGGCATCTTGCATGTAAATCTAGTTTTCTTGTTGTCTCTTTAATATGACTTTTTAAGATTCATGTAAATGAGTCCTTAAAGGAACCTGAAAGAAAGATTTTGACTTTTGGCATGGTCCTGAACTCTGTAAACAGGTTAGATTTAAATCAGTGAATAACATCCATGCTAATTGTAAATTTGAGTTCTTATTGGCTTTTAAGATTAATTAGGTCAGTTTTTTTTATTGAATTAAAATATAATTATATCTTTACTCCTCCCTCAAAACCTTAACATAACCTTCCTACTTTTTCTCAAATTCATAGCCTCTTATTCTTTAACTATTATTATATTATACATGTGTATGTAAATATATAAATGTAACCTACTGAGTCCATTTAGCTTTCTTTATGTATATATTTAACCATTTGGGATTAGATAATCGTTTAGGTTGCTCATTTTGTAGAAGGCTAATTCTCCCTCAGCAGTTTTAATTGTATGCAGCTCTTCATCTAGAAGTAGGACCTAGTACAATTTCCTCCATTACTAGTGTGTACAAAACAGGTTTATACTTTAAAACTTCCAATGAGTTCTCATCGCACACTCACATACATGTGCATAAGCACATAACCACACTCCCACATATCCCTACACACACAAACCTTCAGTAGAAGAGTTCAGATTCTCCTGCAGTTTTAACTGTTACCTATTTCTCTTGACATATGTTTTCTCTCTAAAGTTCTCATCTACTTTGAGTTGAAAAATAGCACTGAAAACGCTGTTTATTATCAAAATTCTTGAAGTGTTTATAACATCAGCAGGCAAGTTACCACCTTGGCTCCTCCTTTTCTTCAAATAAACACTCTCTTGTGACTAAAATGACCAATCAAATCCTCTTTATTGAACACTTGGCTACACCGGGCACTTATTGGAAAGAACTCATAATGCCAAAGCATGAAATAATTACAATCAGAATGCAAGTGTCTTCCAGATAGTGGCAAGAGATGCAGCTGTGAGCAGAGGCTGGTCAGCACCACAGGGTTACAAAACACATCTTGAAAACTGAGCCTTCACTGGGTTTTCTACTTTGCTTATTATGTAGAGTGTTTTACATATGGCAATGCAGATATTTGTCTTCCTCTTACATACCCTGTGAGAAACCATGTTGCTTTAAGTCTCATTTCTCTGTCTTATCCTACCCTTCTGCTTAACCTGTACCTGATGTGGCCCTTTCTCCCAACACCATTCCTTTGAAGTACTCCTCATTAGCGTAGCTTCTTCTAGGCCGACCTGTCTAAGCTCTGGTTTTCTGAGCTCTGTCCTTTCTATGTTCAAAGTGTCACAGTGCTGCAATCTGAAAGCAACTCTAAATCCAAATGTGAAAATAAGCCATGTAGAAAAAAAAAAAAATCAAACGAAAAACCCCCAAGATCCATTATAATGAAAATATCCACTACCTACTAGATTCCTTTTATATACCCAAAACATGGATAAGTTCTTCATTAAGTTTCTAAACTTTTAATTTTTAAGAATTATTTTCCTAACCAAATTATAAAATCTTTTACTACAAACATTACAAATTCTACATATATGTCTACTTAATATATCAAAGCTGGACCTGGAGCCAGGTTCTCCCCGTATCCTTCAGTCCCTACCTGTTACAGGGCACGGCTTGCATATCCTGCCCTCTACCCTGAACTCTACAACCACGGGGCTGGGCTGCCCTTCTCCCAGAGGCTCTTCCCTATAGGATCCAGGCTTTTTGTCTGGTCTTCTCCTACTGACCTTTGACCTCCTGCAGCTGCTCCTATCCACCTCTCTCCCTTATACCTTCCCCTTTCCCTCTCCCTTCATGGCCCAGTTCCTTCTGGTCATGTCCACTTTGCACTCTCCCAGATGTTCCTGCCTCTGACTATGCTCCCCCTCCTATGTACAATAAACATTCTTCTCTACCACACTTAGGAGGAGTCCTGTCCCGCCTTTTTTACTTCTTTTCTTTATTCAGTATGCTTTCTGGGTTTCAACTACATTACATTTCTCAAATTGTGTTTTATTATCTGTCTGTAGTACCCAAGGACTCATCTTGGAGGTCTGAGGCTAACCCTGTAAGTAGCCTGAGGCTGTTAAGACAATACCATAAAACCAGAAATTCTGGGAATGCAAAACACCTGATGGTCTTTCACTCCTGCAGAAGCACACATCCCCAGGAACTCATCGTGGGTTTGCCTTTAAAAAGTTGCCCCCTCCTTTTTAGCTGGTCTGAAGTCTCAAAACCATCCGAGGAGACTGGTCAGCTCCAGCTGAAATCATATTTGACTGATTGACAACAATATAATTTGAGTTTTATTTCCTGGTGGTTTTGAAGTTTGCAACTCATCTATGGTTCTAACTCTGCTTAGTAACTCTTCAGGAAGAGACAATAGTTCCAGTTCTTTTGAGTGTTTCCAACTCTCTCTCCATCCAGCCCTGAAATGCCTGTCAAAGTGCTTTGCAGATAGATAGGTTCAGATAAATGTATTTGTCAAACTGGATAAAAAGGACAGTGGTAAACATATTCAAGCCAAGTCTATACCAATGTATCTGAAAATTGATTTAAAAAGAAAAGTGGAGATGGATTTGCATTGAGAGGCAGGAAATGGAAGTTCTTGTCTCCTTGCTTTGGCTTTGATCATGCAAGTTATCTTCTCTGAATTTTATTTTCTCCACCTCAAATAAAAATGAGGCAATCTCCTCTGAGGTCATAAAATGTTCCTATTGCAGAGAAAATTGACAGCTGCATAAGAAATGGTCAACCACTTAAAGGCATGACCTAATTTTTAACCAAACACACAGGAAGATCGTCATGCATATGCAGTAACGTATGCAAATTAATGCACGAAGCATTTTAGAAGATAAATGTACTTAAGGCATATTATTGGTCTCATAAGCTTTGTCAAGTTCATTTATATCAACATAGCATGATATAAAAGTTTGATCCAGATTCTGAATTGCTTTTCCAAAGAGTCCTATGGGGCTTCCACTCACATCCTATGTTTCTTTCAGTTTTATGAGATATCTTAGGCCAGAAAATGGAAAATATATTAAGCACATCGCTTTCTCAATATCTTTGCTCTCCACTTTAAAAGAAAATAAGAGAGGACAAAGGAAAAAGGAAGAAGAGCCCGAGTGACAGCAGATACATTGCCTGCGTCATCAGACTTTGCTTGCTGCCACGTGCTACCCATTCCTCTTTATTTTTCATTCAGATCCCTTTTCTTTTGCTGGAAAACTGGAGCCACTGGCCGGGAGACTTGAATGTGACTCCAGAGAAGTTATCATAGTAATCTTTTCCTGATTTTTTATTTCACCTCACATTAATGAGCTCATCATTGTCCCCATCAACCACATTTTCCTTGTACTTTCAGTTAATGTGGTGTCATAACTCTCTCTCCCACAATGCCTAAGGAGGAGAGGCAAACTATGTCTGCAGAGCATTCTCTCCTGATGAATAGTGAGTCTTGATCATAAGAACTTGTTTTATCTTGAATACATTTGATTTCCTTTCCGATGTGATTCTCATTTTTGTTGTTTTTCCTAATATCACTCAACCTGTGGGCTCTGTAAGAATATTTTTAAAATCTTTTTGTAATAGGAACAAGAAAGGCTGTGATTTTCTTGAGGAAAAAAGTTACAATAACTTAAGTAAATTGCATTTGATTTTTAGCATGGAGGCTGAGGCCTGATACAAATCCTGGCTTCTAAGTCTGATTATGCTAGACACAAATCCTCTTGTGTCCATCCACCAAACAAATGTGAGCACTCAGCAAGACTACTAGCCCTCTTTGTCTCATTGGTAATGGTGATTAGCTGAGCCATCATGTTCAGGACCAATAATATTAACCTCTTTTATATTATCTACCCATTTTCCTACTTTCATACTAAAAGGCTTGTGCTTGACTCATTTTAAGCTTATATATTGCCATCTTCAACTCTTGAAATTACAGCAAGCTTTCCTCTAACATAAAACTAGCCCAAAGAAACACCAATGTTTTCACATTCTTCTGTGGTCTGATAAAGAGGAACGTAGTAGTTTTCAATATTAATTATTGCATGGTTTCATCCTTACAATGAAGCTTTTGTCCCCCCTAAAAGAACCATGTTATCATTGAGTTTATCAGTTCTTTCCCCCATGTTTTCTGCATTATAATAATTTTGTCAGGGACCAGGTTTAGCTGTGTTACTTTAAATATAATGTTTTCATATGTAATATGTAATTAAGAACTATTAATAATAGATTTTCTAGAGAAAACCAGGTATACCTGTTAAATATAAGCCCATACACAAAACATACCTTTCTCCATAGCGAAAATTGACTTCCAGATCATTTTGGAACATGCCTTGGATTAAGTACAAATGACACAGACTATTTTGCATGTAATCACATACAACATTTTCCTTTTCTCCTTCCATTTCCTCCTATGTACTGTCTGCTCCCATTTTCTCTTTCTCAAATGCAAGGCCCTTTTTTAAAGAAAATATTTTTCTTTAATATTTTTATACCACAGCACTTTATAATTTTATCTATTAATATTACAAATCCCTAAGGCATACTTTACCCCCGTGTTTTGGTTGCAGAACATTATAAAAATGTAAGGCTTTCCCATATAATTAAGTATTATACACAAAAGATCCCTTTTTTGCCATTTTACTCTCAGACTGTGAAAACCCAGCCTACCTCCATTTTATCCATAAAAATCATCTAATAGTAAAGACAAATTGGGTTCATTCCCATGCCCTGCCTGTAGCTTTAAGTACAGATGGATCTGTACTTCCAGGAATGCCAGTCATGTCTTTGTTTCAAAACATCTGGTAACCCTGTTTTTGTTTTAAAGTTTATATGATCATCTATGATTACCTTGATATAACTACATGTTGTTATGACTACCTTGATATGACTACGTTGTTATAACTACTTTGATATACCCACCTTCCAATCCTATCTTTGTTTCTGGAGGTCATTCGGACTAACATGTTCTACTCCTGTACCCCCATCTGCCAAATCATCCATTTGGAAACCCTGAGCTCTAAAATCCTTGGTTTTATGTTTTTTGTCTTGTTTGTTTTTTACACCCAAAGCTGACTGACTTCTCAATCGTCATCTTAGAGGGAGGCAGAGCTTTTCCATGAATAATAATAATAATAATAATAATAATAATAATAATAATAATAATAACAACAACTTGCTTTAAGTAATTAGGCCATGATTATTTGGGTCAGCGGTCTTTCTCATCTTTGAGATCAACGACTGTGCATTAGGAAGGCATGGAAGCCTGGTCCGTTTCATCTCACAGGACACATCCCTTCACTGAACATTTATTTTCAATCATCTGGGTAGCTATGTGCTTCCATTTAGAACCATTTCTACATCAGTTGTGTTTGTATATAGAACTCATTTGCACATGAATGTTCTTGTCAGCTGATGCTGTGGATTCCAGTTCAGTTCTGCAGAAGAACAGTATTTGTATTCTTTGTACTAACTTGGGACGCGCTTATTGAAAGCAGTTTACAGTGGGTCCCAATCCTGTTTGTTTCTTAATCACTGAAGCTTTTCTTTCAGATCCATTGTTTGTACTAGAGTACTTTAGAATAGATGGTATATTTCAAGTCATTTCTCCAATTATTGAACTGTAGTTCTATATGTCCTGATCACAAAGAAAGAGCTATATTGTTCTTCTAAAGTAAAATTTTATAAACATTCTGAAATCTCAATGTCCTCAAATATTAAATCTAATTAGGAATTTTTAATGTGTATACAAAGACAATTATTAATTCTTTTAATAATAGAATTTTCTATTTTGGTACAGAATGCTATTAAAATGTATCATTCCATTTCACGTCTCAACTCCGTATATATTAAATCAATATTTTCAATATTTTAAAAAGGGTTTTATATTAGTGTTTCCAGATTTGGGAAATAAAAATACAGATATTCAATTAAATATGAGCTTAAGATGAACAGCAGATACTTATTTTGAGTATGCTTTGCATATTTATGGCATATAAAGTATCTGTTTATCTGAAATTAAGACATAACTAGATGCCCTGTATTTTGTCAGGCAAGTTTATACCAGGTTGATGAGCACCCACTAATGAGATAGATATAAGTAATAAAAAGGTTAAAATCCTCAAATTTTATGCTATGAGAACTGAATAAAGCCTTATGTATAGATTGAATGTACTGAACATTTTAATACAAATAACATTTTTAATAATGATAAATAAAAGTGTTTTACCTCTAAATGGTATAAATTATATTGATGAGTAGTCACAGTAAGTGGAATCAAGGTCTCTCAAACATATGAACATTTCAATCACCTGATTCTGAGAATGTATTATGATATCTAGTAAAAGAGAATTGAGATAATGAATGGAATTAAGATTATTTCTTACTCATTGATTGAGAAAACAAGAAACTTTTACGGGATCATCTCAGTGAGGCCAAGATAGCCTTGAGAAATCTGAAATGTCAGAGACAAAAAGAAGTCAGTGCCACAGAGGTAATCCCAAGAACTTGGCTGTAGGACATTTTGTGACTTCTTAAGTCGGAATGCACCTTCCCCCATCTGCAGTGACACCAAATTGCTTATTGGTATCCCATTTGCCAACCAGTGGAGAAACAAAAAGCATATGAATTGTGACTGAAGCACCTGATACATTGGCTGAATCTTTAAGTCACTAGAAACTAAGATTTAGAAGGGTCAAGGGTTGAGTCACAGCTTTGTCTCCATATCTCCTGTACTGAATACAGCACTTGACATAAAGTATGTAGACAACTTTTTGGAAGAACCAAATAAGTAAATATAATGAAGAATGTTGGCTTTGTTATTTTTTCACATTCTGGGATTTTGGGGGGGGGGTCCTAAAGATAAAATTATATTGTTTAAAAGTCAAAGCAAACTTTATGAAAAAATAGACACATATTTTATAAGGAAAGCAACTGAATATTTTATGGCATATACCCTAAGGTGTTCAAGTTAGTATCAGTATTAATATTTAGTTCAATGGAAAAATAACGAGTGGATACACACATCTATCTACCATCTGTTATTAGCCATGATCTCAATGTTTCTACTTTTTAGATTTGCTTTATAACCAGAAAATAAAAGGTTGTACCTGAGTTCCTATCCATTTAAAGATGAAAATACAGAGTGTAATGAATGTGGAAGCAAGTGGACTGTGGCAGTATGATAATGGCAGGAAGCAGAGCAACAAAGTATAGGAGCAGCAGAAGACATCATGCTGATACCGTCAGCTCAGTCTGGGACGTGTCCATAAGAACCATCAGGCTTGTGAGCACCCTTAGGAGAGTTCCTGTGAATTCTTGGTTTAAGCAATACCAACGCTAACACAAAGCAGGGGGAGATGGTTATGTAAGAAGAGCTATTGAGTTTGGCTTTTATTAGTTTCATCAGCTTTGGATACATGTGGTACAGGCTGTTGCTGTGTCCACACAGACTGCCTTTGGGCTTCTTAACAAAGATAGTTCTTCAAAGCTTCCAGTAAGTGACTGTTTATTCGAATACTATGATCAGACTGTGGTAAACATAGGGTTTAATACCTATGAGATCCAGACATAGTTTCAATGACTCCTGTTTTAACATGAGAGGCTTGTTCATTTACTGGGAGTTTTGCATATGTCAAACGATACTAATGTTTGCAAGCCAACAACAATGGCAGAAAGAATAACTTAGTTGAATAAGTCATGCAAGAATTCAGAGAACTAGCAATTACAGAAAAACTCTAGGCATCTCATAACTGATGTTTTGAAACAGAAGGTCCAAGTAGCACTGCTATTGATGCTTTAGAATAATGACTCCATCTTAAAATCTTCAGGTTACAGACACTGCGGTAAATTTGGGGTTGCTTACAGACTATTTTGTTGCCTAAGACACAGCAGCAGTAGCAGCAGAAGCCCCTGCCTCTGCCTCCTGATTTTTTTCTGTGTGTGAAGAGATATCTTAGACAAGAAGGAAATACAGCATGTGTTCTTCAGAGTTCTGTATTACAACACTCTACTCACATTTTTCCAGTACAACTGTAATGCAGTTTTGAGGACAGATATTCAACTTTTTAAGTTTGCTCTCAATAAATACTAGAAACAGCATGGAAAGGCCAAGAGGCTCTTAGCCCTGTGTTTGAACTATGGTGTTTGTAAAGTTTATCTAATAAGATTTGGGCATCACACAGAGATAGAACTGATGATTTGGAACACATAGCAGATGATTAATCTCTACTTCATGGGATAATGCATTTGGACAGGGAGGTTACTAGAGGCCATAGTACATTCAGACCAGGTAAAAGGGTGTGACCCACAATGACATATTATTTTATTAGTCCTGTTCTATATTATTGCCTGAGCATTTGAGTTTCCCTTGAGCCACACTGTGTAATGAGTAGGAACACATGAAGAAAGTAGCCATTTACACATCCTAGCTAAATGAGTGTCAGGTTCATGCACTAATTGATTAGCATATCACTTTGGTTTTTTTTCTTAGAATAATATTTTTGTTTATTGATTTTTTTATGTGTGTCTATGTGTGACTGCTTAGCTGTACCTACATTAGGAACATCTGCAGCCTGTGCAGGCCAGAAGGAGTTGTATCTTTGAGGTGAGTGATGAGAACTGACTCCAGATGCTCCAGGTGCTCTGAAAGAATAGCAAATGCTCTTAGCCATAGAGTCATCCCTCAAACCCCACATATTCAATTAAAAAATTAAATTTATATTAATTGAGACATGAAACACCAAAGCATATATTTATGCTTCAATACATTCACACACACACACACACACACACACACACACACACACACACACACATCCTGTATCAGGCTAAACATACCAATCTCTCCAAACACTTGTTATGACCTCATGTTGGAACCATTCAACACTTTCCTTGCAGCCTTTGGAGATACACAGTACACGATCGGTGTAACATCCCTACATGCTATGTCACCCTGGAACTTCTTGCTCATATGATGGCAATCTAGTTTCCATTTATGAATCTCCCGGCTCTTAGTCTGTTAGCCTTCAGTCACTGATACTCAACATTTTGTGTTGTTCAGAAGAATAAATTTATAAATGACTTGTCTTTCAGTGTTTGCCAGGTCAATATATATTAAGTCCCTGACTTATTCTGAGTAGTGCCTTGGAAAACAAACTGGACCATTGTCTTCCTCTCTGCTTTGGGAGGTGGGAACAGATATATCTGTATTGTTTCTCATCCTCCAATACTTATTGCCAGTACCTGGAGAGAAAATCCCTTCTAAACATTTTTTTTCCAGTGAAATTTTCATTCTGTAACTTTGGCCTCTTGCATTGTCTGAGTCTCTTTCTTCTCAGAATATCAAACTTTTGTTTTAACTTAATTCAGTTGGTCTACTATATGTTAAAACTCTCCCTTCTAATGAAGGGAGCAGCTCACTCAGCAGCAGATATGATTTTGACACTTTTTGAACATTTACTTTTTGCTTGGCCTTTTGCCATTCTTGTGTGCTGCGACTTACAGGTACAGCAGAGATCCCTTTGGGGAGGGACATCACTGTAGCACTTAGAGTTTCATCACATTGATTGAAATCTTCTCTCTGGCATTAATCACACATACTTTCACCGCACATATAGGTTGTTCCCATTTATTTTATTAGTGGCTTTCTTGTCATTTGCCCCACCTTTGATTTTTCCTATTTTCAAAGAATTTGATCCCATTAACCCAAAGTTAATACAGGCAGTTCTTAGGCACATCTTGCTCATCTTCTTGATGGCTTCTGCGGTGACTTTCTAGATGACCTCCTCTCCACAGGATGAAGGACAGATCCCATGATGCCGTTCTCATCACAACCCCCTGGAGGAAGAAATTACTTACAAACCACAAGAAGTTTTAAAAATTTGTTTGTTTGTTCATAGAGTTGTTCAAGATGAGCTCAACCTAAATCCTCAAGGAGAGGATTATGTCAGTGTTCCTCCTACCATATGCTCAGCACCAGCAGCTACTAGAATTTGAGAAGAATGAAAGCCAGGGAATGGCACTTTACCTTTTTGTAGGCAGATGTGGGCAGGTAGTGCAGCCTTGACATTCTGCGGATTTTCCTGAGATTTTTCATGAGTCTTCTGGGGAGACACTGGAAAATCTGATAGTGCCTTCCTTCTTCCCCATGCTCTTTTGAAAGGTGTCTCCACAGTGAATGAAATTTGGTTTTTTCAATATTTTTATATTTGTGAATGTTAATGATATCTCTGCCTTTACATGTCTTCTTTGTTAATATTTTTTTGGCCAGGGCCATATAATATCAGGTTTCAAGGACACAGTACTGATAAGGACTAAGAAACAGGTCAAATCACCAAGTAGATAGTAATATACATCCTTAAGATTCATCCTTTGGCTCTATTGAAAGGAAGATTTATAATTTCAGCCAAATATTTAATTAATATGTGCCATTATGGAAGGGTGTTATGAAGGAATCTGTGCAGATGACAGTATCAATATCAATATTACTTTATGCGGAGGTAAAGTATTAACCTGGTTGGTAAAGTGCTTTTTGTAATTCCTACCATTCATGTAAAAATTCAGGCACAGTAGTGTGCATCTATAACCCTACTGCTGGAGAGATAGAGACAGGTGGGTGACTGGTAATTAGCGGCCAGCCAATATAGATAAATCAGTTTCTCTGAGAAACTCTGCCACAGAATATAAGGTGGACAGTACTGGAAGAGAACACCATTATGTCAGCCTCTGGCCTTTACATAGATAAACACAATAGCACATGTATGCGCATAAACAAACGTACACACATACACACACAGACAGACCACATAAATGAGTATAAAAACAATCTTCAGAGATGCCGAGTCCAATTTACCCATGAAGAGCTGATGATGCATCTTGTGTGTCCAGATGATGCCTAGTGGCATCATTAGTTTTAATATCTCAAGATAACTTCAAGACTCTAGGTCAATACAGTGGTTAAGAATTCTCTTCTAAATGTGCACTGATGGAGCCATAAAAATAACAGCAATAAGAGAAGGCTAACCTCTGTCCGCATTGATCTTTCCAGGGTTTGAAGGCAGCCATTCTGCTTCATTTGCTTATTTTCTTCAAAATATTCTTTAAATATCTCATTTTGTTTCTCCATTACATTTGTCCCCAAGTCTTTAAAAAGAATAGATTGTAATAGTCCAAGTCAGCTCTGAGGGAAAATATGGTAGATCCTCTTATTAATAAGGAAATCACGTCACCTGTTATTTGGAAGTTATGTCCATTCTTGAATAATGTTGAGGCTTTTTTATTAACTGATTTTTTAAAATTGTATTTTATCTGAGCCAGAGATGTCACTGAATATTGCTTGATGGCTCATTGCAGTTTGTAAAGGCATAGAATTTATCAAAGGAAACGTGACATACAGCAATACTAACTAAATGAAGAAATAAATCTTTGCTTCTAAGTTTATTTGTACTAGTACTAAAAATGTTTGGTCTGTGTCATTTGGTCCAGGTGTAATTTGTTATTTCTAAAGTTTACCTTAAGAGGATTTTATCTTTTCTCCTTTGACTAGATTGCACGCGCATGTGCATGTGCGTGTGCGTGTGTGTGTGTGTGTGTGTGTGTGTGTGTGTGTGTGTTAAGGATTCCTAAAATGAGATTAATTATTACTTATTTTTCATGTTTGGTAGCTGAGAATTTCTATTCTTTACCTACATTATCATCATATTTTCATTGCTTATGCATGCATTAAAGATGAGTCATATAATTTAGGACTTGTCCTGCCCTTTTACCCTAGATGTTTTCATTTACTATATTTAGCCCTAAAATTAGATGATTCTGGTTTTGAATGTTGACCTTTTACTACCGCTGAGATTTTAGTAAGTCTAAACCAGGAAAACTGCAATAAAGAAACCCTATGTATTGGGCATAACAATTATTATCAAAGGAATTTTGGAACTTTGAATGAGGTTTCCTTTACCTGAGAAATGGTATATCTTCTGTGGATGCTAAAAATACTTGTTTTTATTATTGCTTTGCTACATTATTACTTTTCTACACTTTATTCATCTTCTTAATGTGCCTAGATTGTAATTGATTTCACAACTTAATTTGGCCTTTCCTTATCTCTCCCCATGCTTAATTTAAATTAATTGCAAGTCCATCAGCAATTCTCTAAACAAATATATATTCTCTGAGTCTCATGAAATAATGTACTTAGTCTCCTCAAGGATCTAGCTTTTTGAATCATAAGCCACAGTTCAAAAATCATAATCGTATTATATGACACAACCCATGCGGCCAATCATTCTCCTCTAGAATGTTTTAAACATTAATTAGAAGAAATAGCATTAAAACCATTTTCACTCTCAAACTATTAGTTTTTCTACACCTATTTTCAGACTCCTAATATGATTTCTCTATATATTTTTTTTGTAGTCAACATTTGTTCCTTTGCCCCATAAAATAATTAAGAAACAGTTACAATCAGAGTATGCAAATTTCAGCATTCTATATATAGTTAAACTTGATAGGACCTGGGTCTTACAAACATAGGTATTACCTCATATACCTCATGTAGGCTAACAGTGCTTATATGTACATATAGTTTGTGTCATCCTGAGATTGCGAGATTTTGTTAGATGACTTTTATGTCTTTCCTCTCTTCCTCAGAATAGATGCTAGATCATTTGAGAGGCAGTCCATATAACTTAACCAATTTACCTTTCTTCCAGAGAGGTGAGATAAATTCTTAGTAAAAGACCATACTTATTAATTATCAGTCAGAAAAATGCTGGCACATTGATAACATTGCACCAGTTGAAATAAAATTATGTCTGCTTCAGAAGTTATGAAAATATATAGCTAAAATAATAAGACAATTTTATTAATTTATAATGTATATGCCTTGAGTATTTGCCTACTCAAGTACCCATGTTGAAGTTTATTTATGAATTTAATAGCCTTGAGAGGTGAGACCAGTGATAGACTTAAGGTTATGAAGTTTCTGCATTCATGAATGAATGACTTTTTTATAGGACTTTTATGATGAGTCTATTTTTGTTTTTTCACATAAAGTTGCAAAATGGGGTCTTTTGAAAGAATCAGGCATTTGGTTTTTGGCTATTCAAGTTTGGTATTGTGAAAAGTGCTTGTGTTCTCTATACATTGCTCAGTATTTATGACTATGGACTAAGGAGTTATATAGATTTTAAACATATAAATTTGTTCAGTAACTTCAACTTGGAAAGTGGTTTGCTTCGTCAGTCATAATTAATACACATGCTAACGAACTCACTACATTACCATCCTGTCCTTCCAGTGTTCAGGAACCTTTCAGCATTCCTGTGAATAAAACAATGAAAATCTAGTTCTTTTAAGGATGAGGATGGGAGCTCAAAATATCGATATTCTAGACCCAGAGGAGATGTTTTAATTGATAGAGATGGGGTTCCTGTAGAACAAACTGAGCTTGTGGAACATGCTGGGGAGACACGGACGGCAGCACGGTTGAGGATTAAATGTTGAGGTTCATATTCATTTACATCAAGGAATGAAAAAATTGCAGGCAGAAGGAACTCCTAGTAGGTGCAAAAGCTATCTTCTGCTCAGGACAGGATTTTCGACCTTGGTTCAGTACAGTGGCTTCATAAAAACTGACTACAAAGAAAGGAACCCAGGATTTATAAACAACAATCTTCTGTCTGAAAAAACTGTTCAGCATCTTTTGATTGCATTTAGACCATTTGAAGAACTTTCTGAATTGAAACTAACTTTATTGAAGTTTGTAGTTATACAAATAAATTTCTGATTGCTGAAGCAGAACTGATATGTTAAAGCCAATATTTCTTAATTATTTAGAGGTAGGCTTTATTGTAGTGGTGTTCTAAATGTATTGACCCAATTAATCTTCATTCACCAAAACAAAGCATAAAATATGCTTTTTCAGTTTGAAAGATGAAATGGTAAAGAAATTTATCCATAGACAGACCTGGTAACTTGAAGACAGAGATTGGAGATCGGCAGATCTGAAGTTTGCAGGCATGCTCTCTAGCTGCAGAATTAATGTCATTATCACAGAGAACACACTGCCCTTTGGCGAAGTATGTGGGATTGGGACAGTGAAGGGATACTTATTTTGTGGCAGACAATATAAAAACCTCTGTAATATTAGATTACCTCTTTCTTTCCCTATACTATGTAATTTGCTACATTATTATATTTTACATATAAATTTTCAACAGTGTCATCCATACTAGATTATATTTTCCTTAAAGTGAGGAGTTACCTTCTTTATATATTTTCTTGTCCAACTGAGGCTGCACAGCAACACATTGGAGAAAATTTATTGACTGGATACATGCGTGCAATCCTAGCACTTGCAAGGCAGAGGAAGGAAAATTACAATTCTAAGCCAGCTTTTACACAGTAAAACCTGTCTCCAGAAAGCAAACAAACAAACAAAAAAATTCTTAAATAAGTTAGTGACACTTTAAACATCAAACATGATTTTTATAGAAATAAAACTGTTTTCTAGAAATTTGGTCCCTTATGAAAACATATAGAGAATGTAGCAGATGTGGGCACTTACTTATATCCCTAAGTACTTTGCAGTAAACACACTTGAGAGAAGCATCATAAGGAGTTGTAAGGATACTTTAAATGTCTAGTAATTGATGGAATAAGAGCATGGGGTATGTGTGTACAGTGGAGTGTTACATAGCCTTACAAAATGAAGAGATCCTGTCCCTTGTGTCAACATGGAAAGAACTAGAGAGTATATAAAAGAGAGTGGGTATAAAAATAACAAATGCTACATGATTTCTCTACATGTGTAGTATGTTAGGCATAATCATAGAAATAATGTAGATCAGTGGTTCCCAATTTGTGGGTTGCAACCTCTTTGGTGGTTGAGTGCTACTTTCACAGGGTCACATATCAGATATCCTTTATATCAGCTATTTGCATTATGATTCATAACAGCAGCAAAATTACAGTTATGAAGTAACAATGAAAATAATTTTCTAGATGAGAGTCACTGCAACATGGGGAACTATATTAAAGGGTTGTAGCATTAGGAAGGTTGAGAATCTTTAGTGATGACTGATTATTGGCAGAAATTGGAGGCAGAGAGAAAGGAGAAAAAAGCTAGTGCCAAGGTAGAGTTTCCTTAATACATGATAGTTAATGAGCAGCATGGTTACTGCATTTAACTGATGTGCTGTGATCTTGAAATGTACTGTGCCTCCACCTTGTAGTAAAAAAAAGAAAATAATTACCATGTGTTAGACATTAGTCACAATGATCTTTTCATAATGTGGGTGTGTATCAAGACCTGACCTCAAGCTTTATATTTTAAAATCAATGTTTGGTTTTCAATTATGCATGAATATTTCTTTCTTTTTTTGTTTTGTCTTCTTGATTTTTTTAAAAAAATTATTTATTTTTTTATTTTAAAAAAGGTATTTTTCCCCCACGTATCCCCTGTTTGCCTTCCCTTCCCTCCTCCCAATCCCTCCCAGTTAGACTTTAGACTCTCCAATCCCTGCATTGCATCCCCTCCTCCAAAAAGGCAAGAAGTCCCAAGGTGGTCAACTCAGCATGGTGCATCCACTACAGGCACGTCTGATTTCCTCATCCCAAAGTCAAGATTGGGTTAGGTGTTGCTCTGCAGGGGATGGGCTTTAAGGTGCCAGCCCATGCACAAAAACACAGTTTGATCCCACCCTTAGAGGCTCCACATACTGCCCATGCCAACTGACAGTCACCTACCTTTGGAGGGCCTAGCTCCTTTTCCTGATAATCCCCTAGTGACTGTTCTTGATTCAGTGAGCTCCCCAGGACTCCAGCTAGCCATCTCTGTAAGACTCCCCAATTATCCAGCAATACCGCTATTGGGCATATTCCCAACGGAAGTATATTTATACTCCAAAGCCATTAGCTCAACTATGTTCATAGCAACATTATTTGTAATAGCAAGAACCTGAAAACAATCTAGATGCCCTCAACTAAAGAACTGATTAACAAACTGTAGTGCATAAATATTTTAAAAATGAATTAAAACCTAAAAAGTTTAGAAAGATCAGTGTCAGTGTCTATCTATTTTCTCTTAACTTTTCTTTGTAGACTTGATTTGCTATCTGCTTTGTAAAGATAAACAGTAGCAGAAGAAAGTAATCACTTTTATGAGTATTATTGAATTTTGTCTTAGACGTGGAGAGGTTTTTGTTTGTAACTGGTCTGTACTGACTCCATGGAGTAAAGTTCATCTTTAAACCTGGGATGCATAGAGACCACTCAATCTTCACACTTTACTCAATCTACACTCTGTGGAAAGATGTGATGGCCTATTTGTGCCAATCTTAGAGGTGTTAGATTGGAACTACTCTGATTTAAGTTTATGTTAATTAGTGGTTGGAATAATTAGCCTGCAAAATAAGTAAGTTGCCCTTTGAAAGTTGGTTGATGATCAGAGGCAAACAGTGTTGTTGTAGGTTTTATATGACTATGCGTCTGCTTTTACAACAGATCAATTTTAGTCCTAGTAAAGGTTGGCTTGCATCCATCAATATGCAACCTAACTGGTGACAAGATTTGCTTGTCAAATATTCATTACTCCACTTTGGAGGCTAGAAACTGATAGATAACTCCAGCTGCATGGTTAACAATGTTCATTTTTCCTTCGTTGTATGAAGGTCTTTATAATTTGGCTTCTCTACCAGTTATCCTCATTTGCAAGCTTTTGAATGTGATGCTTTGCACAAGAGTTAGTAACAAAACCTTAGTTATTTGAACATTTGTGGTTACAAAATTATTTTCTAGAATACTTTCATAAAGTTTCTGGCTCACATTCACTGCTCTTATATAAACACTAGCTACATATTCTAGAGAAATAAAAGCAGAGCTAATTAACTGACAAGATAGAATTTTATTTACTACCATGTATGATTTTGGCAGAATAACTGATTAATTTATATATTAAATATGCTTAATATATAAAGTTATTTATTAAAATATACTAAATATCACATTAAAAATGACGTTTCACATCTCTACTGAGTTATGAAATGTAAAACAGTCACCTTTAAAATCATATATATTATGATATATATAATTCCTTTTATAAAACTAGTGATCAAAGGTAAAGTTAGTAATGAAAATCTGTAATATAATGGAAGGAAATATTTGATATATACTATTAAACTTGTAAAAGTATTTTAATTTCAAATTTAACAAGCTTTTATTTTGTTATGATACTACCTGTGCCAGCTAATAAGCAATTACAAAGTGTTTCACGATTATAATGACTTAGAATTTTCATAAAACATCAGACATTTCCAAAGTTGTACTTGCATTGAAAATTTTGGGCTATCCTTCTGAAAATTTCTTATTCACATTATATCAAATAAAATTTCATGAATAAAATGAAATTAGAAAGATAATAGGTAACATTGTGTCAACATGACTCCCAAGGCTCAGTGCTCCACAAGGACAGAGATTTTGTTTTTTAGTCATGAAAATCTTGAAGTGGCTTAGATAACTCTCTAAGGACACAGTCTTATTAGAGCCATGGACCAGCCTGGAAGATTATGGCAGAGGTTGAGAGCATGAAGCATGGTCTCTGAGGTCCATGAGATTAGTTCTGTATTGGTCTTAGCTGCTCATGTTTCTCTCTTCTTACAGGAGTGGTGGTAAAGAATTTTTATCACACTGGTAATGGGTGAATGGGTGAACCCTCTACGATGGTGGTTGACTTTACAACAATTTATCTCCCCTTGTCATATTAGGAAAATAGAACCTAATAATTATATAAAGTAAGGGATTTGTATATAATAAATCTTTTCATATTGCCTCTTTATTGTATTTTTAAATCCTAATTTTAAAACATGTGTCTTTAAATTTTAAAACATTTTATCTCCTTCAACATCCCTAGTAACCCCCCTTTAATGTCAAATCTTTGTATTTTAGTTTTTACTAGATCACACATATGAAATAAATATGCCATACTGGCCTTTGTGAGTTTGACTGTTTTAACTTAACATAAATATCCATCCATTTTTCCTGCAAATAATGCATTTAATGTTTTTCTTTGTGGGTGAGTAGAGTTCCATTATAGGTACAACAATATCTTAATGTATAGATTAAGTTAGTTTTTCCATATACTCTATACTTAATTTTGAAGTATAAAATTCAAAAATTTAAATTAAACTAAATTATCTTAAACTAAAATTTGTAAATATTCCAGAATTTGAATATTTATCACTAAATTATCACCATATCTGTTGAAGTCTTTAACAAAAATGCTAGGTGCTCCTTCAAATCTTCCTTTAGATTTCCCTTTCTATCCAGTTGTAATGCTCACATCACTATTTTATATTCCTTAAGTGCCTCTGCAGGACATAAGTAGTTTGGTCATCTTAATTTGCTTGCTTGGGCTTTTATTCATGAAGGGAACACTAGGCTAATGGTGTGAACATTATTGCCTCATGGGAGTCCTCTTTTTTCCAGAGGCATTCACGTTCATCTTACCACTGTGTGTTCTGACCCACTTTCTCCATCCTGTTACCCTGTGTTGCTGTTTTCATTGTCTGCATTCTCACAGCAGCAGATGTGTTTCTTCCTGATGGGAGCACATCAAGATTAGCAGTCCCACATCATTTCCTCCCAGATCAGCAACTCCACCAGAAAGAAAAGTTAAATGTGCATCAGTTATTCTGAATGACAACTGATGGAGCCTCCTTAAATCTCATTGCCCAACTTTTACCTAATCTTGGTTGCTAAAGGAATGTGGTCCCTCCATATATAAAGTTCAAGACCTATGATGTCAACATTGAGGGTGGTAGATGACTGTAAGGCCTTTTCACAAAACATGAAGTTAGGGAATGCTCTCTGAGGAATAGGTAGGCCTCAGTGATCAGTACACACTGCATTATACTTGATATTTCTGCCTACCTTCCTAACTGTTCATATTGAATAGCCCAAATTACTTGTTATATAATGTATACATTCTGTGAGCAGAATTTTTATTCCTGTAGTTTTTAAAACTGAATTAACTTAGCAGTAAACTGGAGTGAGTAGCAAACACATTCTTGTGGATCAATGGAATCAAATCAAAGACACCAACATTAACCCACACACCTATGAACACCTGATTTTTGACAGAGAGGCCAAAAATATTCAAAAAAAGATAGTATCTTCAACAAATGTGTTGGCATAACTGGATGGTAGTGTGTAGAAGAATGCAAATAGATCCAAACCTATCACCCTGCACAAAACTCAATTCCAAGTGGATCAAAGATCTCAACATAAATCCAGCTACACTGAACTTGATAGAGAAGAAAGTAGGAAATACCCTCCAATGCGTTGGCACAGGTGTCCACTTCCTAAATATAACACCAGTATCACAGACACTAAGAACAATAATCAAAAAGTGGGACCTCCTGAAACTTAGAAGCTTCTGTAAGGCAAAGGACACAGTCAATAAGACAAAACAACAGCCTACAGAATGGGAAAAGATCTTCACCAATCCTACATCTGACAGAGGACTGATCTCTAAAATATGTGTAGATAACTCAAAAAACTAGAGCCCCCAAACCTAAATAACTCAATGAAAAAAATGGGGTTCAGAGCTAAAAAGGGAATCCTCAACTGAAGAATTACAAATGGCTGAAAGGCACTTAAAAATTGTTCAACATCTTTAGCCATCAGAAAAATGCAAATCAAAACAACGTTGAGAAACTACCTTACACCTGTCAGAATGGCTATGATCAAAAGCAGAGATGACAGCCAGCCTATGCTGGAGAGGATTGAAAACAAGGGAAATACTCCTCCATTTTTGGTGAGAGTGTAAACTTGTACAGCCACTCTGGAATGTAGTATGATGGTTCCTCAGAAATCTGGGAATTCATCTCCCTAAGGATCCAGCAATATTACTATCGGGCCTATACCCAAATAATGCACATTCATACCCCAAAGGCATTAGCTCAGTTATGTTCATAGCAGCATTATTCATAATAGCAAGAACCTGGAAACAACAAAAATGACCCTCAACTGAAGAATGGATTAACAAACTGTTGTACATCTATACAATGGAGTACTACTCAAAAAAAAAAAAAAAATCCTAAAATTTGCAGGCAAATGATGGATTTGGAGAATATCCTCATGAGTAAGGTAGTATCACAAGCCCAGAAAGATAGGCATGGATGTACTTACTCATAATTGGATTTTAGACGAAAAGCAAAGAATAGCCAAGCTGCAAACCACAAACCCCTGAACAGCTTGGGATCAGAAGGAGCTTAAGAGAGACATTCAGAGATTCCCCTAAGAAGAGAAAATAGAGATCACCTTAGCAAATTGAGGTCATAACAGGTTGTTACCAGGACAAATTGGAAACACATCTTGAAAGACGGAGATGGTTGAGTGAGAGGAGCAAAGAGAGAGATAGAAAGAGATGGATGTCTCGATGGAAGAAGCCAATGTGGGTTTGGAAAGAGACTGGGTGCTAGGAAACCTCCAAAAACTCACAGGATGTACCTGGATAGGTCTCCAACCAATATTTGAAGGGGGTGCCTAAACAGGACTTCCTCTATAATCAAATGAATAAACACCCTAAGTGTCATCACAGAACCTACATCCAACAATGAATAGAGGAAGAGGCAGAGATCCACAGCTGAGCACTGGGCTGAGCTCCTGGTCCAGCTAAGAGCAGGGGAGTCTGTATGAGCAAGGGGATAGGGATCATGAGGAAAATTCCCACAGTGATGGCTGGCTGGAGCTCTGGGGAGCTCACTGAATCAAGAACAGCCACTGGAGATCCATTGGGAAAATGAGCTAGGCCCTCCAAGGATAGGCAACTGTCGATTGGCATGGTTAGTATGTGAAGCCTCAAAAGGTGGGATCAGACTGTGTTCCTGTGCATGGGAAGGCACCTTGGAGCTCACTCCCTGTAGAGGAACACCTAACCCAGTCTTGACTTTGAGATGAAGAAGTCAGACTTGCCTGAAGCGGATGTGCCAATGTGAGCTGACCTACTTTGAGACTTCTTGTCTTTTTGGGGGAGGGTATGGGTGAATGAGAAGTAGGGAGGCTGAAAGCTGATTGGGAGGGATTGGGAAGATAGAAGGGAGAGGGGGCAAGGGGATACATGGGTGAAAAAGATATTATTTCATAAAAAATAATAAAACGAAGAAAAAAATGAATGCTTTAAAATTAAAAAGGAGCATTCTCTACTAATTTAACAGCATAACTCATGAGATATAAAGAATGAAGCTCTATTTTAAAATATAAAATCAGGACATGAGACTCTGCAGAATTTTTAATATAACAGTCTCAGCACATGATCTAGAGGTTTATTTTTTTGTCAATATTTTGCTGAACCTTCTTTACAAGTCAAGTACAAATATTCATGTTTACTCTTTATAATTAGTATTGTTTTACATATTCTAATTTAGAAACATTTACATATTAAAAAGAGACTATCTGCAGTTTAGTTTTTCTCTCACATTTTAATCAGATAGTTTTGGAAATTTTCTCTCTCCTGTAAACACATCCTGGAGGAAGGTTCATTTACATTTTGAGTACTGACCTTGCAGACTGTCAAAGAGCCTATACTATGTCATTACTTAGCTCCTCACTACATAGACTTAGCTTTAGCATCCATTTGTGGATAAGTAGCTGCTTTCTATCTTTTCCTCATCCTGAAATAATCAAATTAAAAATCTGTTCAGTAGTTTTTTTTTCCATTCTGGTAATAATCATTCCTAGTTCCTGAAGCTCAAATATTTATAGGCTGTCGTGAACTCTTATAATGGCATGCTCTTCTCTAAAGAGAAGCAGTGTATATCTAATTCAACAGGTTGTATGGTAACTGAAATCAATCCAACCTTGCTTCTGGTCCTGTTCTAAGAAGTAAATCAAATCTAGCCAGTAAACCCCTCTAAACCCTTTATAAGCACTCTATCAGCCAGACATTGATCCCACCCATAACACATTCCCTGCTGCTGCACCTGAGTTCTGACTGCTTCAAATCCATACTACCCACAGGCGGCCTGCACAGGCCTGCCGTCAGTCTTCTTGGATCCATCATCATGTTCTTTCTCAATGAAACAGCTTTCACTTATGTCATGTTCTCAGATGCTAACTTCACGCCTGCCTAGATGTAATCTTCAACCTGGGCTTTCAATCTCCCAATGAGTTTTCTCTATTTCTAGAACTCATCTGACCTCATCTGGCCTCTGAATATTTCTCTGGCTCCAGGTGCTTATCCAATCTTAATGTAGGAAGTGTTACCTTGGACGTCTTGATTCCTTTCAGCGTAGTCCAATGAGGTGTCAGATATGTGGTGAGCTCCTTCGTGGTGCCCATACCTCAGAGTCTACTGTGGTCTTTCACTCTGTAATGCTGATTCATGGACAGTCAATATTTTGTGTTCCTCTGCATAAACCAAGTTCTTTCAACTACAATATATGCTTTTGAAAATCAATTTATAGCTCCACACTTAATTCAAATTGTATTTTTAAGAGCTATTTTTTGTTATGTTTGGAATTTAATGGGGTACTTCAGATGCTACTCACTGAGATAACACTGCCCCCCCCCCGTTTGCTCATTTCTAAAAGATTTGAAAAGTTAAAATCCTTGTATTTGCTTTTATGACTCTCCCCGAAGTTAAAAATAAGTAACCCAGGCAGAACTTTTAGATATGCATTCATAAATGACTGGATATGTGTACAAAGTCTTAACATTATTCAAATAAATATCTTAATAACAATTGTTTGCATTTCGAATAAAAGTCACTTATAGAGGAATAATGAAAATAAATATAGAATTAAGAAGACTTATTTTTAAAATTTAGAAAAATCAAACATTGTGGTTTTATAAACAACACTGTGAATATAAAAGAGCACAAGTATCTTAATAGCCAACAAATTATACAAACATTCTTGAATACTAATTGACCCAATGCAATTAAAGATAAGTTGAATGCCTTTTGGGTTAATACCATGACTCATAACTTATATTTATAATGCATTAAAAGCCATATAAGGGAGGCCTACGCAGATTACCAGCAATGAGCCTTTGCTATACAATAATTGGTCATGCTTTTTTACACTTATTACTCCGTGCCAAACACTGTTTCTTTTCTTGTGAGTTAAATTGGAGAGTATGTTTCACACCTGTCGCTTGTTATGCGTTTTCTCTGACATATTATTTTTATTTATGACCTCTTCTTTAAGTGCCAGCCCCGCATTTCTTGTCTGAACAAAATGGCTCATGCATCTGGAAAGTATGCTAAAGAGAACAAACCAAAAATGGAAATGAAGGCTATTCCTAGAGTCTAACCTCTGGCATTGGTATATTCCCTACACGCCTCCTGTCACCAAAATCTCTCAGTTCTAACATTCTCCAGAAACCTTTTAAATCTTCCATTATATCCTATTACTACTACCCGGAAAGGATCAAGGCTCTGTAACTTATCACCTATTGATGTAAAAATATCTTTCTACATACTATAAATATCAATCTTTAAATAAAAAAACCTGCTTTGGCCTATAACAAGCACCATAAAAAAGTAGGAGGGGGAATCAAATAAATAAAAAAACAAAGTCAAAAATCAATTCAAGCCAAATGCCCCCCAAGATATAAAAAACACATAAACCACAGGCCACATGACAAAAAAATTAACAAAAATAAGTTAAATTAAAACGAAAAACAAACTAACAATATGTCTAGGGCATAGGCCAAATAACATAAAATTAATATGAATATTTGTCCCTTTTAAAGGCTTAAACAATGACAACAACTAAATAGTCTAGGTTGGTGGGTCTGTGGGCCTAGACCTCTGGTGCCCAGGGCCAGAAGCCTTACTGTAACAACCTATGTTAGCAGATGACCAGTACTTATCTCCTAATTACGGACAGCTCTGACTTCTAAAATCTGTCCTTCACCAAAGCCAGTGATGGTTCCTTACAGAGCGATGGGAGGGGAAGCTTGTCAAGGGATTGATCAGTGTGAAACTTTTGTTGCCTTCAGCATCATATTGTCTCTCTTCAACCCTCAGCTCCAGTTAGGTTGTGTGTGTCCATCATGAGATTTACTGTTATTAGACCTCCTTTCTGTTAGGACATGTGTTGGAGTAATTCTCTGACCTGGATTTTCTGGCCTAGCCTCAAGGTTCGGACCCACAGACCCACAGACCCGCAGACCCACAGAGATACACAGTTGTTTATATTTATTGTATGCTGATTGATCTGGGGCCCAGGCATATAGCTAGCTAACGCTTCACTTTTAAACTAACCCATGGTTCTTATCCTGTTCATCCTGGTGCCTCAATACCTTTTTTCAGAGCAGCATATTTGTCCTCTGCATCTGTGGCTTCTCTGGCATCTCTGTGGCATCTCTGCTCTGTTCTTCCTGTTCCCAGAGTTTTCTTAGTCTGGTAGCCCCACCCACACTTCCTGTCTGCCTTCAGCCAATCAGTGTTTTTTTTTTTTTTTAAAAAAAAACCAGTAGGTGGGACAATTGTTTACAATGTAACATATCCCCATTATAGGCATGTTTTTCATTTTATGTTTGTAGGCAAATATAGGACATCATGGAACACCAAGAGTTTCTCTCTCTTATCTCCATCAAACTTAATTTGTATCTCAGTTTATATACTTGTATTCATGTAATGAGTCATGCTAGATTCATCTTGATATTATTACTATTTAACATGTTAGTTTGCTCAAAGGAGGAATTTCCAGTGTTTTTCTCAAAATAAATACACATATGTACTGTAAATCAGAATTTCTCATAACATAGTTTATATACATATGTTATATATTTATATACAATACATATACATAAACTATGTTATGAATATTTATATATGGCCATATATAAATATATAAATAGGTTATTAAATATCAAGTCATTTTACATCTAGAAGGGAGATAAAATGTGTAATGCCAGCTATAATTTTAATTTAAAAGAGTCTAGTTATTACCCATGTGCTAACACTACCAACATAAAATATTTTTTGTTAGACAGGATCATGGTTCTAACTCTTTGATGTTTTATAAAGAACCATGTGACTTGTGGTGTTCTTCCATAATATGTAGATTCTGGTGTTGGTAATGAGATGATCTATATGTTTGTGTTTGTGTGTGTCTGTATAATTAAGTATACTGTAAATATAACATTGTGTCATATCACTGAATCTAACTTATATTGAAATAAATGTATTAAAAGCTAACTATTAAAAACAGGAAGACGAAGACCCACAAGTCTATAGATATAAGCAGGCCAGTTGATAAAGATAATTATTCTAGGACTATGGCCTGTTCCATCTGAAGTAACACCAAGAAGCTCTTAAACATCAAATAAGTCAATGTTAATTTAAGACACTACTTATCCGAATGCAGGAGTATTTTTGATACATGCATATTCTGCTCAATTTGAAGTCACAGAAGAAGAAAACAACACGTATTAGATAAAAAGCTTAAAAGGGAATTTGAAAAGATACTGTAACAAGTGCTAATTTAATTCGTAGTAAGTTTAATAGCAGATCTGTTGGCTAGTTCCAAGAAGGCAAAAAGGAACGTTGGGGACCACAATAATCTTGGAACTAGTAGCAGAGTGAATCTGTGATTAAATGTCAGATGTAAGATGAAAAAGCCTGCTGAAATAAAGGAGTATCTTAGAGGCGGGCATTGGCTTCCAGAGAACGGAGAACCACCCAGATGCTTCCTATGCCCCAGAAGCTTGCAGAAGGACCTCCAGGACTTGGAGCTCAATCTTGGCAAAAAAAAAAAAAAAGAAGTATTGTTACTAACTGGGCTACTTTACAAGGCTCTTATGGAAGCGAGATTGGGCTTAAATACTTCTACTGTGACATGGATCATTGTTGGGTGCCCCCCAGAAAAAGGAATTCACTCCCTCTTCCTAGTATCTGCCTTTCTCTATTACCTTCTATTCCAAAACAAATCAAAATTTGAAGCAGAAAAAAAATTGTATGTTTTGCATCTTGAAAATAGAAATAAAGACTGTAGTGGTAGTTACTGATGACTGCGGGAAGATGGGAAGTAGACAGAGAAAATAAATGTTACTCAAACTGCACATTTTCAATGGAAACACATGCTTTGTGTTCTGCTACACAGTAAGATTAACAGTAATATATTTAATAAGAACTCTATTTCAACTAGCTTAAAAAATTAGATTCTTGGTGCATGCCATTAGTCCCAGCACTCAGGAGGCAGAGGCAGGAGGATCTCTGTGTCTACAAAACAAGTCCCATCAGAGTCAGGACTGTTACACAGAAAAACCGTCTCATAAAAACAAACAAACCAACAAACCAAAGGCCAAAGAAGAGGCTCTGATATTCCAGCCTGATTTTATTAAACCTAAAATATGTCACCACGCGAAGGAAAAAGGCTGAGAAGTGAAGTTCCTAAGAAGCCTGATCCACCAGCAAAAGCTGAACTGCAGAGGGTGCATTTACAGAGATCCAAATTCAGAGAGAATGTAACCTCAGAGACTGGATTCTATATAACTCCCAAATGAATTTTTACCAATGAAGAGAGGTTTATATTTGTTTTAGCAATACTTTAAAAGTTAATCATGCCAAAAAACCAAAAATATGCATTTGTATCCCTGTCATGATATTCTACTTTGTGCCAGCAGAAAATGAAAACGAGGCCCACTATAGGTCAGTTCCTTTGATTTCTTCTAATTAACACATTACTTTCATCAGTTAATGTAAGGGAAATACATAATTTATGACCCATAATCAAATTTCACATAATAAAAGGTCTAATTTGACACCATGGCTACATTATGTCCATTAAAGTTCATCCTCTGCAGGTCCTGCCAGTAAAGCTTGAACATATTGCTATAGAGCAGGGAAGAAGTGAGGTAGAAAAGTGAACTGAATTGCTCTATGAAATATTTAATATCAATTGTCAGCTCATTAATCTGACAAACAGAGGCTGCAGCAATACCATTCTTTCCTTTCTTAGAGACACAATGTCTCCTGTGCTGCGGAATATTTTCTGTTGTGGACTTTTCAGTTGCCTTGGGGTTCTTCCCAGAAACATCTTCCTATGTTATTACAACGGAGTCCTGGAAACCAGTACTGTTGCCTCAAGCTTCCTCTCCTGAGGACCCTGCCAGTGATCATGAGCCAAAGAACTAATGGCCTTGTTTTGTAGTGAAGTAGAACCAGAAATCTTTATGCTCTAGAGCTTACATCTCATCACAGAACCTTCCAACTCTCAGATGAATGTGCTGAGCTTCTTTTAATTTCTGGTGTGTTTCCTGCCTTGTCTAGAAGTGTCAGCATAAAGGTATATATTTCATTTCCTTCATTTGGATTGCTTAGTATTCATCTACAAATCTGATGCTTTGCACCTTGAGTTTTGCTTAAACTTTTAAGTTCTCTTTATGAATCAGAGGTCCTTCCTATGCCCTACTGACCTAAGCCACTTGTTGCTCATCTTTCATGTCTGACGCACGCATTTCTCTTCTTCCCTCTTGCTTTGCAATATGGAATTTTCAGTATGAAACAGCTATCATTTAAGATTCACGTTGTTATGCCAGTTCCAACAACATCATCCTAGACTGCCAAGTAAATGTTGTTTCTCCTCTACCAATTGCAGAAAAATTGTAAGCCTTTCCGAGAGCATTAAGTTCTATTTAGAAAAAAAAAATGTTTGTAAAATCATTTCTGAGTAGTTATGATGATAGACAGGGCACAAGGTCAAACAAAATGTGTGTAGTGATACTCCAGCTGAGACTGTTAATGCGGAGAGAGAGAGTTAGAAGAAAGAGAGAAAGTTATCTATGCATATATATATATATATATACATATACATATATACATATACATATATACATATACATATATACATATACATATATATATACACACCTTCTATCATACATAAGAATGGCTCTTCAATCCACCTTTACAAATGAGGAAATTTAGGTAAATGCAATTTTAAATGCTAAGGTAGGTAAGTGTCATTGTACTGACTAATGGAGGCAGAAACAGTCATGTTGGAAAGGTCTTTTCTTGGCACACTATTTTGCTTCAAGTGGCAAACTTAAACTTGCTGCATCTAAGTTTCTTTGTATTTAGAGCTCATAAGGTGCTTATAATAGAAACAACAAATATAAAGTTAAAGCATAGAGTAAGTTGTAATAATTGGTAACACTTCTCAGAAGATGCACCTATGTTGCCTTTGTGTATTGCTGCTTCTATTTCAGGCTGTCAAGAACGTGCTCATCTGCTCTGCATAAATTCCTGATTGCCATGATGTGCAATATTTCTTAAATTTCTTCTGTGTACATACTATTTAATATTGCCCTATTTCATGCCTTCTCCATGGAGACAGCATTATCCTAAATAGGATGAAAATTTAGTTTGGGGGAAGTAGAAACACATCTCATTTTATGAATAACCTACAGATATATATTCAGTATGCAATACAATTTATTTGTAAGATCAAAGTTTCACTTGGTAGAGATTAAGAAAGCCTATAAAGACTCTTGGCAGTAATACTATGAAAAGCAGGTGAATAACACTGCTCAAGTTAACTGGGGTGTCCCAATATACTGGTTAGGAGTTTTGTCAAATTGATACAAACTGAATCATTTAGGGGAGAAGGACCCATCATTAAGAGGATGCCTTTATCGGAGTGGGTTATAGGCTAGGATGTAGGAATTTTATTTATCAATGATGGATGTGAAAAGGCCTAGCCCACTGAGAGCCATGGTACTCCAGGGCTGGTTGTTTTGAGACCTCTTAGGTCATTGGCCATAAGCCTGAGGAGCAAGACGGTAAGAAGCACCCTTCCTTGGCCTTAGTTTAATTCCTGACTCCAGCATGCTGCCCCAAGTGCTGTCCTGGCCAACCTCAGTGATGGACTGTAGAAACCAAAAGAGCACTTTCCTTCCCAAGTTGCTTTTGGTCTTTATCAGAGCAATAGAGAGCAAAGTAGAGCAGAACTTCTTGTACAACTGCGCACATAGACATGTACTTCTCCAAGGTCAGAGAGAGAGATATTAATGGTCAAATGATGTAAGTAAAACAGACCTAGAGATTTAAATGCAGAAAAAAGAAATGGATAAATTACAGATACAGTTAAAAATACACAAGAAAACTTGCCCCACCAAAATGTTCCCAATTTAGCAAAGTTGCTAGTGTGTTTCACTATGGATTACAAAACCTGAGAAATTTCCTGAATGCACAGGTGGAGCCACTAATACATTCATTACAGAAGAAAGGAAGGAAATAAGAACAGAGGCTTGATTCTGTTTGTAATGAATGTGGGAAACATCCCTGAGGGCCCTTGGAACTCAGGTCTCATCTATGAAGTCTGCGTGTGCTTTTTCACTTCCTTTTTGCAGGAAGAAAAAACTCTTATTCATGATGGTGTTTCTTGTAAAATTATAACTATAAAATAGAAGACACAGAGCTCTGAATCTTCCTGCACTGAATTCTAATACAAGTCATTGACTTTGCGATTGGTAGGAGCCTACTTCAGCTTGCTCAGCTGGCTGTAACACAATTTTGTGTTTGAAGCCTCTGCAGACTGACCTTAGTTTTAGAGAAAACAGGTTTTTGATGCTTCACTGAGTCCTATGTTTGGACAGGTCAGAGTCACATTTTTCTCCAGGGTTCTTTCCTGGCCTTAGACCAAAGACTGAGTCAATGCTATAGCAAAGTTTACAAGTACTGTATTTTATTATTGTAATAAGCCATATCAACTTGAAAAAAATTATATAATGTTTTAATAGTATTTTTGTTTACTTTACTGATTTTTAAATTGTTTGCTGTAACAAAAAAGAAGCCATTAGTAAATACTCACATAAAATTATTTATGCTGTAAAATTAGTGGATCATGCCTTTTATTGGTAGTCATTTACTTTAACCAGATATATCACATTTCCAACTGTTAAGTTTTCTTCAAAGGGAAAACATTGTCCACATACTCAGCTGTTGCATTTCATGATTTTAGTGACCTGGGCCAGCATAGTATCAACATGCTTTCAAGAAAAGTACAATTTAATATCTGCATTGTGAATCACCACTGAAGACATTGAAATGTATGGAAATTCTATTTTTGAAAATTTGAAGTATATATATATATATATATATACATATATATATATTTAATTTTATGACAGTTAAATATATTTAATTCTTTGAAGCTCAAAGAACATAGTTTCAGGATATTACCTGCTTTATCTTCCTCGGGAGGGAAGGACTCACCCGAACAGGAGGGCTTATCCAAATACTTCCTACAATCACGATATTATACCATGGTTGTCTGTTTGTTTGTTTGTTTGACACAGGGTCTCATTATGTATCCCTGGAACTTGGCTTTGCCCTGTAGATCAGGCAGGCCTTGAACTAACAGAAAACTGCCTTTTCCAGGCTCCTGAGTGCTATGATTAAAGTCTTTTGCTACTGACCTTGTCAGGTATAATATGGTTTTCAAGTTGACTTATATTGTTTCAAAAGGCAAACATACAAATTTGACTGATTTTCTTGTTATTGCAGGAGATAAAAATATGGGTTATGAGAACAAAGCGTGAGAGTGTGCGAGTTAATGGTGTGGTAGAAGCTAGAGTCACTATAAACCAGCACAGCGGGGAGGGATGACTTTGTAAATTACTCTGAAGATGGTCTGCTGAGAGGCTCTAAGATAGTGTTTGCTTCACACAGATTTAAGTTGTGAACCCATTCATTTGAATGAGTTGATCTTGGCTATGAAAATGCTGAGAACTTACACTACTGAAAATGGAATCCGTATGGATTCCAGAGCCTTCCATTGCCTTGGTAATACTACCTTTGCTTAAGTGTCCCTTCAGTTTGATTCTCAAAACTCATTATGATAGAGGGAAATAGAAGAATCCAGAGCTTAGACTTCACTTCTTAATGATGCTGGGAGAAGCCGATCCTCATGACAGCAGTAGCAGAGAACCTGATAAGTCTTTTACAGCAACTGATTCCAAAGAAGAGACCCTGGAAAGAGCTCAAGGGCACACTCTTTGAGTCTTTGCCTTAATTGGTGATCAGATAAATTGCACCTCCCCCAGTGGGAACATACAGGAGTTGGCTGGGCAGGAGATAGTTTAGGAAAACATCCAGATAGAGTTTCTAATGGAAAGCTCTAAAGTGGCTATAATTTCAATTTAGAAATAGGAAAGCCACCTGGTAGAGGCGAGAAGCTTGATCAAGGTCACAGAGCTAGTAGGTGATGGATCTTAGTGTCTGGTGTTCTACTCAGGCTGCCATAGTCAAAGAAGCACAGCTGTAAGCCTGTGTGATTGGCCATCTGCTTACTTAATTCTCACTGAGAGGCTGCCACAGGAGTTTTCAATAGCCCCTTCCTGTGCTAAATTTTGTTCTTCGGGGAAAGATGCTAATTGCTTTCTTAGCACATTACTGTTTATCTTTGGTACTGACTTCTCTCCTGTGTCTCAGAGAATCTGTACCAAACTTCTGAAGGACAATTTCCTTTGGCTCAAGGTCACTGTCTTCTTCTCAGCTTGGGTCTGGGGTGTTCTGTTCCTCATGCTGGGAGTCCTAGGTATGCATCTGTTTAACAGAAACCCTGTTTTTGTTTTTTGAGGTTAGATGCCTTTAATCTCCATTTTCTACAATATATATATATATATATATATATATTAATATTAATAATAACCTAAGACACTTAGACAAAAAGGGGGCAGGAAACTTTATAGTGGAATAATTTAATTAGGAGAAGATAGTTTTTGCTTTCATTTTGAGGTAGATCAACCGAGTGGACAAGTATGACGACTTAGGGCACCTGCCACCAAGTCCAGTCCCCAGGACCCACATTTTAGAGAAGAGAACAAGCACATACAACTTGGCTGCTGATCTCCAGATGTTTGTTTGGGACTCTACTCATGTTAATGTTAGGCTATTAGTTTTTCCAAGAAAAAAATTTTCACCCAATAGAATTATTTAATTTTGAGATTTGTGTGCAAAAAACACCTTTAAAAGTATAGTTCCACTTCCAGAATCAACATGTACAACCTAGCAGATGTACCTAAATTCAAACTGGGAGCTAATTCAGTTTTTAGAAGGGCAATTGTGCTTAGTGATATATCACCACATGGTTGATGAAAATCTACCCTATTAATAGCAAAACTTGGTGAAGCAAAGTATAAGGGACAGGGTGCAGAAGCTGAGTTAGGGTTCAGCTGCAGCAAGGTGGTTAGTGCTATAGCTAGAGCTCTCTTACCTTTGTAGTCCATGTTTCTTCATGGATAGACTGCGTAAGTATATCACTCAACTCATGGGCTGTAAATGGATTATGTTATAATAACATAATGTTTGGAGCACAGTGCCTGACTCATAAAAGTTCTTCACAATTGGTTTATACAAACCTTGTAAAATTTCACCAGAATTAATATTTTACAAAGAAAGAAAAAAATGTTTGCATTTTTTTTTCCTTTCTGGGGTCAACTTATCTGTTTAGATGTAGTGCTGTAAGAAGAACAAATGAGGAATAAGGAATAAAAAAGTTGTAGAAATGTAAAAATCTGTGTGAATGATTAAAGTATTCTGAAATGCATTGAAGGTGGATGTATGTAAGAGACCTCTTTCCTCATCCACAGTTGTATTATTTTCTTATATTGCTAAATTATTTCCAACTGGTATTTTATTTTCAAAAGCACTTCTAATATTAATCTGATTTTAAATACAAGATTCCTGTGAGTAAGAAGGGTAAAATGGTTATGGTTTACAGAAGTTTATAAAAGGAGAATGAAGCAAAATATATGTCGTTTTTGCATCTAGCACTTTGCTGCTTATATGACCTCATTTTTTTCTAGTAGAATGAAACTTTGCAAAAAACATTCTGTGCATTTATTTTTACATACTTATAGAATGCAAACACTCTAAATTTGTGAGTAATCTTTTGTTCTAAAGTTCCTTGAAGAGGCACATAAAAGTTTTTATGAAAACACAAATGATAAACAACAATACCCATTTCATTTTAAATGACTGTAAAACACAGAACACATCTACAGTATTTTAGGACTCATTTAGTTTTCAAACATTTATAACAGTGTTGGATTAAATTTCATTATAATAAAAACAGAAGATGGGCTACATTGAGGGAATTTTCTAGGGTGTATGGGAAAGAAATGCAGTTTTGTGAAGTTGTGTACGTCTCAACATAAAATGTGCATTTGTAGGACATTGCTTACTGTTCAAGTTTTAAGATAAATCAAATTATCAGAAGGTTCTAAACTCAAACTACAGTGTATACAGTGAACATAGATTATGAAAACCTCTCTAATTGTTTGAAATAGTCTTTCTCTGGTAAGGTGTATAGGAGGGACTTAAGCTTTTTTCTAATTACCCTGAAAGTACCATAACCTAAGAGACAAAACAGTCTAAGTTAGAGTTGAATAATATGAATTAACCCTGTGGCTTTTGACATACAACCAAACTACTTTTTAAAATAAAACTATATTCTATTCTTAAAGTAGGAACCTACCAGGAATGTTCCAGAATTAGATAGAAATCATTTGCTTGAAGCATCTTTAATATATCATGCAGGTTCCCTAAAAAAATGATGGCTGTCTGAGTTTGAGTTTTGCTGAAAGCAAAAGCCTGAGGCACAGAGTGGAGGAAAGGCATAGTGGAAGCAAGAGTATGGGAAGAGAAGTTACAGGTCAGGAAGTGAAGGAACAACAACAGAGTACAGATTTGATCAGCCTGCAGTTTTTTGAGACCACTTTCCACACAGACACTATGTCCCCTACCTATCTGAGTAACAGGAAACCAGAACAATTGTCCACAGCATAGTTACCTCTGTGTAGGGTTATTTCCTTTTAATTTTAAGAGATAGGTCACATACTTAGATAGAGGCAATTTATAGCACATAGGTTTGACTACCAGAAGTTTCTAAGGTTTGTGTTTCTACGGTGATGGTTTCCTGAGAAAATAATGAGGTAATCAGTGTGTTACTATCAAATTCTTAGTCTTCAGCAAAGACCAGGCTGAAGCAAAGAAGGAAGATGGTGGCCACCTGCAGGAACTTGGATATGAGGACAGAGTACATTGGTAAAAATTCTTTGTCAGAGTTACTTATGGAAACTACAACAATATATGACATAGATTTAAGAATGAAAAGAATATCTGTGTAAGAATTGGCTCATCTAATTGCGGAGAGTAGAAGACCCACCATCTGCCGTCTGGAGATGGACAAACAGAAAATCAATGTCCAAGAATTAGAGGGAAGTAATTCATTGATCTAAGTCCCAGATCTAAAGTTTAAGAACCAGGAGCTCCAGTGTATGAGTACAAGAGAATGTCCTCAGTCACAGGACAGGGAATGGACGACATTTTCCCTGTTCTAATCCTGCCTTAGAACATTGCATGACCCACCACATTGCTCACGGTGGATCTGCTTTAGCACTGTAGTGATTCAAATGCTGCTCTTGTGTATAAACACCTTCACAAACCTCCAGAAATAGCATTTTCCAAACACCTGGGCATCTAACACACAGAACTCACCCACGGGTAATTTTCAGAAAATAACAAGACAGAAGCAGTGTGTTAGGATAGATATTTAAAAGAACAAGAAATGTTTAGAATTTTTTTAAAAAATAATTAATGTTGATAATGGTTTCTTAGTGGTGATATAGGATTTGCCCTTCTTCTCTCGTCATATTTTTTAAGGCTTTCCAGGATAGACCACTAATACTGAACTACATAGCCCTTTTTATATATGTTACACACAAAATATATGCACACACAGAACCTTATCAATATTCAAGCAGTTCTTTCTACATGGTGTGCTAGGTACCTCAAGCCACGTGGATTTAATCTTCTAATATATCTCAACTGTGTCTCAAGTTATCCTTAGTTCTGGGGTGTTCATTTAGTAATTTTAAGGCTGATAATGGTTTACAAACAATGTGGGAGTTCACGGCAATTGTTATATCAACATATTCTTGGTGATGATATATTAGGGTTCTGATTAGTTTTATGGCTGCTATAAAGATGCATCTCCAGTGTGTGGACACATTAAGGTTTACTTTCCATCTTCATCCCTAGTCTTATTTCTACTCAGTATCATAATGTTTTCATGTTCTAAATAGTGTTTATTGATTGGTATTCTATAGCAAATATAGTATGTCTTTCATATATGTAAACTATCTAGCATCAGATATATCTAAAGTAACTTATATAAAGTATTTTCTGTCATTATACTCATAATATCATACATAGATTTGTGACCTTAGAAATACTGATATAAATTTCAAAATATTAACATCACCATTATCATATACACATTTCTGGATTAATTCAAGAAAAGCAGAAGAATTATAAATTAGTCCTCAATCTGGTGAACTAACATTCTAGGCGTAGAGACAATTCCCATTCCTAAATAAAAATTCAAACAGTATAGAACTGAGTACAAAGTTCAGTGATGATGATGATGATGATGATGATGCCTGGTTTACTTCGTAAATGTAACAGTATTACCGCCTCAGTCTCCTGATTGCTGGGCTTATAGGCTGAACCTCTACTCTCAAAAACAGGTGTTTAAACAGCCCCATGCCAGGTAAGTGCTATTGATAAAACAGTCAAAATTATGATTTTTAAAAGACTAATTTTACCAGGTTTCAACATCATGAAAAAATGCTTCTCATGGCAAAAATTATGGTTGCTTCATGTTCTTATGAGGCTAAGCAGCAGCTGAACTAGTACCTTGTTTTGCCGGCACTTTTACTTGGCAGAATGACTGACACATAAATTATGGTTATTCAAACTTGGGTATAAGGCAGATATTTCCCTGAAAAATGGGACAAGCTTGTCACTTTGAGGAAAATAACTAGCAGTGTTTGTTTCCAATGGAGAAATTGGAGGTTTCAGGGAGAAAACCATGTTTTTGGAAGACTTATGCTATCACCAGGAATTTGATAACTTTCTATTTGCTAAATATTTCCTAATTAGATTAATAGTGATATTAACAAATATAATATTTGGGAAATAGTATAATGAAATATGTCAATAAGAAAGCTTATGTTGCCTAGTGAATGAATATTTATCCCTTGATACATGTATGATATTATAGAATTAGTGTGAATACATAGATGGCAAATTGAAAAATCCATTCAAAGTGCAAAATGGAACAATAGCTGTTGATACAGCTGTATATAGAAAGGTCACCTGGATGGTTTTGGATTCTTCATCATATCTAACCTTTAAGAACTACCACAGTCAAATAACTTGGTAATATAAAAATATAATTATCGGGAAAGGTTATTAAAATACTTTTTCATTTTTCAATCTTATTATTTGTGTGAGGCTTAGTTTTCATAATAGCTTTAACTAAAAAAAAATCTTATACATTAACTCTAGAAGGAAATAAAAAAGACCAATTATCCTACACGAAGCTAGGAATGAAAGAGCATTGCAAAGTGAAGCAAAATGGCTACAATTTAATAATGATTTTTAAAAGACAGTTTTGTAATGTGCTTTTAGAACATACAGTGGATAAAGTGGTTTTCTATTATTTTTAAATGAATATTTTGTGTAAATATCAAGAAGTAGCCCTTCTAAATACAAGCATTTATGTCTACATAAACATCAGTAAGCAGGCGAAGGACTGGAGGACCTAGAGGTTGTTGACTTACACTTTTATCTGAATTTTATGGATAAATCTATATGAGAGTTTGTGCCTAGTCTTAATGCTTGTTATGCTGGGCTCAGCTGACACCCTGGGAGGACTGGAGGAGGAGTGAATTTGGAAGTGTGGTAACTGGGAGGAGAGGAGGGAGGGAAAACTGAGGTCAGGATGTGATGTATGAGAGAAGAATTAAAAAAAAGATAAAAAAAAATATTACATTGCAGAACAATGGATTAAATTCTTCAAGTCCCCTTGGGGACTAAGCATGTTTACAGTCCTTGGTTTATGCAAAGGTTCCTCACTCTTCTTTCTTAGAAACTACTATTTAGTTCATGAACCAGCTGCTGATGAAGACGAATGCACCCCACCCCCGCCTTCAATACTACTCACACCTAGGTTTTTGATGTTTACTCTTGCTTGCTTAATAAATGATGCAGTAAAATATCAGTTCAAAGAATGAATGAGATAACCACTCTAAAATGATTTCAAGTTCCAAAAGCAAAAGATAAACAGTATGATTTAAAAACAATTCTGATATACTAACAAAAAAGTGAATGTATTAGACAAATTCATGTTTTACAGCTTTATTATTGAAATCAAGTAACATTAAAAAGTTCAACAAAAGGGTGCTGGTGGTGGTTCAGTGGTTGTGAAGACTAACTGCTCTTGCAGAAGACCAAGGTTCAGAACTAATATGAAAGCTCATAACTGTCTGTTTCTAGTTTCAAGGGATACAGCACATTCTGTGTGTGCCTTCTTCATTCATGTGCACAGACACACATACAAATTAATTAATTAAATCTTAAAAGTTTGACAAAAGCATCAAGCAGTAGTTATATGATAATTCAATACTTTTGATGCCACTTGCATTATACAAAGACTAATTCTAATATGTTCACATTTCAATAACTTTAATGGTTACTGAAAATCTAACTTCATGAAAAATGTTGTGTCAAAGTTTTAGAAGATAAAAATATCAGATGCCTTTGAAATAATTTTAACGTCAATTAAAAACAACATGATAATATTAAAATAAAGAATAAATTTAATATAATTTTTATTTTGCTTGAATAGGTTTATAATAGAAATTTGTGCTCTGTTGCTTCACAATGGCAAGTGTAGCTGTACAGAAGTTGACTGAGATGTATAGATTTGGGAGAATGGAAAGTGAGTGATCACTTTAAAGTAGCAGTTTGTATTTCTTTGTGAATTAATTAAAGTAAATGATTTTATTTAAAGTAATAACAATGAGTGTACTTTTGTGAAATTGTAATCACTGTCTTAGACAGACTGACATCTGCACAGAAGAAACATTTTGACCACAGGAATGAAAAGTATTGTTTTTTTTAATATTAATACTGAATGATATTGAATGGATGCTAAAAATTGTATGGACTTGTTGGAATGTTCACATGCCTGGGTACCATTTCATCCCAGCTATTTTCCTTAGCCATAATAAGTCTATTAGCATACTGTGTGGGTTCCGTTTGCACAGCTGTCCTTGCTAAGGGCTTCTCAGCAGTTGCTCCATCATTGGGGTAGCCAGCTGTTACTTATTTAAAGCTTCCATCATTTTGTATGACACAATAACTTAATTATGCCCTGCTTTAGAGATGTTAAATGAAATTATCTTCAAAACAAGTGCACTTCATTTAATATTTTCCTCTATCAAGTACTTGAACTGTGACATTTATGTCATGAGCACTAGGTAACTAAATGCTTTATGAATAGAGGCTTTCTGATAGGTTAATTATTGTTGAAGCAGAGTTTTATTCTCAAAAACCTGTAATAAACACTGTGGTAGCTGATCCTCTTGTCTTGGCTATAAGAATTTTGGGAAAATGATAGTTTTATAAAATATTTATTAAGTTTTAGTTTATAACGATTTATTATTATTTTTCAGATTTGGAATTTAGATATTTCAGTTGTTTTAATGAGTACTTAAGTAGATCATCAAATCTGTTCAATGGATTTTGACAAGCAATGGAATGAACAGGAAAGGATAATGAGAAGGAGGGATGGAGGGGGAAGTAAGGGAAGGCAACACTTCAAGAGTTAGAAAGAAACATAAACATTAAGTATGTACTAGGTGTATACTAGGGAAATTTCCTTTCCATGACAACTTAGTTTTAGATACATTCACACGCATACACATATGCTAGATTATATATTGATATTTTACTATACATGCTGTGTTAGAAAAGTTTGGAAACTCTAGATAGTTATGAATTTACATAAACATTTTGTGGATGGTAATGTGGAGGTATTTTGTAATATTAAAAAAAAAAAAAAAAAAAAACAGTGGAGATGTCAGAGGGATCTACCCACAGTCAGTCTAGGAGGATCACACAGTGGTAACTCACACCTTTAATCCCAGCACAGGGAATATCCAGGGAGTGGTGACCTATGCCCTTAATCCAATCTGAGTTTGAGGTCATCTTAGTTTACAGAAGGAGTTCCAGGCTCCCAGGCAGGCAGTGGTGGGGCCACGCCGCAACTAAATGAAGAAAGTATTTAAGGCAGACATAGAAAGACAGAGCAGGCAGAAGAAGCCAGGAGGAGACAGGCTGAGGAACCTGGAAGACAGATGGGTAAGATCTGATTGTGGGGTGTTTCCTCTCTGATATCTCCATCTTTTCCAGGGATTTGGCCCTGAATTTCCTTTATTCATGCAACATGGTAACATTTTCATTACTGAATGTAATGTTACATGTGGACATGTTATGTATGGTCTTTAGTAAATTGAAGAATGTTTTTTCCCCGATGTGCTGAGGATTTGCCATGAGAAATTGCTGCATTTGTTTCTGTTAAGAGGCTCCCAAGATTTGGATCCTTGATCCTATTATTTCAGCAGGTCACATTTATCGATTTGTTTATGTAAAACTGTCCTTGCATCAGATCGAATTTCTACTTTATTCTGGGTGATCCTCTTTATGTGCCCTTGAATTCCTTTCCAGCAGCTTCATAGACAGGTGATCAGCCTTCATTTCTAAAGGCTAAAGGAAAAAGGCATAGTGGTATTCAGGTATCTCCACGAAAATTTGCACCCCACCTTGGCAAGTCTATAGTCCACTTTAAACTCTTTTCAGCATGGAAAAAAAGGTTATCTAAGATAGATTACAAATGTGTGTGTGTCTATAAATATCTAGGTGTATATGAACGTATATTTTTATACACATATATGCACCTGTGTATTTATCTACATAGATATACATCTAGATACATCTAGATCAATGTTAGATAGATAGATAGATAGATGGATAGATAGATAGATGGATAGGTAGGTAGGTAGGTAGATAGATGGATGGATGGATGGATGGATGGATGGATGGATGGATGGATGGATAGATAGATAGATAGATAGATGATAGATAGATAGATGGATAGGTAGGTAGGTAGGTAGATATGCATGAGTTCACAAGAGAAAAGTAAGTGTATTTATCATGTGTAGACAAAATCCTCACTGAACTCTGTAAAATTATGAAAACTATTTTTCATGCTTGTACCTTATAAGGTATTGATAATTTTTAATAGAACGACACATGGGAGCTTATTTTTATTGTGACCACATTAATTTTGTGAGAAATGGAACAGCTGAGAACATTGATGAGAGTAATATACATATCTAATGTGTTGTCCTTTAATAGTTGACGAGTATGGGGCATTTTATATATGTGGGCATTTGCCTGAGATCCTTTTCATATGTGTATGTGTGTGTGTGTGTGTGTGTGTGTGTGTGTGTGTGTGTGTGTGTGTGTGTGTGCGTGCGTGCGCGCGCGCATATATATATATGAGGCAGAGAGGGGGAGCAATTAAAGGGATATCTTGTTAGGGAGAAACATATATAAATTTTACTTTAAATTTTTTTTATTTTACATATGAACCACAGTCCTCCTCTCCTCCTGCTCCCCCTTCCCTCTATTTTGCTACCCCCACCCACTCCTCAGAGAGGGAAAAGCTTCCCATGGGGAGTGAGCAAGGTCTGGCATATCACACTGAGGCAGGTCCAAGCCCCTCGCCCCTGAATAAAGACTGAAGAAGGTATCCTGCCAAAGAGAATGTATTTCAAAAAGTCAGTTCATGCACCAGAGATAAATATCTTGGTCCCATGGTCAGAGACCCCACAAATAGAGCAAGACACACAACTTTTACCACATTCAGAGTGTCTAGTTTGGTTCCCTGCAGGTTTCCAGACTGTCTAGAGTCCATGAGATCCCAGTAACTCAGGTCAGCTGTCTCTGTGTGTTTCCTCATCATGATCTGGACCTGCTTTGATCATACAATCTCTCCTCCCTCGCTTCTACTGGATTCTAGGGGCTCAGCTCCTTGCCTAGCTGTGGATTTCTGCATCTGCTTCCATCAATCACTGGATGAAAGCCCTATGATGACAATTAGGGCAGTCAACAATCTCATTACAGAGGAAGACCTGTTCATGCACCCTCTCCACTATTGCTAGACTCTTAGCTTCTATCATCCTTGTGGTTTCCTGAGAATTTCCATCGTACCAGGTTTCTCCTTAACCTCGTAATGGCTCCTTCCCAAGAGACATCTTTCTTATTGCTCTCCCTCTCTGCCTCTTCCCATATTCATCGATCCAGTTCCCTCCCTCGTATTCTCATCTCCCATCTCCTCTGCTTTATCCCTCCCAGTTTATCTAGGATATCTTGTCTTTCCCTCTCCCAGGCAATTCATGCTTGTCCCTTTTGGATCCTCTTTGTTACCTAGTGTCTATGGGGTTGTAGATTGTAGCCTGATTATCATTTGCTTTACATCTAATATCTACTTACGAATGAATACGTAGCATTTGGCTTTCTGTGTTTTGGTTACCTCACTCAGGATTTTTTTTTCTAGTTCCATCCATTTGCCTAAAAATGTCATGGTATTGTTTTTACCAACTGAGTAATACTCTACTGTGTAAATATAGCACATTTTCTTTATTTTTTGGTCAAGGGGCATTTATGTTGTTTATAGGTTCTGGCTATTATGAATAATATTGCTATGAACATGTTTGAGCAAGTGTCCTTGTGGTGTGATTGAACATCCCTTGGACATATTCCCAGGAGTAGTATTGCTGGGTGCTGAGATAGAATGATTCCAAATTTTCTGAGAAGCTGCCTTACTGATTTTCAAAATAGCTGTACAAGTTTGCACTCACACCAGCAGTGAAGGCATTTACTCTCCAAAACAAGCTGTTATCAGTGGTTTTGATCTTAGCCATTCTGATAGGGAGTAAGATGGTATCTCAGAGTCATTTTGATTTTCATTTTTCCTGATGACTAAGGATGTTGAACAATCATTAAATGTCTCTCAGCCATTTGAGATTCTTCTGTTGTGAATTTTCTGTTTAGATCTGTACCCTATTTTTAATTGGGTTATTTGGCATTTGATGTTTAGTTTCTTGAGTTCTAATTGGGAAGCAGCCTTGAATGCATTCGTATAGGAAGCCACTTCCTAAATATAACACCAGTAGCACAGACTCTGAGTGCAACAATTCATATATTGGACCTCCTGAAACTGAGAAACTTCTATAAGGTAAAGCACATGATAAATAAGACCAATGTGAGCCTACATAATGGGCAAAGATCTTCACCAACTCATATCTGACAGAGGGCTAATCTTCAAAATATATAAAGAACTCAAGAAACTACACATTAAAATGGCCTGAGATCTTAACAAACCGAAGACTAAAATATTTATCACAGAAGACAGTAGGCAGCTAAAAGTCATATTGAAGTTTGAAATTCTATAATTATCTCTTTTCCTTTTCTGGTGAAATAGAAACTAGTTACCAGGAAAGAATGTATGGAGAAAGTATTCACTCTGAATTTTATGGAAAGATATACCAATTACCTGTATATACTTGAAGAAAAGGAGAATGAATTGGCAGGTCGATGTAATAACATAGTATATTGCCTGAGGTCAAATTGGACTTGTCATTAACAGTTAAAAATTATCTTAGAAAAAGATAAGTAGAGTTTTAGCTTCCTGGCATGTACAGCCATAGAAACAGCAGTAAATGAAGTTATCACTCTATGCTCTAGACGTAGGCAGTGACCAGACAGAGCAAAGTAGTGTGGGGTAGTCTAAAAGCCAAGGTTTGAATGACTGATGGTGATGTCTGAGGCTAACAGAGGAGGATTAGAGAATTTAAGGAGGATTATGTATTGGCTTATTGGAGGACATTGCATAATTCAAAGGTAACAGAAAGGATAGGTTTGAAAGGTAGAAGGGGCGATCAGATCTAAGCATGCCTAAAGTTGTGACATTGATAATTATTCACTTGTTATTAAGAAATAATGAGAGGAATTGTCTAATTAGTGTAGAAAGAAGTGGCATAATCTTAGAGGCACAGGGATTGGTTGGATCATTAGGGAAAGATGTTGATGTTACAAGAATAATAGAGAGCTAACCAGCTGCTGAAATATCCAATATTGTATAATACTACACTATCCTTTCTTTTGTGTTTTTATTTTAGTTAATTGAAACAATTTCCTTGTTGGATTGGTCTGTGTCTCATAGACTACAGATAAGGAGAGTGGAGAACAAAAGACCACTCACAGGAGTTAGTTCTTTCTTTCAACCATGTGTCCCAGGGATTGAATTCAGATCATGAGGCTTTGTGACAAGCAGCTTATCCAGTTAGCCATCTATTCGGCCCACTTTTAGATTCTTCCTTTGAGTAAGATTATGGAGTGCCAACTTTCCTGGTTCGTTTCATATAACACTCTCTGCTTTTATCAGTATTATTATAAACAATAGGGTTTTCTTTTATGGATTAATGATATTCCTTTGAGTATATGACCTTTCCTTCAGCCATTAATCCTTTGGTGGATACTCACATTCATTCCTCATTGTCCCTATTGTGAATAAATTACAATAAATATTATAGTTTCAAATCTATTGATTGGTTCAGAGGAAGTGTACATACTGAAGTACCAAAGTAGTCACCTTTGTACTCCAAGTTGGATTTTTTTCAGCTATTGGAAAAGGGGACCTAACACTGGTCTACGTGTTTATGTGTATGAGAAGTTGGGAAAATACATTTTCCCTCAAAGAGCTGTGTGTGAATTTATCCATAAACTGTGACTGCATATAAAGTGACTAAAGGCCCTGTTTCATAACAAGCAATAATATAATTGTTGATTATAATCTTGTATTTTTAGGAATTCTCCCTCTGGCTTGCTGTATCTTAATTTTTGATCTAGTCTCTGTATCAGAGTATTCTCTTTTGCTACCCTGGTTAGATTTTTAGGATTTCTACCTAGATCATGTCCCAGGCCAGATAAAATGGTCATTACCTCTAATTTCTCTCTTTGCTTAAAACAGCCCTTGTGCCTCTGGTCACATTTAGTGAAAGCAAGAAGTTGCAAAAGTCCCATATTTGACAGAAAAGTTAAAAACAGAAATACATGACGGGAGGTATTGATACTGAATAATATTAGCACCAACAGTTGTGTGCTATTTCAGCACTTCCAAAACACTTTCTTATTCAATATTCACAACTAATCTTGTGAGTTTATCAGGTCAGGAATAATCTTTCCTGTTTCACATATGAAGACCAACACTCACAGGAGGTAACTTATTGCCCTAGGTTACCATATTTAAGGGCAAAAAGTTATTTGTTTAATTTTTTTGTGGTCTTTAGTGTAGAATGCTTCTAAACGCTTTAAATGTTAGTCTCCAGAACATCTCTATGTTGTATTTATATGTACTGCTCTAAGAAACTGCTCTCACGTCAGTGGCTTATAAGAGTAACATTGCCAGCTGCTGCTGGAAAGTCCACATCTGCAATAAATAATCTCCCCCCAGAAGTAAGCAGCGATAACAACTGTCCAGTATTTGCAAAAGCTTCCGGTCATATGCAGTGGAGGCTACCTGTGCTAACACTTATTTTCTGAACTTAGATTTGAAGGGAGGGTGTAGAGAAACAAGTACTTCTGTGGTGATGTATCACATATTTAATAAAAAATAGTATGGAATATCAGAGGATAGAGTCACCCACAGCCAAGCCATGAAAGTCGGGGAGTAGTGACCCCTGCCTTTCATCCCATCATTTGGGAGACATCTCTGTGAGTTCAAGATCTAAAAACCAGGCAGTGGTGGCAGAGTCCCAGAACTTTGGAGGCAGAGGCAGAAAGATCTCTGTAAGTTCAAGACCAGCCTTGTCTAGAAAACAAGGTCCAGGACAGCCATGACTGCTAGACAGGAAACCCTGTCTCAAAACAAACAACAAAAACAAAGAAAGCCTAGAGGGATGCTCTGTGCTCTGATTTTATTAAATATACAATACTCAATATTTAAACCACATGGAAATGAGCTCAGATGATGCCAAACAGGTGTAAGCATAGAGCTTTGTTTTTGATAAAACTGCTTCCTTCTGGAAGTGCCAAGTGATACAGTCTTGTTTTTCCTATAAACTCCCCCTGGTCCTGTACCCGGACGTAACATGTGAAATGGTCTTCCTTGAAAATTTAATGGCAAATATAGTTTAGTACCCTCTATAACCAACACCCTAGGTCACTGAACCTAGGAATGGATTTAATGGCTTGCGGTTATATTTGATAGACAAGACACTTTGTTAGAACATGGTAATGGTGTGAGCAAGGTCGATAACTGCAGTCCATCTGAGGATGTTGTAACTTCAATACTTCAAATTTTTTTTTTTTGTCACAGCATTAGAAACCATTCCTCAACCTGATCAGTCACCCCTCATTAGTCAGAGGGACTGACTAACCATTTGTCTGACACATATAGAGAAGCAATTTAAGACGCATGCTCTGAATATATAATGTGTCCCCTCTCATTGACTAGTCTAAGATAGTTTCCTCTCCATGTGATTATTAAGGAATGTCTATTGCTTCTGTTTAATAGGATTGCTGTTTTCAGCTGCCTGATTCTCAAAAATAGAGAGGCAGCAAAATTGTGAGAATTTATACAGAAAGTTCACAGATCTTTGGTTTCTTTTTCTAAGATGTATTCATTTATTGTGTGTGTGTGTGTGTGTGTGTGTGTGTGTGTGTGTGTGTGTGTGTGTGTGTGTGTGTCTTTATGACAGAAGAGGGCATCAGATCCCATTAGAGATGGCTGTGAGCCCCCATGTGGGTGTTGGGAATTGAACTCAGGACCTCTGGAAGAGCAGTCAGTGCTACCAACCCTTGATTCATCTCTCTAGCACTTTATCTTTGGTTTCTTATCATAAATGTCACAAAAATTTTATAACATTCATCATTTCTACATTATATTAGCTGAGAAATTAGCTCGAATTGGCACACCACATCTAGTTAGAACATCTCATGTGTAGCCAAGCATTCATCAGAGTTAGTTCTTTTTTATAAAAACAACTTTTTTATAAAAAATAAAATAAAATGAACATACAAAAAATAAAACACATCTTCAAGAAAAATGATATTAAAAATTAATATTAAGACAAAATAATTAATATTAGCATCTTATATCCTGTGATCTTGGATAAATTTTCAAATTATAGACTCATCAGTGACTTAAATATTTCTTCCACAGACAAAAAGTCAAGCACATAGTATAAACTTTTGTAAAAAGTTCACAACTAAGAAATGTGTGCTTAGAAAGCTTAACTTGTGTTAAGTATTTCCTGAATTCACTTTGCTAAATGAGACAACAAAATCCAGAGGCTTATATGAGAAACAAGGAAGAAAAACAATTATAAGAAATGTTGATTTTATTGTTATTTGTGATATTTATTACTAAGATTAAAAAAATAGAATCCAAAAAACTTTCATTTGTTCTCAATTTGTCTGAAAACTAAAACATTAGAAATTCAAATATCTAAAAACTACGCTATCATTTTTGCCGATGGAATAATTTGTGATGCCCTTTTCTATCCTATTTCTAAGAACACAATTTGCTTAGTGAAGTATAGAGGGCACTCCGGTTCACAATCAGGTTACCCGCCACAATCCTACTTGTAAATTAACTTGTGGAAGTAGAGGTATTTTATATATAATATCAAATATATTAACTCATACCAACCACAAATTTTCCCAAGTTAGCTATTTAGCTGAAATATATAACTTTGTCCAAAAAGGGCTTCAGTGAAAAGTTGACTAAATATTTTTGCACTGTCGGTAATTACCACAAAAACCCACAAACAAAAAGTCTTTTAAATATAAAGTAATTAAAATGTTGGCACTATCATGTGTAAAATAGCTATAGTGAAAGCATATTTGGCTTACTTGGAAATAACTGGTTTTATTTATTATCTAGGAAAACATGAGTGACATTCAGTATTTGCATTTTCTTTACTAGAAAAATGCACAGCCTAACATAGTGAAAAGTAGTCACAACTTGTCCCAAATTTCAGATACTGCCATAAATATTTTTATGAGAAAATAATCTGTCTGAATTTCCATTAATTTGTGCAGAAGTAAGCAAGCCCATCCTTTGTATATTAACTTCTCACTCTTAGGGACCAGTGTCATATTATTAAAGTCCATGAACATAATAAATAGTTTGTTTTTTGAGAGGCAAAATGTAATAAGGATATTTAAAAATAGGCTTAAACATGTGAATTAGGAGAAAAAGGCACTGAAAGAGAGTAAGACACACCTCAGGACATAAGTATGGGAATTTTTTTTTTTAGAAAAAGGAAGTAACATGCATACAAGTGCAGGTATGAACTTTTCATGGGAAAATCGTCTACAACATATTATATCCATTTGAAGGAGAAAATAGAATGACTTAAAGGAAGATATGATGTAATAAGTACTGTTTCACCTCAAACAGCATACTGAAGTAAGCATGCTGTACAGCATTTATTGTATAAAAATAAACAGTATTTAAGATGTAGACTAATATTGTGACTGAGGCTTAACATGAGCTAAAATACAACATTACTGGAAATGAGCAGCTCTGTTAATACAGCCCGTGGCTCTTACACTGTCAAATACAGAATTAACACATCTTTAGGAATTGAAAGCAGATGTTGATCAGAATCAGAGCATGAGTCAAGAAAGGGCAGAACGAGAAGATAACGTGTACAAGGACAGGGATTAAACAGGATTTACAATTAATATTCTAATGGCTTAAATGTCGGGCTATTTGGGCCAGTTTCAACAGAGGGGAATAAGGAGGGCATCTATTGTATCACTATCCTTGATGGATACAAAAAGTAGTAAAACTGCCACGCTCAAGGGCTGTAGAGGAAATATTCATGAGCACAAGATTTCTACAGTTCCACTAGGGGAAAGAAGGAAGAGGCTGGATATATAAACTGGCTCTTTGCAAAATAAGACTTCTCAAGCTCTCTAAGACAGATTTGCAAGTGGGCAAAGAGGAAACAGCCAGGTGAGGTTGGAGAAAAATCTAGTATATTCTGGTCAATGTCTCCAATGGCATTTGTGAATGCTTTGATGATCAGAGCAGTAAACTACAGTGTACTCTAGACCCAACATGGATCCCCAGGAAGGGAATACATAATTGGATTGCCAATGGATCAAACCATTTAAGCCTTGAACATCATATTGAGAAGCCTGTGGGAATGAAAAGAATGACATGTAGCCTGGTTATAGATGAAGCCAGTTACGTGCTAGAAAAAGAAGGGAAACTTGGAAAGCTAGTTGAGCTCACTCTCCCAGATTTAAATGTTTTTTGGTTGTGATTACTTCATAGACCTTAGAATATCCTTTGAAAATATCTTGGTACATAGGTCTCGGGCACTGTAATTGAAATTGATTTAATTGGAATTAAATAATTTAATTATTTAAGAATAATTTGGAGGTAATGGTTCTGATGTCTGGCTGAATTACTGGTGGGGGCAGGGTGGAGACACTCAACTCTACAGAAAGCTCCCCTTTCCTTCTCTTTATGTGACTACTTTGTGTTCCTAATCAGAATCTTAAGGTCTTTCTAGGTGTTTCAAGGTTACCCTCCACTGCTAAAGTTAGGCAAGGGGTTACAACCTTCTATTGTAGAAGGGCTAGAGCCTATTCTACAACGTGGAACATAAGTGTACTATACAAGGATATAACATTTAGGTATCCCCTATGACCTGAGTAGTAAGGAACATATTCTGTACCTTTCACTGGTTGGGACATGGCACAAACAATGTTTTAGACTGTGGTCCCTGGGCATTCATGACATTTTGACCCTTTGAAATATTTTGTCTTGTCTTGAAACAAGATAGAAATGGCTTAATGATTACACCTCCAACATGAGAACCCTAGTGCCATTTTAGGTGGTGAGTATAGCTGTATCTTCTGGTGTGATTGACTTGGCTTCACTATGGTCAGGTGTGGTGACTCATGGAGACCCCCATATATTTGGATAGAATTTTAATTCTCCTACTTTCCTTCTAGAACTACATTCCAGGCAGTGTTTTTTGTTGGCATCCAGCACATCAGACAGTTACACAAATTCTAAAGTTGTAGGTCTGAGGGTTTCCTCTTTAGAAGCCTTAATACATTCACTTTCAGACATTCACCTGTATGTTATAGAGGTTCTGCTCTTTCAGATAAAGATCTCATACAGTAAGAGATAGTTTTATATAGAATGACTTAGAAATGGTCATATTTCGTACTCAATTGTTTCTCCATCCCTGCTAGCCCCTAGGTCTGGACCCACAGTTGCTTAATCTCAAATAATCACATAGAGGCTTACATTATGAGCTGGTTGACCTACGGCTGAGGCTTATTACTTGTTCACTCTTCCTCTTAAACTAACCCACGATTCTCATCCAAATTTAGCCATGTGGCTTGGTACCTTCTTCTCAATGTGGCGTTCTCATCTTCCTCCTTCCGTGTCTTCTGTTCTACTTCTTTGCTTCCTAAATCTCATCTAGTTGTTCTTCCTCTACTTCCTGTCTACCTTCTGGCTAATCACCATTTTATTAAACCACTATTTAGAGGGACAAATATTTACGGTATACAAAAGCATAATCCCACAGCAGTGTTATTAGTCCTAGGATGCCAAGATCAAGACATCTAAGAAAAGTGAAGGTGCTGTAGAGTTCTGACTGAGTAATAAAAGAGGTAACTTACCACAGTCTAGAACACAAATTGAATTATGAGTCTTTGAAGCTGAGTTTTATCTATTTTTTACTCACTGCCGTTTCCAATAGAGCTTCACTTAAATCTTCCCAAGTCACATCACCTTAGGATTAACCAAAGTTAACAGATCAAACAATAAATATCTAGACTCACCAGAGATGCTTTAGTAAAAGGGGGTCAGTGGAAGTTCTGCATTGTCAGACTAATTAGTGCTTTCAGTGCTCAGGAGAAAGACATACTTCATGGTTTTCTTCCTTTCAAATAGCATCAAGGCACTTGAGAGTATTAGAAGAAGGAGCCAGGAAATATCCTGCTGCCAGTCTGTTTCCAAGCTCGTGGAGCTTGAATTCCAAAAGGGATTCTGCACATTTGAAACTCTTTTACCCTACAGATATAAGGACAAAAACCCACAATAAACTTTTGGTGAAAAATTCTCAAAGGGCAAAAAGTAAGAATGGGCTACAACCTTTCTGAAAATTCACTCCATGGTCTAAGAACAATGTTAGACTTTCTGATTCCCACCCTGGTCTACTTTAGATCCACCTCTTAACATTTGGATTCCTAAGCAATTATGCATTTTTTCTAGATGCATATAATTATGAAGTTATGCATAATTTGCACATTTAATTTCAAAATCTAATTTCGTACCTGTATTTTTAACTTCTTTCTCATTTCTATGTTGATTAGTCATATATTAACACTTTTATTGAAAATAGATTTTTTGGATAACATATCCTGATTATGTTTCCCTTCTTCCACTCAACCAATTACTCCTCACCTCTCCTCCCATCCAGATTTACTCCTATTCTATAGTTAGTTAAAAAACAAACAAGCTTCTAAAGGATAATAACAAAATGAAATAAAGTAAAACAAAGAAAAATTTATCAGAATAGTACAAAACAAACAAAGCCTGAGGAAAGGCAAAGGGGAGAGAAAGACAGAGACCCGCTCACCCTCACAAACAACACACCATAAAACATAAAACTGGAAGCTTTAATATGTAGGTAAAGGGCCTGTAGGGCAAAAATACAAAATAAAAATTAAAAAGTCCAATACCACAATATGAGGCAATAAAGCCCTGGGTGTGCAGCCTACCCTTACGTGTTGTTTTTTCCCCAGTGATATAGTGCCTTGGAGAAGATTATGTTTTCATTTTTAAGTAGTTATCAATAGGAGATAGCAGCATCTGGTTAGGGATGGAGGTACATGTCCACTTCTCCTTTCGGCTGAAGGCCTCGTTGAGCCAACCTTTTCAGGTGCCAGCTGTGCATGCTGTCTTAGTTTCTGTGATTTCATATGACCCTGGGTTTTGTTGTGTTTAGAAGGCTTTATTTTCTGGGTGTCCTCCATTCCCATCTGGCTCCTATACCTTTTCTTCATCCTTTACTACCAGAGTTCCATGAAGCCGGAGGGGAAGGGTTTCGTGGACACATCCTGTCTAGGGCTGAACGTTACGCGGCCACTGACTCTCTATACATTGTCTGGCAATGAGTCTCCATACGTGTTTCCCATCTTCTACAAGATGAAATTTTTCTGATTATGGATGAGCAAGGCACTGATATATTAATCTAAGACACTGATCTATGCATCTAGAAGAATGTCATTTGGAGTCATTTGTTGCTACTTTAAAAAAAAAAGTGTCTCAGCCATTTGCATTTTAATTTTCAGAATTCTCCATTTAGATTTGTGCTCCATTTTTAAATTAGGGTATTTTCTTCCTAACCTCTGGATCTTTATTTATTTTTGATACTAGCCATCTATTGGATACATAGTTGGTAGGCTGTGACTTTGTCTTTGATCGTGTCCTTTGTCTTACAAGAGTTTTCAGTTCCATTATCTCTCATTTATTAATTGTTGACCTCAATGCTTATGCTATTGGTCTTCTGTTCAAAGAGTAGTTGCCTGTGCCAATGAGTTCAAAGATATTCTTTATTTTCTCTTCTACCAGGTTCAGGATATCTTGTTTTATATCTTTGATCCATTCGGAGATGAGTTTTGTGTAGGGAAGTAAGTATGGATCTATTTTGAGTCCTGTACACACTTTCACCCAGTTTAACCAGCACCATTGGTTGAAGAAGATACTGTCTTTTTTTTTCCACTGTGAATTTCTGGTTTCTTTATCAAAAATCAAGTGTCCATAAGTAGATGAATTTATTCTTAGTCTTCAATTTGATATCAATGATCAATGTATCTGGGACTTTTTAGTCAACACTACAGGGATTTGTTTTTACTGTAATTTTTTAGTATACCTTGAAATTGAGGATCGTGATACCTCCAGTGTCTTTTATTAATCATGACTGTCTTCTATGAAAGCATATGGCCCTGCGGTTTTTTTGGATGTTAGACTTCTATTTATTGCTTTCATTTCTCTAGGGGGCTTATAGGTTGGTTTAAAATGCTTATCTGACTTTAACTTAACTTTGGTATGTGGTCGATATAGAGAAAGTTATCCATTTCTTTCAGATTTTCTAATTTGTTAGTAGGCAGGTTTATCAAATCTGTCCTTATGAATTTTCAGATTTCCTCAGGTCCTATTTTTATGTCTACAATTTCATCTCTAATTTTGTTAATTTAGAACTTCTTTCTGCCTTTCAGGTATTTTGAATGAGGGTTTGTCAATTTTATTTGTTTTCTCACAGAGCCAACATTTTGTTTTACAGATTATTTTTATTGCTTTTGTTTGTTTTAGTTGTATTTACTTTAGCCCTGAATTTTATTATTTCTTGACACTATTCCTTTTGGGCATATTATTTTTCTTTTTGTTCTACTGCTTTCTGTGGTGCTATTAAGTTACTAGTAGATTCCTCTATTTTTTAAAAATGTAGCTAGCACTTAGTGCTATGAGCTTGCCTAATAGAACACCTTCATTGTGTCCTAAGTTTGAATGTGTTGTGTTCTCATTTTTATTTAATTATAGGAACTCTGATTTCTTCCTTAATTCATGTTTTGGCCCATTATTCATTGTGTAGTGATTATTTACTTTCTATTAGTCCGTTTTTTTCTGTTGTTGATGACCAGCTTTATCTCTATGGTAGGAAGATGTAATGCAGGTGTAATTTCAATTTTCTTGTATCTGTTGAGACTAGTTTTGTGTCTCAGTATGTGATCAGTGTTATAGAAAGCTCCTCAAAGTGGTGATGATACAGTGTGGTCATCTGTGTTTGGATGGGTTGTTCTGTAGATATCTTTAGGTCCATGTGGCTTATGATGTCAGTTTTTCTCTGTTTAGTTTTTGTCTGGATGACTTGTCTTTTTGTGAGAGTGAGGTATTAAAGATTCTCCTGTCAGTATGTGATTTCACCTGTAGTAGAGTTTTCTGTTTTGTTTTTATCAACGTGGTTGCTTTTGTGTTTGGTGCATAGGTGTTAAAATTACAATGCTCTCTTGGTGGGTATTTCTTTTGCTGACTTTGTAATTTCATTCCCTTTATCTTCTGATTAGTATTGTTTTTAAGTCTATTTTGTCATTTATGAAAATGGCTGTAAGATTTTGCTTCTTAGGTCCATTTCCATGGAATATCTTTTTCGATACTTTTTCCCTGAGGTGATGTCTACCTCATGTGAAGATGTCTTTCCTGAAAGAAACAGAACAATGATCCTGTTTTCACATCCATTCTTTTTCTCTTTGTCTTTTTACTGGAGAATTGAGACCATTGAAGTTGAGAGATGCCAATGAACGTTGTTGATTATTGTTACTCTGTTGTTATTGTGCAGCTGGCGTTGCTGCTACTGCTGGTTTGTGTATGTTTATCCTCTTCTGATTTACTGATCTAGGATTATTTGTTTCTCATGGAATTTTTGGGTGTAACTACATTTTTTTGTCAAAGTTTTTCTTCTATTGCCTTTGGTAGGGCTGGATTTGTGCTTGGATGTTTTTGTCTATTTATTTAACTTAGTTTTGGATGAAATAATAGTTTCTGTCTTGGAATTTTTGTTTCTGCTTTTAGAAAATCTAGTTCATGCTCAATTTTTGTGATGAATCCACTTACATAATAAAATAATTCATTGGGGGCTGGGGACAATGGCAAGATGACTTAACAGTTGTGAATACATGATAATTCTGCTGTTTATCTCCCAACACGCACATGATGTCTCACAAATATCTGTAAAGCCTGTTCCAGGGGACCCAGTATTCTATTCTGACTGCTACAGGCATTTCATGCACATGCTATATATATAAATGCACACACACACACACACGCATGCATGCACACACACACAAACAAATATGAAAACTCATAAAATAAAATAATTAAATGTAAACATTAAAAATAATGCAGTTTTATTATTTTAATTGTCTAAATTATTTGTGCGTTTAGTTCCATGTTTTATGTTTACATTTAAAAATGATTTATTTATTTGTGGGTTTTGTGTGTGTAGACATTTTGCTTTTATGTATGTTTGTGTATTATATATGTGTATGGTAACCATAGAGGATATTATTTACCTTAGAACAATAGTTTTAGACAATTGTGAATCAACATATGGATGTTCGAAATAAAACCTACATCCTCTGGAAAAACAACCAGTACTTTTAACTGCTGAGCTATCCCACTGGACTGTCTATGTAAATCTCTAAAATTAATCATAATCTCATAACTACTTACATTCATCCACAGAATCTAAGTAACTCCCTTAACAATAGAGAATGTCTTTTTCTCTCCCATGAATCCATTATTTTCCTGGAATTTGGAAAGCAGAACCCTGGCTGCCTTTGTTTTCTGTGATACCTACAACCAGTGTCCAGAAACAAGAACAAAGATACTGTATGATTTCTTTGTTACTATTGTTATCAGCCAGATTGTCTGCCTCAATGTTTATTTGTATTTCAGAACTCGTAGTGTGTGTGTGTGTGTCTCTGTGTGTGTGTGTCTCTGTATGTGTGTGTCTGTATATGTGTGTCTGTGTGTGTGTCTGTGTGTCTGTGTGTGTGTCTATGTGTGTATATGTATGTGTGTGTCTGTGTGTCTGTGTGTGTGTATATGTGTGTGTGTCTGTGTGTGTGTCTATGTGTGTGTGTGTGTCTGAGATCCTCTTGTTTTAGTAGTGTCTGTCTTTTCATTTTTATTTTTCTATTTATAGACTTGGATACTGTTTTTTCATAATATGAAAATAATTTTGCTAAATGACTCTCTAAGTATTTCTTAGTTATTAGTTGTATATTTATCTGAATTTGTAAATGGCAGTTTACCTGCCTACTATGTTGTCACCATCTTCTGTCTGGTGACTTCAGAAAAGCAGAATGTCCATGAAGGATTGTTATTCTGGCAGTTTGTCTCCTGAATATAAAGCAAGCCTGTTCTTAATGATTGTTAGTGGCAGGTCAGATTTTATGAAGCATGGTTTTTCTATGTAACTAGCCTTTCCTGGCGTTGATGTCAGTTTGCTCATGGCCATGGCCAGAAATACACAGTCTTTCTGTCTCTGCTCCTGACTGCTGGATTTACAATGTGTACCTGCACACACACCTAAATGATTTTGAAACTCCGTGAAAAGCATCATTTCAGCTCTTAGAGAAGCCTGTATTCCACTTGTCATTTGATCAGCTTTTAACCACCATTACCAATGGCTCAAAGTTAAGGACTCAGAGCTACTTCACGAACTGGACCAATAGTACACTGACAGTCTTTATTCACAGTATTGTACTTTTAGCTTTTGATTTGACACTCCATTTCACAAACATGCATCCTAATCCCAAAGAGGGTGTAATGAGAATCAGCAAATAATTCAGATCAAAAACATCTGTGTCTTCTCTAGTGACATCTCTAACCTACTGATAGGTTCACAATGCCTAGGAGAGCGATTTTTCCCAGACTAAAATTTTAGCAGGATTCTATGAATGTGCAGAACCAAGAAATTAACTCAAGAATAAAGAATATTTATTTTTCCTGTTGAGTTTATCCAGTCATTTCTAGGAGAGATTGTTTCACAGCTATATAAGCATGTGTGTGCTCATGCGTATATGTATACACATCCATACACTCACGTTTATAAATGTTTGTGTAACAGATATAGTCGAAGAAAAGAGGCTATCAGCTTGAGAGTGGGGACCGTGAGAGGGTAGATGAGGCAGGCTGCAGGGAAGAAAGGAATCAGGGGGAGAAACATAATCTTATTTTAATTAAAAGCTCAAGAATAATTTAAAAAGATAAATTTTTTTCACTTAATCTTAGATAAAATGCCAAGAAGAAATTGGACGAATGTTACTTTTTTAAGCAGTTAAATACTTTAATTTTCATTTTCATGTGTGTGTGCTAACATGAAAAAAAAGCTACAAAATGTGAATCTGATTTGAGAGGGTGGACTATCCAGTGTTTATAGTGTAAGAAATGAAGGCGGGCTAGTATAAATCTGCTTTGTTTCTTATTTCTCAGAGTAGATTACCTTTAATGATAGGGATTGAAAGGTATCATGTGAGATGTTAGCATCTATAGTGGTCTGTATTCAAGTAGCTCTTGCAAGAAAAAGATTGAATCTATCACAGAGAGCCAGAGCACCCTCCATTCTTCCTTCAAGATTCTAGGTCACGACTTTAGGAGATCTTGGATATGTGCAAATGATCTATTTAGAATGAAGAAAAGATTGTGATAGGTCCCAGGGGAAAATGTCACTTTTGTTTACTATGTTTTGGCTTCCCCTCTGTGGCTTTTCCCAAGAATTCTTGATTCCACTTGAGTGCATCTGATTTGGGTTCTAAATATTGATGAGTGTTGGAAGCTGAGGACATAGCAGGCTGTCAGAGGATGTGAAGAAAAATTAACTTCTTTTCTTTGGTCATGGAAGTTTGGGGGAAGGAGGCAGGATGAAGAGCTAAGAATAGAAAGAGATAATTACTAACACAATATTACTGTCAGCATCTCTTGATAAATTTATATGGTTTAGTGTGAGCTAATTCAGGCCCCTTCTTTACACAGTGACCAATCACATTGAGAAGGAGGTGCTATTGTAGCTACGTAGCTATCAATATCGACAAATAAGTACAGGTTAAAAGAATTGTTTCCTTCTATTAAGTGAGATTACAGTGAGCTTCTACCTGGACATTTAGGGGAACACAGCGTTCCTCTCATCTCTCCCCAACGCCCTGGTTCACAGAGCTGTCTGTGGGTGCCTTCTAATAGTACCAATCCCTATGAGCTAAACATTAAAACACATGACTTTCTGTGGACCATACCTCCTCACACCAGCACACACCCTGTAAATGTGATTTTCTATATAATAAGTTAAAAGAAGAGAGGAAAACAAAATTAGACATTTATCCAATCATCAGGTATGAATGAGTCTTTTCTCATTCAAGTAAACTCCAGATTTTGCAAACTTCCTTACCTGTCACACCACACACACACACACACACACACACACACACACACACACACACACACACACACAATTTAGGATGGTGTTAAAATTAAAACTTAGGCTTACTGAGACAGACATGTTCTCTTCCAGGTTGTAATCAGTCATTCTGTGAAAGTTAATGCATGAACTTGAATCAGCTAGTCATTTCCACAATCACTATTCAAGAAAAAATGCATACAGCCCTGTCTCTGCACATACATGTCTAGGATCCCCTGTTCAGGGAATGGTGCTGTCTGTAATAAGATTGTTCTACCCACATCAATTAACAATATAAAGACAATCTTCTGTAGATATGTCAACAGGCACTCTGATCAAGACAGTCCCTCAGTGAGACTCTGATATCAGTGATTCTAGATGGTGCCAATGTGACAATTAAAATTCAGCCAGCAACTACTATTTGGATTAATACTATATGCTTTAGAAAGTCTGACTGATTAAGATGCATTTAAAAATCTAACCAATCACTTCATGTGTTTATATCATGCGAAAACTATTTTAGCTCTAAATTCTCTTTTCTTGTTGTAAGATTGAATGAACTGAACAGTCTGACTGTGACAATCCTGATGATTATCCATTCAAGTAGCTTTATAGTGTATGTGGGTGTAGTTTGAACTTTGGCACATTCTTTGCATGCTTTATCCTTCTTTATTATTTTTGTATATATTCTTTGAAAATTTCAAACAAGTATACAAAGCATTTTAATGATATCCACCACCTACTTCTTTCTTAAGTCTCCACAGATACCCTCTCATACACATCTACTTCCCAATCTCATGTTTCTTCACTTTTTCTATTTCTCTCAAGAACATAGAGCTTATATTAGTGCCATGTGGCAATGAATCCACAGAGAGAAGGAATTTTCAAAATATTCTTCTACGACTCTACTGCCAGAACAGATATCTGACATCTGAAAGGCGGAAATATTTATTTTTCTTAAATACATATTTGTTATAGTTTATATGTGTGTTTGTTTTACTTGCATGTATGTCTGTGGACCAGATGTATTTCTGGTATCCAAGGAAGTCAGTGAAGGGTGTTGCATACCATGGAGCTGGGGTTATGAATGGTTGTGTTCCACCATGTAGGTGGTTCTCCTCATCAACTACAAGTATTCTTAACCTTAACTCATCTCTTTAGCCTCAGGAGGAGATCTTTCACATTTTGTTGAGGCTCCTAATTTTATTTTTATGTTATATAAACACTGAGAGATCCCATAAATTAGACAGGCTGTTAAAAAAAAAAAACAAACAAACAACAAACTTCAAACCACAAGAAAAAAAAAACAAAACAGGCCACTCCCCCTCCCCTTTTTAACCAAGTTTGTGATTTTTACCAGGTGTGGTGATTGGAATTATATAATAATGTGAGAACCATGACACCCCATAAGCAATGTGTATGACAACGACCTACATTGCTGTACTGCCTCTGTCTTTACTACATGTATTTTGTTTGCTCTTTGCTTAAGTATTGAGATGGTCATTTGGTTCCGTAGTACCCTTTCAAGAAGATATATATGTGGGGGGAGGTGTTAGTCTTTTGTCAGACTGTATTTCTGACAATTCTTTTTCTCATGTGGTTTATCACATAAAGGGTCACATAAGCTCCACCCCCTTTCTGATTTGTTTTTAAAGAATGAGGTTTTACAATATAAATCACTCATTTTTACTTGCCGTTTGTCAGAATGAAAGCTTGACGGCAGTCAAGGACAATTTCAGTAAATATTCTCCAGTATAGCTACAGGAGAGAAACTGGAATACTTTTAGAAAATGGTGTGTTGCTTGCCTTATCTCCTCATACTTACAACCGTTTTTTTTCTTTTCTGTTTCCTTTTTCTCAGATGTACATCCAGACAACAACACTTACAGTCTCCATGAGTTTAAGTGCTTCGGTGTCTCTGGGAATGCTCTATATGCCCAAAGTTTATATTATAATTTTTCATCCAGAGCAGAATGTTCAAAAACGTAAGAGAAGCTTCAAGGCCGTGGTGACAGCTGCTACCATGCAAAGCAAACTGATCCAAAAAGGAAATGACAGGCCAAATGGCGAGGTGAAGAGTGAACTCTGTGAGAGTCTTGAAACCAACAGTAAGTCATCTGTAGACTTTCAGATGGTCAAGAGCGGGAGCACTTCCTAATAGATGTACGTTGAACGTTCTTCTACTAGTCTTGGGAATATACTACCTGCTTCTATGGGCATGATGGTACACACACCCTGAGACCGTCACAACAGTCAGCACCATTGGATGAGGGTCAAATGCTTACGAGATGATTCGTACAAACTGCCACCTTGAGATGTTTAACAAAATATGGCGGTTAGCCCTTATGTTGGCATATCATAGGGCTTGGCATTTGAAATGCAATTTCATTTATGAAATTCAGTTTTGAAACTTAAAAACTGTTCTCCAAGATTTGTTGCTTCGGGATTGTCTATTCTTTGTTATTTTAATTTATCAGCGATACTTGTAGAATGAGGTATTCCAGATCTTGCACAAATAAATGACAAGCAGTTTGGTGTCTTCTGGAAAACGAGAGAAGAATTTATTAGCACGAATAATGGAGTCACCATAAATACTTGGTTCCTCCATGTTTTCTCTTCTTCTTTAGACTTTTCTCAATTTTTTCTTTAATATGTTAATTTAAAATAAACCTCCTTACCTTGAAGACAGAATTCTTTCTACCACTTTTTCCATCTATTTTTCTTTTCTCTGTAGTTGTCCTAGAATTATCATATGGTAACAGCATACTGATACCCCAGGATAACTCAAATAATTTATCTTACCAGTTAAGGCTCTTTTTTACATCCTTAAAAAAAGCACTAGACCGACTGGATATTTGTATTGTAAAAATTCAGAATGTAGTATAAAATAGAAGCTTCATTTATATTACCTGGTTACATAAACAAATTTCAGAGAAATAAATTAAATCTGAATATAGTCTTTTAGAAATTCCATAGTATAAGTCTGTAATAATTAAGGGTAAGTGTTTTTGTTAGTGTTACACATCTGTAATCCAAGTAGGTCCTGAAGATTGAGTCAAGAGAAATGTGAGTTTATGCCTTGGGCTATGTTACAAGACCTCATCGCAGAAAAATAAGTATATACAACAGCAAAATATCCCCTTCCAGAATCCTTTATCAGGCTCTATTCCCTGCTTGTTATTCCTGACACTGTCTTAGTTAGGGTTTCTACTGCTGTAAAAAGACACTGAGAGCAGGAAATCTCATAAGAAAACATTTGACTGGGGTTAGCTTACAATGCAGAGGTTTAGTGTATTATCATCTTGGCAGGAATCATGGAAGCATATAGATGGGTGTGGTGTTGGGAAGGGAACTGAGAATTCTGTATTCTGACCTGTAGGCAGCTGGTGTAGTGGCCTGGATTAAACACCTGACATCTCAGAACCTTCTCCTAGGGACACACTTTTTTCAACAAGGTGTTGAAAATGATACCGTGATACATAAAACTCCCAATGATACTATAGGGACCATTTTATTCAAACTACCATAGACATTAAATACATAAGAATACTAAGGATTGGCTTCATTTTGCTTAATTAGTAATGAAAATTATAGTTTCTACTGGATTGACAAAATTTCCTCTGAGACAAGCTATCAAGAAATCTATGTGAACATTGTATATTGTAATGGTCTATGCATAGAGATAATCTCTCTATGTAAGCATGTCGAGTATGCTTAAGGACTGGTGAGGTGTCAGGGTGGGTAAAGGCACTCAACAACTAGAAAGACAACTTAAGTATATCCTGAGATCCAGACTGTTGAAGGGGAGAACCCATATTCACAGGTTGTCCTCTGACTTCCATGTATACTCTGGGGTACACACACATACACACACAGAGACGCGCACATACATACACACATAGACACACATACATAAACAGACACACACACAGACACACACACACACAAAGAAGCAAATAAACAAATAGAAGTTAAAACAAAAATTAGTAAATCTTATTGGCTTAAGCCATCCTCTGAAGCTATCTTGACTCTAGGAAGATTATATAATAAAAATCTCAGTCACCAGTAAAGAAACACTTCCTACACAGACACCATTCTATCAAAGAGCAGCCTTCTGAACCTGGAAGAGCAAACAGTGGTGTGGATGTTAGTAACAAATACATATAATCACCTCCCACAATAGATAAATGATTTACCAATGACAGGGATATTAGCAAAATGCTGGTGATTGAGGGGCAATTTTTCCTGTTTTCCAACTTGAAAGCATTATGATAGAGATTCAAACCCTGGGCCGATGCCAGTGAGCTGCTGTTGGCACTGCATTCCACACTTACAACATCAGCACTGGGAACATGAATCACCAGAGACTGATGCTCTACCTGTGTTTTTGTGACAATCCAGAAACCAACATAATGGGTTTTCAAATGGGAACAAATAACATTTTGATAGAATAAAACAGCAATCATCCTAGGCCCACCCAAGGAACAGGATGAGGGGAAACTTAGTAGCCTTTTCAACCCCTTGAAGAACAAATAGCTTCCTCTGAAAGTAAAATCCCTAGTGCGAATAAGCACCAGTCTTCTATTGCTGAATAAGTGTCAAGCACTGGTTATTTACTTGTTATATTCTGTGGGTGCTAAAGTGAAGATTACAGGACTTTCATCCATTTTTCTGATTTCTCTAAAAGAAGAGAGAAAGATTTCAAACATTAAGGCTGTTGAGGGAGTGACCGTATTGTACTTTGGAAGAGTTGAAGTTTCACATTTGGAAGCTAAAGGAGAACAGAAAAAATGGATCAAGGTGATTCAGATTACACCCTGAATGGAAGTTTGAGGCATGATTAATATGAGAGTACTTGAAATTAAAATAACAAACAACTATTGTTTTAGCCTACACACACTATTTTAGTGTAGGAAGAATAACTGTGACTATTAATCTGTTGCTGGAAGTTTAAATTCTACTTAAATAGTGATACATTTATATATATATATATATTATATGTACATATATATGTATACATACTTACAGAATACATATATCTGCAATGCAGTGCAGCTTGTGTTCACAGAACTCATTTTAAAGATTTATTTTAATATATATGCATATGAGTGTGTATATGCATGTGTGCGGGAGTGTGTGCTATGTGGGAATCAGGGTGCCTATAGAATCCAGAAGTAGGCCTCAGAGTGCATGGAGATAAAGTCATAGATGGCTGTGAGCTGCCGGATGGAGGTACTGGGAAGCAAACTCAGTTCCTCAGAAGTAAGTGTGCTTGAGTACTGAGCAGTTGCTATTCTCCCCCTCCTCCCTCCTCCTTTATTTTCTATCCAACTTTATTGGCAGCTTATTTTGAGCAAATGTACAATAAAGTTACCACACAAAGCAATTGAAGGAAATGAGATTTTTTTTCTTTCCCTATTTGTGATAATAAATACCAAGGAGCAGTAAATCCCTGAATAAATAATTCAGGGACTTATAAGTCCAGGGTTAGTGACAAAACTGGGGCCTCAGTAGTTGTACCTTAATTGTTCTGTACATGACCAGAAAGACACTGCTTTGTCCACGCAGGCTCTCCAAGGACTGCTGTCCTGTCCTGTTTCCTATCTCTGACTCCTGTAGGAACAGACTTGGATTCCACATATCATTCCATCTAGCCTAGAGCAAACAAGACAAGTACCTACCATTTTGGGAAGAGATTGGTGTATCTCATACTCCCATTGTGTGCCAGAGATTCAGCATTGCCTGTTTTAGGAACTACATGTTTTCACTACAAATGTTGTCAGGACATGTATGTATATTTGTTCAAAACTACACCTAGTGGTTTCTGGGGTAAGAGCATGTCCTTCATACCCATAGCCAAGTTCTGTGTATTCACCTTCTCATGCTTCCCAACTACCTCAGGTCACCAGGGCCTCACCAGGGTATAAGGATAACTGTAGGAAGGTGTGTCTACTCCAGGAAGACCCCATCAACAGTTGGGTTGTTGACTAGGAGTCCTTCAAAGACTCCAAGGTCCCCATGCAGCAAGCTTCAAACTTAAGGATGCATGTGTGGATTTTAGTACAAGTCCTTCAGATTTTTTGTTTTGTTTTTCTTGATTTTATCATACCAATTTTCTGTTTCTCTTTAATTTTTGTTTGTTTGTGTTGTGTTTACATCCTGGATAGAGCTTCCCCTTTTCTTTTCCCAGTGCCTCCTCATCACCGCAGTCCCTATACCACACCTTCCCCTCACCCCCCCTCCTCCTCTTCCTCCTCTTCCTCCTCCTCTGTTTCTCTTCAGAAAAGGTCAGGCATCCCATGGATATCAGCCAGCCATGGTATATCAAGTTGCAGTGAGACTAAGCACAATTTTTTTTTCTCTTCTATTAAAGCTGGACAAGGCAACTCAGTATAAGGAAAGGGTCCCAAAAGCGGGAAACAAGAGTCAGAAGCAGGCTCTGTTCCTACTATTAGAAGTCCCTCGGGAGGACCAGGTTACACAACTGTATCATAGGTGCAGAGGGCCTACTCAGTTGCATGCAGGCTCCTTGGTGAGCACCCTGAGCCCAGGTTAAGGAATTCATCGGGTTTTTGTGGTGTCTCTGACCACACTTGTTCCTACAATTCTTCCTCCCTCTCTTCAGTAGCATTTTCCAAGCTCTGTCTAATGTTTGGCTGTGGGTTTCTGCATCTGCTTCCATCAGTTTTTGAATGAATTCTCTCTGATGACAGTTGAGCTAGGCACATATCTATGAGTCTAGCAGAGATCATTAGGAGTCTTTTCACTGACTTTTATTTATTTATGGATTTGTTTATTTCCCAGTCCTGTTCAGTTCTATCCCAGGTATCTGAGATATTCTGTCTCTGGGTCTTGGCCTTCAGGGATGAGCTCCCTCTCATGGAATGAGTCTTGAGATGGGCCAGACACTAGTTGATCACTCCCGCAATATCTCTGCTACCTTTACCTCAGCACATTTGTAGGCAGGCCAAGTTTTACATTGAAGGTTTTGTGGCTTGCTTGGTGTCCTGATTTTTCCACCAGAAGTCTTTCCTGTTTATAATAAATGGCCAGTTTAGCCTTCAAATCCACCACTGCTAAAAGTCTTAGCATGGGTCACCCACACAGATTGCAGGGGATTTCCATTGTACAGGTTTCTAGCTCACTCCAGAGACGCCCGTGGATTCCAGTTGTCTCTCCTAGTGCTCCCTCTATCCTCCTCCCACATGTGCTCCCTCCTCTATCCATCCTCCCACCTGTGCTCCCTCTATCCATCCTCCCACCTGTGCTCCCTCTATCCTCCCACTCACCTGTGCTCCCTCTATCCACCCTCCCACCTGTGCTCCCTCTATCCATCCTCCCACCTGTGCTCCCTCTATCCTCCCACCCACCTGTGCTCCCTCCTCTATCCATCCTCCCACCTGTGCTCCCTCTATCCTCCCACCCACCAGTGCTCTCTCTATCCTCCCACCCACCTGTGCTCCCTCTATCCTCCCACCCACCAGTGCTCTCTCTATCCATCCTCCCACCCACCTGCTCCTAACTGTTACCATCTATTCTATTTGCCCTTCACAGTGAGATTCATTCTTCCCCCACCCTCCTTGTTACTTAGTTTCTCTGGGTCTGTGGATTTAGCAGTGCTCTTCTTTACTTTACAGCCAATATCCATTAAGAGTGAGTGTATCCCATGTATGTCTTTCTGGGTGGGATTATCTCACTTGGATGATCTTTCCTAGTTCCATCCATGCTGTTAAAGCAGTAAGTTTTCTTAAGTACTAAACAATCTCTCCAATCCCAGATGACTAATTTTAAAAGCAAATTGTGGATTCCAACATAGGTGGAACATTCCAACAATTGTGCTTTCATGTCATATGATTAAGATTTTAGGACTCTATATAGTAATTTTAAGGAGCATGAAGTTAGAAAGAAAACTAATTTCTTGAATTTTAGTAATATTGCATTTTCTATAACAAGAGATTTTGTTGTTGCAGAACAGACAGGGGTGTAGCAACAAAGTTTATGTATACAAGATTTCCACCATTACCTTGCCACGGCTTTACTAGTGTTCCTAATGCTCTATTCATTAATAAGTAATGACAGCAGCTGCCATTTCTTTAGCCTAAAAACACAGTGTGGTACACCCACGTAAGTTTACCATTGCCCTATTCAAAAGCTGTTTTCAACAGAGCATATATACATGCACGAACATTGTCAAAGCAGTTCCTCTATTAGTCCATTTTCATAGCTTTATTTTATTCATAATAATTCTAAAATAGCGATTCATGAAAGTTATTTAACATTCAAAGTCATCTCTTATTGTTTCTTTTTACTTCATTTTATTAAATTTAATATATTGTTCTATTATAATATAAATTATGATTTTCTCTTATAAGGTACCCTCATTATGGATTTCCTTCTTTATATTTCTCTAGTTCCCCCATATCTCATTTCCCATCTGGGTCAACACCCCTGCCTTTCTCTTAGAAAAGAATGCAGGCATCTGAAGGATAACAAAATAAAACTAAGATATAATAAAATAAAACTTAATAATAAAACAAAATGAAGATATTTAATTGAACAAGACAAAAAGAAGAAAAAGAGACTAATAAAAGACACAAGAAATAGTTATCAATGTAGAGATCCACCCATTTACACATTCGAAAAATCCCAAAAAGTACTCCCCTAGAGCCATTATATAGATGCAAAAGACCTATAAGGTAAAAAGAGAAAAATTATACACATACATATACACACTAAAATACATATTAGCCTATATATATATATTAGCCTAGGGACCTAGGGTAGATATAAATAATACTGTTAAAATTTCAATAAAATGACACTTAATAACATTCTTCTATATTCTAGATCAGTAATGGCTCAGCCATAATCAGAGATGGTTCTTCCTTCAGCGGTTAGGAGCAAACACTGAGACCCACCATTAGATATTATCCAGAAAGTTAGATACTCTGGAAACCTTAGCCCTAAGTGGGATGTCTCCATCACATATATCTCTGCAGACCTCAGGCAACCCCAAGGAGGACTATGTGGAAAGATGTAAGGGCCAGAGGGGAGGGAAGCTATGAAGAAAACAAGGCTCTGTAAATCAGCATGGTTGATGCATATACAAACTCATGGAAACTGAGGCAGCACACACAGGGCTGACACAAGTCTGCACCAGATGGGGTCCTAGATCTGAAAGAAGTGGACATGCCTTCATTCCTAACTCAGAAGCTCTGTCCAGTTAATAACCATTTGTAAATGAAAATCAGTTTCCACTAAGGGCATCTCACTGGGGACACAAACTACTCTTAGGGTGTGGTCACATGCCCAACAGTAGATGGCCAAAAGAAAACAAACTCAGTGACATCTTTGGAGATTCCTTGTCCTATAAGGCCATGTCCAAGCTTTTCCTTTCTGTAAAATATTCTATATAATGTTGCTTTCCTACTGACTAAAGTATCTATTTCCAGAACTTGATCTGCTTTATTCTGATCAGTGAAAAAACTAGCATTCTTTTTCTGTGAATCACAGCCTCAAAATGAGACTCCAAATGGTTATACAATACTTTTTCCCTAGAAATTGCTTTTAATCTTTAGTTCTAAATCTTGTTCAAAAACACTTAGAAGGACAAAGTATGGATTATTCATCTGTGACAATGACCCATAAAGACCTGATCCCAGTCATTGCTTGTTGGATAACTTCTTTAGAAAGCCATACTGCTGAAGGTTACCTTTCCCTATCACAGCTGTGATTTCTCCCCTTTTAACTTTTAATTAAAATATAGTTGCATAGCTTTTCCTTTCTTCCTGCCCAGTCCCCTGCCCTTCTTATTTTCCTCACCCCACACCTCCATTTTTTAATAATATTTGTTTCTTATATATATGTATTCTCGCGACTTATCATTTCGTGTTGTATGCTTTTCCCCAGGGATGACTATTTCTCCTGCGTTCACCGTCCCTTGCAGTTCTGTACCTAGAACTGGCCCTGGTGACATTTCTCCTTCCAATCTGGAGTATCTGATGGTGTCTTTTCCTTTTGTTCAGTCTGCATATTTAGAAAAGAATTCCCACACTCAGTTATTTCTGACCACGCTGAATAGTGCAGGAAGTTCAGCATCCTTTTTACTGTCTGCGGCACGTTTTCTTTATCTCAGCTGCAAGCAATTAATGAAAAAAAAATCTATCAGAAACACAAAAACACATAGAATTTGTTTACTTAGAGAACTTCAGAAACACAAAATGCTTTATTGAATTAAGACATGAAAATTAAAAGTAAGCCAATATAAAAATCATTATACCTCACTTTTCACAAAAATAAAATTAAATGCAGTAGCCAGTTTATGCTATCCGATCAAATCACAGAACAGGAATGATTTACCACCAGGTTCTTGCTACAGAAGCCAGATCAGAGAACTCACATAAAATATCTGGGCACTGGCCTTATTTTGTAAACCAAGCACTGGAAAAGCAGAGATAGGTAAATTCTGAACTTGCTGGCTGGCCAAGCCTAGCTCAGTCAGGAGTCCCCACATTTGAGGAAGATCCACTGTCCCAAAGAACAAGATGGATGGCCTTAAGGAATGATATCTGAGACTGAGCTCTGGTCCCCACATACTTGCCTACATGCACACGCGTGCGCGCACACACACCACCCACCACCCACCCCTCCACAGAGACAGAGGAGGGAGATAACAGTGTTTCACCCAAAGTAAAAATTGTTCTTTCAAAGTTATTCTCTCTTTCTATTACTACATGCCATAGTTTTAATTAGTGGTGAGAGTGATGCATATGTGTGTGCTTACTGTCATTCATTTTGTATAGTTGGAGTAAAGTCCACTCTTCCCAACGATCTCATGATAATAGTATGATCAGTGATGATAACATAAATTCACAAGTGACATATTTTGAATATGTACTTAATATCATCCAATTACACAAAAGCTATTAAAGTCATGTATAATTATCACTTCCTTGGACTTTTATTTTTAGTGATAGATTCGGCATGGTTTTGTCTGTAAGCTGGATGGGTTTATCACAGGTGTTGTTCAGAAGCATAGAAGGATAAGTCTGATTATCAAATATGTCCAAACAACAGCATTATGATCTCTGGCAATGTTCAATGTATATAAGTATAATAAATTATATAAAAGTATTTTCATTCCGAGACAAACTAATACATTGAAAGAAATGTTTAGGTTCCTAAATACAATTATTCTAGTATTTAACTTAAAGTAGGTAAATATTTGGACATTTTAACACAATAATTATATGTTTGAGTTGTGCAATTATATTTATTTAGTTTCGTATTCTCTGGAAGTGTCAACAGGAGTATAAATTTGACAGAATATTTTGTTATTTATATCTTTCTAATAGTCTTACAACAATTAATGTTTCAAGTAAGTTGGTAATAGAAGAGTTAAATATTAATTTCATCTTTTTTTAGTTTATTTACAAGTATGCCTTAGTTACAATTTTTAAAGAGGCATTAATATCTATTGTCTGTGTCAATAATTACATGTATTCAAGGTTTTTATTTGTTAATTTCTAAAGTCTGAGATTATTGTTAACTTTTAAATGGGAAATATACATTTTCAGTGTACAAAGAATTATAACCATTTGATTATAGAATTGGCTGAAGTGATTAAACTCTTTGATTTACTTTGATAATTTAATGTTTATTTTATAGCGTATCAGTGACTTCTTTCTTTGTATGTATATGAACATTTGACTTGTTAAGGTAATGTGTAAATAATATTTTACTCCAGTTTTCCAATGATTAGAATTTTTTGGTATTCACTCTTCTGCTACCTGTCTATGTACTAAACACTGACCTGGGTTTTTTGTGGATTAACAACTTGGCTGAATTTCTGGTTGGATTTCTATTGCATGGTTTAGAATACCAAGTAACATATTACAAAACATTATCATCAGACAGACCTAGAAGAATTTTATTTTTGAAATTATTTCAGCGAAATGGTTACCATGCACTGTTAACTTGTCCTTTTTTTTTTTTTTTTTTTTTTTTTTTTTTAAACAGCTTCTTCTACTAAGACAACGTATATCAGCTACAGTAATCATTCAATCTGAACAAGGAGATGACACTATCTGGAGAAAAGTGGTGTCTGTTCTTAGATATTGAACATGAGACTGCAAAGATTACTGCTGGGGATCTTCAGAGACTGCAATCAATCAGATCAATAGTCTTGTAAAGAACAAAATTAGCCATGAGCCAAAAGTATCAATATTGAGGAGCAAAGAAACCAATTTTATACAATACAACCAATGAGTGTCAAGCTAAAGTATTGCTTACTTGTGAGCATTAAAAAAAAAAAAAAATTCAAAAGGAAAACCAATGTTAGCTTGTGAAAAAATGCTGTTGAAATAAACCATGTCTGATGTTATTCTTGTATTTTTTCTGTGATTGTGAGATCTCCTGTTCCTGTCCCACACTGTTAACTTGTATAAGACTCTGAGTCTGTTTCTTGTAATGGCTGACCGGATTGAAGCCCTGGGTTGTGCTACAAAATAAATGCAATGATTGAAGCATGCAATTTTTATACAAATAATTTATTTCTAATAATAAAGGAATGTTTTGCAAATGTTCAGCGTTGTTTCGTTCCAGTTTTAAAATTAGGGCGACTTTTTCTTTCCAGTTGGCCTTCCGTTGTTTCCAGGTCCATGCTTTGTCCCATGTTGATACGACCTCCTTCAGGAACATGGTTTGAATTGTTTGTCTTTATGAGGATAATTCTATTGCTTTATTAAATGGTATCACTTGTATAAGATTTTGTAAATACTTCATATTCTTGTAATATATTTTCATAACTACTATGCTATAAAGAATCATTATAACTTGATATAAATCTCATTATGTTGCTATACTTTACAGATAGTGAGTTATATTTCCTTTCGAGAATATATCATGGAAATTGTCATAGAAAAAAATATGTCACCATATGATCAAATTGCTCCATATTACTTCTAATTCAAAATGTTTGCATACTAAAATATTTCCCACTACGTGATATTACCCATCTCTCACCTGGGCCTAGCAGTCACCAAAATCAGCAGAGTAATGGGCCTTAGCCAGGTCATTCTTCAAAACTCTGAATTAGCATATGTATTCCCCTGGCATCATTAAAGAAACCACAGTTCAGATAACATGTCAATGAATTCTTATTTTTCCAAATGAAAACATTCATTGCTTCATAAAACAGTATCATTAAAGAGAGAGAAAACAGGAAGCCTGTCTGATGCTAATAAACCATGCTAGGCCAGATAATAGGAGTCTGTTAATGGCTTTCAAATCTGTGACCATTTTCATCCTGGGTTCCTCTATTACACACAATCCCAGTCATCTATCAAATCAATGGGTCCCTACAATCATTTTGTTAGTAAATGTTCTCTATGCTGAGTTAGCTTAGATGGTTCATTGCTTTCCTTATAGATACACAGAGCTATCTCTATAGCCTCAACCCTGACATTAACAGTCACTTTATGTAATTCATAAGGTTCATGTAGCACTATGCAGGCTCTTTTCATACATAGAATCATTCTCTAGATCCTCAAGAAGACAGATGGCGGTGAGCAGAAGGAAATGCATATCGATTGGCTTTATATTGAGTTTCTCCAAATAATATTTGTTCTTTGCAGGTAGCATTTTAATCAAGAATAGAAAATTCATTCTTAAATATCTGACAAAGGAAAATAAAATTGTATAATCTAAATGCTAAGTCCATTTTTGAGTGTGTTTTCTAGATGAAACCTAGACTGAAAAAAATAAAGCCAACACTTTTATTGTAGCGTGTGGCTCCAGACTGTTAGAGATGCCAAGAAGTTTTCCTCTTAAATTGGTCAGTTGTTTCTTCATATTGAATATTTTGATGATTAATTAGACGATTTTACTTGATTTTAACTAAATATCCATGTTTTAATTGAGATAAATGTTTGAATTTAAAAATTCTTGCCTCTCATTCACAGAGAAAAATCCAAATGCATTTCACGTATTGACACTAATTAGGGAGGGTAGTGTGACAGGGTGACAGAGAGCGAAGAGGGCTCCCAGGGCATTGAAGGGGTTTATTTCCATTACTTCAAAATTTTTAATATTTTAGAAAATATGAAACATGACTCATGCCCTTTCGAAATTGTCATTGTTATAAATTTACTAATTGGTTGTTCTACTTAAGTGTATTTTTACAAATGGTTGAGACATGTTCGGTTTTACACCATGTCAAATTTAACTCACAGTAGCATGCATGATGGTTGTAATGAATTTGTATATGTCTATCTATGTCTCTGACATTATACCATTAGCAAATACTCTCTGGTAAAACACTGCCGTCCTCCTTCACAGGGAGCAGAACATTCCAGCATCATCTTGATGTAGAAACTAGAGCATTCTACGCTCTACTGGGGTTATTTTTTAAAGGATTTTTCTGAGGGCTCAGATGGTGTTAGGGGCTGAGACAATGCTACCATCCTGTGAGCAGGATTTAACATGTATTTGGTAGTGGTCCATGAGACCTGTGATTTAAAATGAACTGCCTGTGTCCCATAGATAAGCAAATGCAAAGTTGCACAAAAAAATACAGTATTATATTCTTTAGAACTGACCTTGTGTTTTATTCTGCAAAGAAATGTCACATCTAATCTCAGCATGCCAGAGGGAAGGCTAAAAATGTAGCTTCAAGTAATATTCAGCAAATGTCACTTGTAGACAATGAGAGATGTATTAGTGTGACCTTGAGCCAAGCCTGACCTGAGTTTAAGAAAAATTAGCTTATGGTAGGGAATACTAGAGGCTTAAATCAATGATAGTATGCCACAAACTAATTCTACTTTTTAAGTAATTTAACCTTGAGGATAATCATAATGATATGAATAGGAATTGCAGACTGACATAATTTATTGTATTTTAAAAAAAACTTTACAATAATTAACATTTATAATTAACAAGATTTTACTTTTTTCTCTCAATTACCATAGTACAGAATATCTAACCAGAAACAGAAGTTTTATTAGATTTTTTTTGCCTTTAACTCAGTATTCAGTATACTTACCAGTACTTTTTGACACTAGAAATAACGCTTTTCTGAAATATGTTATTTAGCATTTAGGCTTTATTCAGACTGTGGGTAGAAGTGACATCTTAAACTTCTGTTATGCAATCGTCATTTTTATCTTTTCATTTATTAAATTGTATTTAATATCAGTATTTTTATCCATTTTCTAGAAATTAGAGAACCAAAGAGAGCAATGAGGGTGCAAGAGAGAATGAATAAGCAGTAATTCCAAGTGATGTCACACTCTGATCCTGAGGAATGATCATCAGAAGTGATTCTATTTGCCTCTGTGGTTGGTTGTCATTTAATGAAAATGAGATAATAAAATAAGAATGGAGCTCACTCAGAAGAAATGATACCTTCAAAACAGACTCATATCCAATAATGGTCAGAAAATTTCTGACTGACACTTTGAACTGTTGGTCCTATTACTGAGAAAGAGAGAAAACAAAACTTAAAATTTTATTGTAAAACAATCCAATGCTGAATTATTGTATGTTTTCTTTCTTCCTGTAGCATAATCTTCAATTATGGTTTAACTTTACCATTGCATTTTTTCTCTCTCCTTTAATACTCTACAAGTCATTCAGAATTTTTCTTCATTTTAAACTCAGTCTATTAATAATATTTATATCTTGCACCACATTTGACTTACATAAACAAACCCAAAAGTTACCAACTAAATATATTTTTGTGATAAGTGGTTCAAGAAAAGATGACTTTTCTAATATGGTTTACATTTTGTCAGTCTTTATCATTTTGTTTGTTTTTAAGATTATAATATAATTGCATCATTTTCTTCTTCCCTTTCTTGCCTCCAAATCTTTCCATATACCCCTCCTTACTCTCTTTAAATTCACGACCTCTTTTTTTTTTTAACATCAATTGTTGTTACCTGAATACACACACACACACACACACACACACACACACACACACACACACACACACACACACTTATAGTTAAGGTAAAGTTTGTAGTTGTGAAGCAAGCACATGTAAGAAAATTCCCTAAATCTTGGAATAGTTTGGCCAGTGAAACATTTGAGCGTTGAGGTATAATACTAACAATGTTTTTTGAAGAACCTTATTTGAAAGGCTAAATAAATAAGTCAAGAACTTTAGTCAGTTCTTTACCTCACAAGGGAATTGATCAGATGGTAAAACTAGGACATATATGTTTGAGTCAACAGTAATGTGCACTTGTTATATAAAGTAAATCCTGAGAAAAATGAGAGCGTTAGAGCTGCGGCCATGTCCTATATGTGATAAGCCACAGTCACTGAGGCCATTCACTAGATTGGACAGATCTGTCTTGGATTTGGACTGGGTGGAATCTACTAATTAATTCCTTCATCTGAAAAAGCAATTGTGCTGACAGGCATTCCAGCACTGGGGAACACCCTTCTCATACTCAGCCCATTGCTGGGCCTTGGTGGATAACGTTCTTCATTGTTTTACTTTTAACCCAGGAAGTAATGGAGGAGCTCATAATACCACTCTGTTCTAACTATTAATTTCCCATTCTATCTCTGTTCTAGAATCAGGGTTGTATAATATGATGAGGAGAACAAATAAGTAAATAAATAGTTGCCTGCGTTTTTCACAAATAATCTGTGAAAATGCATCTTTCGTCCCCTGGACATCCCTGTTTTATTTTCTTCTGGCTTCTCCCCTACGTTTGCAGTATATTACTTAAGGAAGAAAATCAGTTTTTTTCAAAACTGCCCCTGAAGATGGCAGACATGAGATAATTTGATTAAGTAGTTCCCAATCAAAGCTTTTGGTAGGGTCTTCCCACTGACATCTTGGAGGCAGGAGAAACAAGAATGAAATCTGTTTCCTAGTCCAAGGGGAAGGTGGGGACGATGTGGCTCTGAAGAAATGAAAACGGTGGATATGGAGGGCAAAGCTCCATTTTCCAGAGCAGCTCTTTCCTGACTGGAGGACTAGGATCTCCGGGTTCAAGAGTCGCTGTGAGGATCAGCTATCTCTAGGGAGAAGAAAGAGGAGGCTACTGGAACACACACAACTGCGAAGTGGATGAAGTGTGGTTTGTTGGCTTTGTTCCTTCTTGTTCTTATCTCTAATCTTCTTGTAACCCTTGCTAATATCCCCCAAGTGGCTAATGCACTCATTAGAGAGCCATAGTTCTCCTACCTTCATTTTCAGAATTATTAGCAGTTTTCTGGGTACCAACAACTTAAGGCTAAATAATTGTTTGGGTTTACTTTGTATATATATTTTTTTTATTTAAAGAGATTTTTTTTCCTCATATCGTCCACTGCTCTCCCTCTCTCCCCTCCTCCCAGTCCTCCCCCAGACTCCTCCCCCCACCCGATGCCACCATTTATTCCCCAAGGACAAGGAATCCCAAGGTGAGTCCATTTCGTCTGGCACATCCAGTGGAGGTAGGCCTGACATTCGTGGATCCTCCTGGGAGGGGGCAATAGGGAAGATTTCTGAGAAAACTGGATTCATATAGGGGAGTGATTAAGGGGAGGTGGGAACAGATATTGAGTCAGATGGTTGAGTGGAGGAGCAGCAGAGAGGAAGAATAAAGAAAGAGATATCTCAATAGAGGGAGCTATTGAGAGATTAGAGGGAAACATTCAAGATCCCACAAGGTGAGCCCAGCTAGGACTCCAAGCAATAGTGGAGAGGGTGTCTAAACAGGACTCTCCTACTATCAAATGAATGCCACCCTAATTGTCATTATAGAACTTTCATCTAGCAACTAAGGCAGAAGCAGAGATCCATAGCTAAGCAGTGTCTATGAGCAAAGGGATCAGGATCATGAGGAGGAGACCCACAGAGATGGTGATTGGAGCTATTGGGGGAGCTCATTGATTCTGAAATAACCGCTGAAGAACCTTCACAGAAAGGAACTAAACCCTCCGAATGTAGATGACAATCGAACAACGTGGGCAGCTTGTGGAGCATCTTGCCGTAAGGCCACAGTTTATTCCTAGTAAATGACTCTTATACCCAACATTTATTCACCCAATATTCACAGAAATATAAGAAGTCACTCTAGAAGTTCCTAGGGAGACAATTGAGGCTGGATTTCAAATAATATACTTTATTATTATTAAAACAGTCTATTCATTCAATTTATTCAGACACAATGTTGCAGACAATGTGCAGTTGTTGAGAATATAGCAATGGATCAAACATCTGCCTGTACCCTCATGACCATTATATTTTGTTAGAATAGAAGAGAAAATATGATAAGTATATTAATATTTAGACAGTGATAAATAGTGACAGAAACAATAAAGGAAAACTGGCTAAGAATTAAGTTAAGAAACAGCATTGTGAAGTAGAAGGATGGATTGGCATTTTAATTTGGCTGACCAAAAATAGAGATATTTGAGTTAAGATCTGAAGAAATAAGTCTTCGATATATATAAAGTGTCTTGGTGAAGAGAAATTCAGGGAAGAACATTAAGAAGATATGTCCTGAGGCAGAAGACCATCCAGACTTACAATTATAAGAGCAAGACTATCTTATGTGATTTTTATGGTTTTATGTCATTGAAAACCCTGTGACTTTTGTCTCTGGGTGAAAATCCATGAGAAGCTTTTGAACAAAGAAATGACTTGACTCTTACTTTTAAGGGGGTCCTGCCTACTTCTATGATGAGGAGCAAGCTGCACGAAGGCAACGGCAGTAACATACGTCTGTGAGAAGGCTGAGGTGAAGAGTCAGGAATGACCATCACCTCCTGGGAGAATCACTGTTGGTAATGGAAACTACTTTAGACTTGGATGCATTTTGGCAGGAGAGCCTACTGACTGACTTGCTAATGAATACAGTACTTCGAGAGCTCAGGATGACTTCTTGGCTTTTATGAGTCAGTGAGAAGACTGCATTGGCTTTAATGAAGATGGGCTATAGTATGATGACCATGAGCTCCAAGCAACAAAATTTCTGCTACAGTCTGAATGCCCATGACCTCTTCTCTCTTAGGTATCTCAATTTTCATTTTAAATTATGAATTACTAGCTTGAACAACTGTAGAAACCCCAGGCCAAATTTTGGGACATGACAGACTATGAGGTCAAGGCTTCCTTCTGTCTGAGTTTTATAGCTACTCATTTGTGGTTATTTTAAATTTTGTTAAGTTGTTTTAGTAGTTATTGATACTGTTTTGCTGTCTTCCCTATTGTGTGTCAGAATATTTGGTCAACTTTGATCCTTGCATTTCCATTTTCTCTTTGTCGTCTCAATAAGGCAAGAAGCTTTTCAATGTTTATCTTTCTGAAACAGAGTGGATGGGGGGTATACTGTCTGTTCCCACAGGTACCCAGAGCCTGCGGGCATACATTGCTTTAGTTGCTATGTGGTCTTCAATCTGTAGTTTCTTATCTCTCAAGGGCTTGCCTAAATTTTGGTCCATTATTTCACCTATGTATTCATGCACTTTTTCATTGCTGCAAGAGTAATAGAGTTCTTGGAGGGGAATTCTGAGTGCTTGTGAAAAAATTCCAAGGAAACACATTAGGAGTTTTGTGATCTCAGTTTCTTCAAAACACACACTTGTTCTTGAAATGTGTTTTCATGCTCCTCACAGGCATAGTAGATGGGGTGAGTTTATTTCAGCTGTTGTTATTTATATGACTGGGGGAAAAACATGTTTTTGCCACATGCAGCTTGTCCTTGTGTCTATGGACATCTTGAAAACATGAGACCTTACGTGAGACCTTACTCAAGGTTACTTTCTTAACCCCTAGAGTAAAAATTGTTTTCTGCTCTGAATAAAGGTTGTTAATGCATGAGACATTAATCTGCCTCATGTTTATACCCTGATCTCCCAGGCTCATGCTTCCAAATAGAGTGGTAAACAGTATGTAAAATAACTACTAGATGAAAAGGCTAACAAAGCACCCAATAGAACTTTTATCATTGAAACTATCAATAATTATAAAAAGTGACGTTACTAACTACCTACATCACACTATGATTCCAAAAGATCTTTGCGATTCTTCTTATCTCTGGGGGAGGACAGTTCCTCTGGGTGATATACTTTGGATGAATAAAGTTAGTTATAAATTTCCATTTGATTAGGAGTTTCTGTTTCATTGAGCTTCCTCTGATGTATAGTTTTTAGGACTCCATGCACATTGGAAGATTAGATCACATGTAGGCCATTTTTATCGTGATTCATGTTTTATTTTTTTTTTTATGCCACATTTTAAAAGTTCTCAAGTACAATGAAAAAAATTAGAAAGCATGACAAGAGCACTTGAGGGACTTACTTCAGCTTAGTGTCATTTCACCCTGGTTACATAAGTTTTTATTTTTAAGCTAATGTTTTTTAGAAGTTTATGCAATAAAGGTGATTTTATTACAACCTGAAGATGACACGCTGTGATAGTTTCTTTCATGCACAAGTAGTTCCTTAGTTAATTAGTGCATAAATTTCTTGGTAAGATACAGTGTCTTATTATTATAATGTCATCCACATGGAAGAATTGGCCCTAGTAGCTACTGAAACTCAGTGTCAAATCATACACCAGTCATTGGACCAAGAATAGAACCTCATGATCCAGGTCTGGGTTAACACCCCTCTGCTAGAGAAAGCTGTGCCTGGTAATTATCATTTAGTCTCAGCATGATTACTACCTAGTGATTATTTTCTGGATCTGAAATCTTCTTACTGTTTTTCTCAATAGAAGCTGTAAGCATTCTCTTAGTCTATCATAAGGTAAAATCTTGGCAGAACTGGTGACCTTTCTACATTTTCCTGACAAGCCTAAATCTTGTAGGTCAAAGAGAAGAAAGGTGTTTGGATGCTCAGCTCTGCAAGAATGGATTCAGCAATCAGTTTTAAAAAGCAAACTTTCAAACTGTTTTAAAATTTTGAATGTCTAGGTGCTAACCTGTTATCTTCCCTCCTCAAGAGTTCCCACATAAGAACTTTCTCTGTGTGTCTCTTTCTTTTTCTCTCTCTTCCCTCACGTTAACAATAATTTCTAAGAAGTAAAAACTAGACTCAATTAAAAATGCATATAAAATGAAAATTTCAAATTTGCAAATTCTTATATATACTTCTATTTTGTATCTTGGATTTTTGAATATGACCCTCTATCAGCAAAGATCTGAGATCCCAAAGAGGTATGTAATGTGTCCCTTGGGCTGCTGTATGGGCACAAAATTCCATAATGATTTTATAGACTGGATCAGTAAACTGGAACACAGATGGTTTATGGGCTCATGTGCTGTGGACTAATCTTTCTGTACAGTATAAAGATGTGTTGCTCTTATTGTTAATAGAGAAGCTGCCGAGGATAATCAGACAAAGACATTGGGAAGGAAAAGGGTAGAGTCAGAGAAGTCAATGAATCAGAAAGAAGCAAAATAAATGACCCATGTTGAGCCATTGGCCAATCATATAGAATTAATATTAAGACTATGTGTCAGTTATTTGCAAAGTGATGGGCAGGGAAAAAAATGTCCACCTTCACTCATGTGTTAGGCCTTAACTATTATGAGGAAGCTGAAATAATCTATGGGAGAAAACCACAAACAAAATACTCCGTTTTTAGAAAGTACACAATACACACAATAGAAGTTGCAGCTATCAGTGGCAGCTGCTTCCCATTGAAGAGGGAATGTCTCTCTCTCTTTCTTTCTTTCTTTACTTCTGTCTTTCTTTCTTTCTTTCCTTTTTTCTTTATTTCTTCCTTCCTTCTTTAGTTCTTTCCTTTCTTGCTTCTTCCCCTGTTACAACGAGGTTTCTGGCCCGGCTAGCCAGAGACCCAGACTCACAGACCTGCCGTCCCAGAGCCCCAGACCTCTTAGCTGCCCACCACTGCTTAGGCCCCCAAAATGACTCAGAGGCTTATATTAACTTCATGCTGTTAGGTCTATTGCTCAGATACATTACTAACTAGTTCCTTCATCTTAACTAAACCCTTTTCTATTAATCTGTCTGCCATGTGGCTTGTGGCTCACCTGTGCTCCTTACATGATTTTTCTTTGGGCATCTGGCCCAATATGTCTCTGACTCCGCCCTCTTGCTCTTACCTATGCTCTGATTCATCTGCCTACCTCTATAGTGTCTGCCATGGCCAAAACAGTCCTTTATTCACAGCATACAGAAAGACATTCCCACATCACCTCCCCGTTTCTGTCTAATCCAAAAGGAAGGTATCAATTTTAACATAGCAAAATTACATATAACAAAATAGCTATCAAGCAAGAATTAATGTTACAATATTTAGTCTATTGTATTTAGAAAAATTAAAGAAAATACTCTTATCATCTACCTTATCCTTATGAATCTAAAGTTTCATATCCAATATACCTTTCAAATGACTAAGAAAAACTATACCTGTAACTATCTGATCTTCAACTACATCAAAGACCACAGAAGGATATATTTACCCAAGTAAACAGGAAGTGCAAGCAACTTCCAAAATCTAGTAATGACAGAGATGACACATATCTTCCTGGACAGTCATCCGAAGTTCCTTCATAAAGTTGGGGCATCCATCTTGAGCCTACAGGCCCAGAGTCTCTTTTCATCTCAGTGAAGCAGGAAATCTACTCTGCCCATTCATCAGTGGCTTCTCCTTGTGTCCTGAAGAATGTCTGACAGTTTTCTCTGCAAAGCAGGAACCTAAAGGACCATCTCAGTTTGTTCTGCCAAAGTTCAGAGGTCACCTTCCTATGGAACCTGCATATCCAGTTTAAACAGCATACTGTCAAGCAGTCAATACAAGAACAGGTTCTCATCCAGTGGCTAACCTTTGCAACAAAGAAAGTATACTCCATATGGAGTTTCTTTGATGCCCATTTTTCCTCTTGAAGTAGATTGGTGCTGCCAGGAGCAGACCTGTCTCACTGTTCAGAAAAGTCTACGTTCTTAAAATATTTTAAATACCATATCCGTAGGTCTTAAAAGTGTTTGAAGATTATCTATCTAATTGAAATATATCTTTGTATATCTAAATTCTAACTAACATGCATTTCTTAATTACATATTACAATTTTAAATGAGTTACATAAACCTCATACCTTAAGAGTAGAAAAATACATACATCATAACAAAATTGACCTTAAATTTGAGTCAATAAACCAAAGTCCACATCAGTGTAAAACATTTTAAGATTAACAGCTGATTTTTGGATTAAAGTAAAATCAACAATCTAATTTTTAAAAAATCACTCATATACTATATCCCCCCTTTCTTCTTAGAAAGAGATTAATTATGACCGTTAACCATTTATAATGAAAACAAACATTTATAAATAATATTTTGGGAATTTGGGCATAGTTTTCCATTACTACTTCCTGCTGATTAAGGGGCACTGGCAGGGTCCTGAGGCTGGATAGATCATCTTAGCCTGTAGCCTTCCTATCAGAGAATTTTCAGGTGATCTTGGTTGATAAAACCATATTTTCTTGGAAGCAATCCACACGTATCTTCTGTGGAAACAAAAGCAGAACTCTTCCAAAGCAATCCTTAGACACAAATTTCAAAATCAAGATACCTTTAAAATACATATTCTTGTTTAACTTAGCAGCCTTTGTAATCCATTGTCTTTCTGCATTCAGGTCATTAACAGTTAAAAAATTAAAATAAAACACAATAATAACCATAATTCTGTGTCTATTTTCCATGTTTACGTATCTTATTATATTTTTTTACTCTATTTCTCTTTTTAAAAGACTTTCTCTATCCTCTTTCTTTTCTCTCTGAAACCTATGTACATTTTACACACATTGTAACCCGTTTACAGGTTTTTTCATCTGACTCTGTTTTTATTGTGAATCCTTAATCATCTTCCAACCACAAGAGCTTTTACAACACTCACACTCTCTTAAAGAGCCACACAGTTTTTTTTTTTGTTTTTTTGGTTTTTTTTAAGATAAAGCTGAGTCAATAAGTTCTTCTCACTCCATCTCTTTCTCTTTATCCTTTTGTCCTAGTAACCATCAAGAGAAGAATTTGGATCCTTCTACTTAATTTCTAAGTATACCTACAAAAAGTGGAATCTTTAATATAAATAATAACAAAATGTCATTTTGTACCTTTATTATTGCTGTTAGCTTTAGGAACACAGGAGTGTGTTAAAATATATTTAACTTAATTTTAACCGCCTTTACATGATAATGATTTCTTTTTTCCAATCATTTTATGTTGTGAGGTTAGCACTAAAACCCAGAACAAAATGATTCATGGTGAATTAAGCTAGATAAATGCTTCAAATTGCTGTGGACATGCAGTAATCACAAGGTTCAACTAAGCTATGAAATTGAAATATTTAATGGGGGCATTTTATTTAATGGAACCATTTTGTTTAAAGGCTGTGCAAAGGTTACTTGAATGAGCACATGTTAATTTTTTTAAACTTTTCAATATTGGAAATAAATTACAAAGATTACAGATCTGTTTTATTTTATTTTTTTTTTATTGAACTAATGACTACTACTGATAACTGGTCCAAAAATTTGTGACTAGCTAATTCACAGGTGCGAGGGAAGAAGCTAATGCTATAGTTAAACTGAATTTTAGTTCTTTTCTATATTATACCAATAGATGAATAAATCTGTCAAGTATCATCAGAGAAGCTTCTTTTTGTAGTAAATGGTGATTAACACAAAGGCTCACCTCTGTTCCACAAGGTGGTGGTGTATGCTTTGAATCCCAGTATTCAAGGGGCAGAGGCAGGCAGATCTCCAAGTTCCAGGCCATCATGGTCTACATAGTGAATTCCCAAACAACCATGGCTACATAGAGAAACCTTTTTTCAAAAGCAAAACAATCCTCCCCCAAATTATAAGATGTTTAATTTTAAATGGTACATCTTTGTCAGATCTATTACCCAGAAGATTCTGGGATCATTGTGGAAGGCGGGGTAGAAAGATTATAAGAGCCAAGGGTACTAATTTTATACAGAAAAACAGTTCTTTTTGGACATGACACAACCCTTGTCATTAAAACGGAATGCACAAGACCTGATAAGATCAGGTCAACTAAATCCCAGCACAGACTAGGAAATAGCTCGTGAAAGCTTACTCCTAGCTGAGGTGGTATTGGCAATGGATGGTGACTGTGAAGAGGGGAAGTCTAGTTTCTTTAGGGATGCTGCTTCTAAGATGTTAAAATGCTTCATGAGATTGTTTTATGATCATGTTCAAACAGCTGGCAATACATGAACTCAGGGACTAGAGAGAGTAGGAGCAGATTTGAACAAAAGACGTTATTGCATGCATATAATTTTCAATAATAAGAATTTTGTTGTGAAAAGTTCAAGTTCTTTTTAATCAAAATGCTTACATTAAATTACAATGTCCTTTTTAATTGTACACATTTTTTAGGAAATACTATATACATTGTAAGTATGGAATGACTTTTTAAGTTAACTAAGACCATTGGCAGTATATTTTTAAACAAAATAAATACATAAAGTATATATATATCCACACATGGTTATGGTTATCTAAAGTAAAATTTGAGACACCTATACACTTATAGGTAGACAAGTGGTTTTATGAGATAAATGACAGAGATGTTTATTCCTGCATTACAACTATGTATAATTCAATCAAACTAACTTTCTCACCATTATAGAAGAACCAAGAAATGTATGTTATGGGAAACAAAATCTTAAATTTATAAATAAAAAATTAGCTCAAGAGCCATGATGTGTGGTGCCTTTATCCTTAGCATTAAGGAAACAAAAGCAGGCAGATTTTGTGATTTTTAAGGCCATTCAAATCTATATGGAGAATTCCAGGACACCCAGGTTTAAATAGTTAAACTTTGTCTAAAGGAAATTTGCTCAAGTCTCTGGTGATATTTTCAAATATAATAAAAACAGTTAGAGATATCAAAAGGAGCTACCCACAGTCAGTCTAGGAGGATCAGAGAGTAGTAACTCAAATCTTTAATCCCAGCATAGGGAGTATCTCGGGAGTGGTGACCTACGCCCTCAATCCAATCTGAGTTTGAGGTCATCTTAGTTTACAGAAGGAGTTTCAGGCTTTCAGGCAGGCAGTGGTAGGGCCACGAGTTAACTAAGAAAAGAAAGTATTTAATGGAAGCATAGAAAGACAGAGGCATGGCTCATACTGTTAGTGCTAGCATTTGGGAAGTAGAGGCAAGAGAATCTCTGTGAGTTCAAAGCCAGCCTGGTCTTCAAAGCAAGTTCCAGGACAGCCAGGACTGTTACACAGAAAACTATGTCTGGAAAAAACAAAACAAAAAGACAGGAGGAGGTGGACCTGTCCTCTGATATCTCCAATTGTTTTTATTATATTTGAAAATATCTCCACACAAGTCTTCTATAATGTGAATGTTCTAGATGGGAAGCTTGTTTGAAGATAAATAGGAGACAAATGCTTCAGAAACCACATAAAATGACAACATTTTAAAAATAACTATAGCCTAACAGTCTGAGTATCAGTTCTACCAGCACCAATAAATATGTGACTTTAGAATATACATTGCAATATTTCAACCTACCAAATTAGAATTTCTTATTTCAGGGCTTGAAACAACTTTATTTTAATATTAGTATCTTTATTAGTCTGTTCTCAATAAGTTTGACAGCCCCTGGCAGTCAGGGGAGTTTCAAAAACTCCTGATCTAGATGTGGTCTACACTCGAGAATATTCATACTATTGTGTATCTATAGTATTGGTAAATATTGTGGTTGTTATGTTGTGAAGATTTTAACTATTTGGGATTACAGCAAAAAGCTTTTTGTGACTTGAGTGATGGCTCAGCAATTAAGAACGCATACTTCTCTTGTAGAGAACCTATGCTTGGTTCCCCACATCCACACAAAGTAGATCACAAGATCTGTTATTCCATTTCTAAAAGATCTGATGCCCTCTTTCAACTTCTTGGACACCTATACCCATATGAACACACTGCACACACACACACACACACACACACACACACACACACACACACACACACACACACACAAATGGACCCACCCACAAAATTTCTCCTTGAAGACAAACAAATTTGTTCAACCTTCAAATAAGCATAACGTTCAGACACAAACTGAAGACTGTTACATCCTAGATCCTAGTGTACTCCAACCAAATTAATAGTTTCACACTTGTTTACAATTGAAGGGAGATAGTACCAACCCAGTGTATAATGAGATGGCTGCTGTGAACTGAAATCATTATGGGCAGGAAATGTATATAAAATTTATCTTAAGTTTGAAGATTGTAGTAGAGTACAAAAGCTGGTGATTTCATATAAGACATATTGTCCTCAGAGGGACTTGGTTCAGGCATAAAAGATATGAGAAGCACAGAATAGAAGGAAGTAGGAAGCTCAAGGGATGGGCAGTGTTTACATCTAATACCAGGAGCTAAGATGCCGGGACAGAAAGAACATACATACAGATACATACAGTAGGACCAAGTTTATAGGGTGTTTTGTTCTTTCTCAAAGCTCCAGAAAGTAGGCTTTTTAAAATATATATATATTTGATTATTCAGAGCAAAAGTACAAGTTAAACTCTTTGAAGGATGCCTTTCATTTCAGGACTAGGGAGGCAGAGGCAGGCAGATCTCCAAGTTTGAGGTCATCCTGGTCAACAAAGAAAGTTCCAGGATAACTGGGGCTGTTACACAAAGAAATCCCATCTGTAAACATGCCCCCCCCCCAAAAAAAAAGAAAGTTGTCATTTAATAGTATCAGAATTCAATAAAAGAAAATAAAGTTAAAAATGGGTAAAGAAAGAGACGTGTTTTGTTGTTTCATAAACTAAAAGTAAGTTATGACAAATTTGCCAGATCGAAAGCTTGACTCCCTTTTAGATTAGTGGATGACAAGACAGATATTTCATAAAGCAGGGCTTCATTGTTTTTATTTAAGATCTTACACCCTTGGCCTGAGAAGTGTAAGGGGTTCAGATTCCTTGAGGCTACAAAGCAATCATCTAGCCTTTAGGCCTTGATTGCTGTATCTGTAAAATGGAAGTAATAAGGCTTTCTATTTCCTGCTGAAGACCTCAATGTTTGATAACTAATAAGAAACTAATAATAAAGTATCTACAGCTCCCTGGAGGTCAGCCACTAGCTGGATAAAGTGGATTATTACAGCAGTACCTCTTGAGCTATTGGTACTTACAGCAACTCCAAAACAAAATATATCATATCCTGTTCAAACTGCCCTTGGATAGAAAGAATGCAATTATCCCAGGTGGAAATTGATTGCAGAGTGTCTGTGCACATCTGGACTTTTATAAAACGTGTCTTTGGAGCCTTGAGGTATGTGCAATATTTGAAGATGCTACTGTTCTCACAGAAGAGGTACATATAAGAACTCTTCCTGTTTAAGAACTTTTAGTAGTGTGGAATGGTAAAAACGGAGAGAGAATTCTTATTTTCCTTTTACAGTATCAGCCCCAAGAAATTTTGCCACTTTAAAATAAGGTAAAGGAAGAAAGATTTTCTTTCCACTGGAAGCACTATTGCATAACTGCTGGAAAGATGCAGATGTATAAACACAGACAATGGAATTTCAAACTGAACAGTGCACTTTAAGTAATTAAGTCTTAATTAAGCAAGTCTTTACAGGTCTCTTATTATGTAATGAGACTTACTGAAACAGGTCTTACAGGAGTAGCCCAGGCTGGTTTCTTTTGAGCAAGTCACTCAAGAGCTTCCATAAAGTTGGGGAAGTTGACAATGCAGATCTGCTTATGAGGAGGTGTCAGGCAGCCTCATGTTCTTTTAATGAAAGATCCTTTAATTAATTAGTTAGCTTATTATTATGCATGCATATGATGTGTAGTAATCTCAGGATAAGTTTGTGGAGTCAATCTTCCCTTCTAGCTCTATATGGATTCTGGGAATCAAGTGAAGGTCACCAGGCTTATTAGGCAAGCACTTTTGCCCAGTGAGCCCTGTCACCAGAACCTCTCCGTAAGCTCTTGACATCTGTGCCTCAGACACAACTTCTCTCTGCAGAAAAAGGAAATTTATCTGTAAGGAAAATTATCAGAACATGCAAGTACCATCTCACCCTCTGACTTTCCCATAAGGAAAATTATCAGAACATGCAAGTACCATCTCACCCTCTGACTTTCCCATGGAGAAAGGATTAATAGTGATGTCTGGGAGATGGTTCTGTTCTGTGATACCTTAGAGATGCATTAAAACCAAAGCCACTGCTAAGCTAGTTTTTATTTCAGCCATTTCCCTTGACCTTGAAACACAAATCAAGACACAGAAATTTGGGGTTTTTCACGAGAGAAGGGCTGATTAAAAGATAAATAAATAAAGTGGCAAAAAAATCAAAGATGTAAGGAGGGTAAGAAATGAAAGGCTGTATTTGGATCTCATTCTTGAAAACGTTGAAAGATTAACTTAATAATCCCAGACCAGCAAACAAAGAGAGGGGAAACACAAATGCACACATATGTGTCTGCTCCTACACACACACACACACACACACACACACACACACACACACCCTATGGTAGAGTCTACAAAGATAACAGAATGGTATCATCACAGAAACGTTCAATTTTAAAACAATACTAAATAAAAAGTATCTTAATGAATTCTTGATTGTTTTTCCTGGATGATTGCTAGAAGTAAACATTCTCAGGGCTCAACCCAGGTTCATTAAGCTTGATGTTCTAGAATGATACCAAGAAGTTTACTTTTAACTAGACCTCTCAAAGAAGAACATTTTTCTACTGAAGCTTGAGAACCACAAAACAATGTAGACTGTGGCTACAAATTCTTTCTGCTTTTCCTCTTCCCTCCCCTCCCCTCCTCTCCTGACTGCCAGCCTGATAAAATATTGTGGATAAAAAAACACTGAGTCCTTGATGACCCACTAATTAAACTGCCATTGTTATGAGCAAATACTGGTTTTGTGTGTGTGTGAAAAATTAATGTACACTCTATCAGATGTTTCCTTTTAGAGGAATACATAATATACCATGCTATCATCTTTCAGTGGTTTCTAAATATCTTAAACTTGTTCTACAATAGAGGTGAGAGTGTATAGAACATATACTCAAAAAACTGAGGGCTAGCCTACAACTCTTTTCTCTTCAAAGCACTGGATACCAGCTGCTTTCTACCTTAGGGCTCTGTGGACAGCACTAAAGCTGTACACTGATGCCATTTACCTTTTGATGTGAATCCACTATTTATTTCTTTGAATTGGTATGTTAATATTCTCAACATTGAGTAACAAACACTGGATAAGGATGGGAGGGATGGTTGTTACTGGTGCTGTCACTGGGGGAAGACATGCAGGGGGGTGAGGTGATTCCTTTGATTTCCTCAACAGGTAGGGACACTTCTGCGCATATACATGGACATATCCCTTCCTATCACTGTCTACAAAAAAGAAAGTTCTCTGTGTGCCCCAATAAAATGTTTTAAGTAGCACACTTTTGACATTTGCCAAACAAATGTTATTTTTCGCACATAACCATAGATGATTGTTCAGATTTTTAAGTAATTAAATATTTGAAAATTATATTTCTTAATCATTTGAGCTTCATTTAAAGTGCTCAGCAGTCCCATATAGCTGGTGGGTTCTGTAATTGGCATTATAATGATTAACATTATCACACTAGCTGGAGGTCTGAGAGAAAGACAGAGGTGGGGGAAGTGGTGATAACAATGTTATTGTTAATATGTCATATTCTAGGGAAGCAATTCTTTCTCTGAACACAGGATGAGTGCTTCTAAACGGGAGGGTCAACATTATAAGGAAAGAGTATCCTGAATTCCAGGTCAGCATATTCCAGAGACAAAGCTTTATAATCACTCCCCATCACCAACTATGTTTCTATGAAGCACCACTTTTTTCTATAGTCACAATGAAAACATCTGGCTTTAACTTTCCACCTTTCCTTATTATGCGACTCACTGAGTTGTATCCGTATATCAGTCGAGATCACACACTGGTAAACTCAAAAGCTAATATACAACTCAACAGTGCCTTGAAATTCATATCTGTACCTGTCATATTGTATTCATGGAATTCTCTTTTTTTCTCATCATTGTATCAGTTTGCTCTGTTCCCGAGGAGTCTGTCTGACAGACGTGAAAGGTTAAAATAGTCCTTAAGTTGTTTTCCCTAGTCAAAGGAAAGTCTCACATGTCTTATTTTTATGAAAGACAAGTGTTTATCACATAAATAACCCCATTTTAAAATTTCTTCTATTTTAAAGATTATAATGTAATTAACATTTCCCCTTTTGCTTTCCTCCCTCCAAACCCTCCCATATGCTCCTTGTTCTTATCTTTCAAACCCAATTATTCATCAATTGCTATACACACATGTACATATAAACATACATATATACTCCTAAATACATAAATATAACCTGCTTAATCTGTATATTATTCACAGGTCTGTATTCAGGGCTAATTGGTATTACGGTTTATGTATAAAGAATGAGGTTTCTCAGTTACTTCAGACCTTTGAATTTTTCTGTGGCAGAAGGATAGATAATGATTCATTTTCTCCAGCTCCTGGAAGAATGGGGAGCAGGGGGAACACGGCCAATTTTATGTACGAGATACAGGTAAAAATATCTAGTCAATCCATATGCTTTCCCTAGTATTTATGTGTTCTGTGTTTTTATTTGATTTTTGTGTTGTTCTGTGTTTGTTTTGCTTGCCTTCGTTGACATAGCTTGAAGAATCTCTGAGCTCCTTTCAATTAGTCTAGTTCACAGTCATCTTTCTTATGAGAGTTGAATGATTTGCAAATGTTAAGCAATGTCATATCTGGAGTTTAATTTTCAAAACCTCCAAATCTGGAAGGATTAAAGGACACTTTTACTTGTCAATATTTAGTTTCTGAGCAAAGATAAATATTCTAAAGGATAGTTATAAGATTATTATAAAACTGAGTTCTCAAGTTTTCAAGTCATAAATACAAGGAATCTCACTGAGAGTTATGCCTAATAAATAATGTTTTCTATGTTAAATATGTTACTTGCTACTTCATATAGATCATGGCATACTCTAACAGCATCATAGAAATAGAGAAGGTAAAACTGAAATGTCGTCAACATTTATGAAAGTTAGATGACCACAGGTTTGAAATATTATAGGTTAAGCAGCCCAATAGTGAACTGTATAAGAGCCTAACTCTGAATCTAAAATTAAGGAAATGGTGACACGTCCAAAACGATTTCTCCAAAGTATTCTGATTCCTAGATGGGATAACCACACCTGGAAAGAAACACTTAAAATATGTCACAGTTATAATGTGATCTTACAAAATTCTGAGAAGCAATGACACAAATTGCTAACAACACACTTCCATGTACTTGCCATCCATTGGCATCTTTTAAAGCAAAATGAGTAAAAAAAGTTTCATTACTTAAGAGGCAGCTGAAGAAGATAAACCTGTAAGAGCTTTCCAGGGTACAGCCTGTTAAGTCTATACTCCTAAAGAATAGCACCAAACTATGACTCTAAGGAATTGGGTTCCACCTTTGGAATTCGGAGTCTCATTCATAAAAGAATTTAAGAACAATTTCATAGGATTTAAAAGAAACACCAGCAGGGTCAAGTGATAAGCTTTAGTGTCCTCTGCACATGCAGGACTATTGAATTCTAGAGCTCGCAGCTAGGGTCATTGTTAGCACAAGACTCACACTCAAGCAAGCCATCAGCATGGTGGAGGAAGAAGTTTGTAAGTCTCCACTGTCAGCTGAGGAGCTATGAATAGGTGATGGCTTCTGGGGAAGAACAGTCAGTTTTTTTCAAGAGGTGGCTCCCCAGCAGATGATCCCAGAGCTAACTATATATGAACAGTACAAATGATGAATTATTAAATTAAAAAATAAAAGAAGGCACAAAATGGGTGGATCTTGGAAGAATTTAGAGGAAGAACTAAGAGCAGACACAATCAAAGTACATTATTTGGAATTCTGGAAGAATTAACAAAATTTTTTTTTTTACAAAAGAAGCAAGTTGGGCAAACCTAGCTGAACCTCAGGGTAGCTGCTATGGTAGTTGGCAGCAGGAAAAGCATGGTGTCTCATTAAAGAAAAACAAACAAACAAATAAACAACTATCTGGTGGTCTTTTTAACATTGTTTAAAGTGAATGTGTCTTTCTGGGAGAGTTTCCTTGTCCAGGTTACAGACTTGGCCCTACTGGAATGTTATGTCTCCATCCAGACAAGATAGCCTCTTCTCTTGATCAGAAGGATTTCTTCTTAATGGCTTTTATTGCTACTTAAACAGTTAGAAGATACAAACTGATGCAAGGAAGGTATTAAACAAGCTTTATTTATTTCTTTTTTGCAAAATGTTAAATGTATTTTCTGTATTGCTCTTTATAGTTTGACATTTAAGAGACAACAGTGGCTAGTATGTACAAATGAAAAAAAAAAGACATTAAAACTGAACTATATAAATTGCAAGTAAATGATAATACACTTTTTGTTATCAAAAATCTGCATCAATAGCGTTCTCCTGTGGCCAATACTTGTCTTGAGCTCCCTGAGCACAAAAGGTTAAGCCTTCATCATGTTTGGCTGACTGTGTTATAGACTCTTTAAGCAACAGGAAGGGCTGACTTCAAAGCCGAAGGCTCTTCTGGCCTCTGCAGCTTAATGTACACTTCTAGTTTCCTCGCAATGTCTAGACATCACATGACTTTAATCCCTAAGAAGTTAGATATATTAAAGATCATTTTTCTCAAGTAAATTGATTTGCTCTTACTTTAAAACCAAAAGAGAACAAACTCACCTGTAAGTTTTGTTTTACTTTTATCACTAAAATGACAGAAAATCTCTCTGATGATTTTTGTAGCTTATCTGAAAAAAATGAATCCATATATTTGGCTTTTACTTTTTATAGATGAAGAAAACAGCACACAACCAGTTTGTGATATGCTGAATTTATAACTATCTTGCTAAACACGGCTGAACTAGGCATCATTTTTGCAAGAACAAGACAAGAAACAAGAAACTACATAGGTTACTTTGTTGGTTAGTTTCAACAGCTGTTGGTTAACACACATCTCCTCAGAATATGTACCAAACTGTGGTCACTAGAATTAAAAAATTTGTCATGAAGTCAACAATGTTGATGACTAAGGGAGTGTGTGCTCATCCAATCCAGCACTATAATGAAATGCCGCAAACTGGGATTTACACAACATATACTATTATGTTTCACAATCCTGGAGACTAGGACATCTAGATTATGACCCTAGTTTTGTTCCTCATGAGCTGAATTCACATAGTTCAGAGAATAAGAGAGCAACCAGTATTTTTTTCTTATACAGGCACGAATGGGGCCCCACAAGGGCCCTATTCTCGTGATTACATTGCAAACTATATACCCACAAAAGCACCATCTTCAAAATACTATGGCATTAAGAGTTCAGGCTTCAATATGTGAATATGTAGATAGGTTACATATTTTATGTATATTCTCAAAGCTGTATTTTTGTTTGATTTTTTTGTGGACAATGAAACAATAAACAGAAAATAAATTCATTTAAGCTTAAACAGAAATTATAATAGTTGTATGTCCCTCAGCTCAGCTGCTAGCATTGAAGAACACTGAATGTATTTGGATTGTTTTGATACTAGCTAGTCAGTCCTGTCAGATCAACAACAAGGTACTTCAATTTATATCTTTATGTACAAACTACATCCTTTAAAATGTAAAATAACCATTTCCTTGAACTTGCCCCCCATTATTTAAGATTCATTATGCAAGAAAACTTCAGTACATCTTGTTAACGAAACTGTAAAACTTTGAGAATCTTGACCCAATAAATTCATTGCCTGATCAATAGTTAAACTTGATCACACATTTCTAATATTAATATATCCCATTGCTAACTATCATCTTAGGTTGTGACCCACAATCTGTCGAGATTTACCCCTAACTGGATCGGTACGCACTATCCCATACAGGAACATGGAAAAACTAGCAACAACAGCAGGGCTTTGAGGGTGAAGAAATGTCCTATTGAAATTCTGCTACAGCTTCTGAAAATGCTCACCGGATGTCTCAAAATTGCATTTCTAAATGTTATGGGCTTTGAGTCTTTCAACCGTGTAATGAATGTATATTTTTTCTCATTTATTTATTATTGGTAGAAACTGAATGATGGACTTTTCCACTGACGCTCCCGTCCTGTGTGTTTTCATTGCTCTGCTCAGCATTGTTATCTGACAACACAAAACAAGTTGCGTTTGGGCTGATAGACAGAAGCAATTCTTCTTTCAAAGAATTTTCATATGTCACCATCATCCCCACTAAGATGCAGAACAGGGGGTGACAGAATGATTGGTTTTATCTGTATTTTGGTGTATTTTTTTCTCTGAATGGCAGTCCCAGAGAACACAATTTTTGAGATAAAATAACAAAACTGTGATTACTTCAAATGGCAGGATCTGATGGAGGATTATAAATTATTGCCTGAAAGTGCCAAATATTTTAGACCCAGAGCTGAAATTGTGTTCTGGAGACTGGAGTAACTGCTTCTCTGAATCTTTTTCTTCATTTGAGAAAATGGACTGTTTCTTGAAAATGGCAGGATGCCAGAAGAGAAACGAAGAAAACTCCAAAAAACACACACACCAAGCTTAAAAAAAATTATTTCTCTTAATGATACTTAAATTTGAATTTGTCAATGCATTTAAAAAATGCTTTTCCCTTTTTGCTCAAATGGCGAAAAGCTTTTCCAAGCCCATTTCTGTTTCAGTTTTCAGGTGTTGCACACTTAAACACACCAGTCTAAATCTGACAGCCTCAAGGTGGCATATTTATCATCCACTCCTAACAACAAGCTCATTACAATACTAAGTACATTATGTCAAAAAGAGGAGCTGTATGGAGATGAAAACACAGGTAAGTTTCACTTCTCACTTACAGTGAATCCTCAGAAAGGCCTTTTGACAGAAAGTGAAACCCAGGAGAACCAGAAAACAGTGGTCATCATGGCACAGTGCTCTACTCCAAAGTTCTCCAGTGGCAAACTTGAATAAAAATGCCGTGCTGAATCCCATTCATGTTAAATTTGCTTATGCTGCTGAGTATGCTCCTTAACTCCAAAGCAGCAAGGGAATCTACAGTTTTTTCTCCATAACCCGCCCCATGTGTCCATTTATTCATTATGAATTTATATGTGAGAAAAACCAAAGGAGACTGGAGTGACTGATTTAGGAATAAATGATCTCATCTTAAGGAAACTATTTCTGAAATTTGAATACATACCTAATTATAGACTCCACTGATTCCCCAGCCATCTTCTCCATTATATAAAAAATAGGAATATCATCAATGATACTTTACTTTATCATTATTTACTTTATGTAAAAAGTTTATCCACTCAACTGGCTAAATTATGGCAGGTTTGCCTCAAGTTTGAAGGTAGCCTGAACAATTTGAAGTTGTCTCGAGATAAAATTTAAAACAGGATTTTGTTCAGCCTGTGCTGGTAACTTTGGAATCTCAGTTGTGAAAGTGTTCCCAACAGACTGGCTTTTAGGTGAGGCTGTGGAATCTTTTCTTGGTTGTTGTTGGATGTGGAAAAATCCAGCTCCCTCCCAGGCAAGTGATCCTGAATAGTAACAGAAAGCAAACTGAGGAAGGTGTGGAGAGGTGACAGTGCTCCTCGTCTTCTCTGGTTTGTGGCTCTGCCTCAGTTTCCCCCTCAAGTGTAGTGGATTTATGATGTTACGTTGTAAATAGCTGTCCTGCCTATGAGTTTAATAAAAAGCACTGATTGGTCAAAGACTGACAGGAAGTGTGGGCGGGGCTACCATACTAGGAGAACTCTGGGAACAGGAAGCACAGAGCAGAACGCCAGAGAGAAGCCGGAAGAAGCAGAGGACAACTATGCTGCTCTGAAAAGAGGTACTGAGCCACATGGCTGAACAGGATAAGAGTTATAAGGTGATATGCCTGGGCCCCAGGTCAATCTGCATACAGTTAATGTAAGCCTCTGTGGGTCTGCCAGACTGAGAGTCTGTGGGTCTGAGGGTCTGTGTGTCTGTAGGTCTCGGGGTCCAAACTTGAGGCTAGGCCAAAAGTCCAGACCAGAAACCTCTTATTACACTCAAGGTTCCTGCTTCGGTTTCCTTAGATAGCAGACTACAACCTGAAACCCAAATAAACTTTCTTCCTCCGTATTAATTTGGCCAGTATTTATTAGAGCAACAGAGAAGCCAACTGAGTCAGAAGTTGGTACTAAAGATGCTGGGTTGCTGTGATGGACCTGGCCATGTCTGCTGCTTTGGGGAGGATTGCAGAATTATTTTGGAACATTGGGATGGAAAATCCATGAAATGATTAAAACTTATAAGCTACTTTTTGGGAGCTTGGAAGATAAGAATGTTAAGAAAAGCAGATGAGGAGGCCTGGTTTGTGAGGTTTCCAGGGGCATTTGGGGATATATTTGAATGAAGAATATGTGGATTATGGTTAGTTGGGGCTGAAACATTAGCTGTGATTAACTAGCACAACTGGAATGAAATATTTTCTTTACTGGAATAATTGGTACTGATTAGTTGAGGCTGAGAAATCAGCTGTAACTAATAAGGGACCAGCACTATAGAAATGGAATCTTTCGAGATGTATTTTCTTAGGATTATCAAACAGAAGCTCTGATCTAGGGAGAACAAGGCTGATCTCAAGCTCACAGTCAAGCTTGGTAATGTGGAAGAGTGTCACACATCATATTGGTTTTGAAGGTATAGAGAGTTTGTGGAGAGCAGATGAGGCCTGGCATTACAGAAAACTAGGGGAGGTCATTGCTGAAGGTACAGCCTCAGATGCGGTGGGGGCCTCGTGATTTTATGGGCCATGGAGAAGAGCTAAGGCTTGGCACCATGAGTAAGAGCCAGAGGCCTGGATAAGGCCAGGAGAAGCTATTTTGAAGGTGCAGCCTCAGGTGTGGTGGAGATCTAATGGCTGGAGATTCTGGCATTGTGGAATGAACATGAAGGGTACTGGCAGCTGTGGGGTGGGACTAACTTCAGCCTACTAAAGACTATTGTACCCTCTTCAGAAGGCAAAGCCCTTAGGGTCCTAGAAGTTCATGAGTGAGTTCCAGATATCAGACATTGAGTTATTTACTCTGCAAGATTATTTCTTTAGAGAGAGGGTCTTGCTGCATAATTCTAGCTGGTCTCTGTAGTAATTTTGGGTAAATATCAAATGCTTTCTTGTGGCCTTTACAAATATCCTTAGTACATTTTCTTCCTTGTCCTTTCCTGCTCTTTTCTATTTCTCTCCTCTCTCTCAGTTAAAGCCCCCCCCCCATTTCTCCCGACATTTCCCATTACCTGTATGCCACCATTTCCCTCCCTAATACTCCTCCCCTCCCACATGGTTCCCTTCCTTACCTGGCCACCGTGGCAACTCCAGGATATAGAATCACATCTGAAGATTGGGCTGGGATCCTCGGATGATAAAGAACAAGCAGTACTTGTCTTTCTGTGTCTTCGTTACCCCATTCAATTAAATGTTTTCGAGTTCCATCCATTTACCAGCAAAGCTCATGATTTCATTTTGTTTTTTTTTACAGTGGAATCGTATTATTCTAGACTTGTTGCTAACAAAATAAAAATGTTTTCTATTTTTTAACAATGCAGTTTTCTATGTAGTATACATAATTTGAATTAAGAAAGCTACATGTAGTTAATGGTGCCCTGTCCAGAGCTTCTGATCTTATTTTCCAATAAATAAAATTTGATCTCAGAATATTTATATAAGGTAGGAAATATATTTTCTTTCTCCTGGAAGCAGTAAAGAAACATCAAGAACAGTAGCAAGTGACATGTTGTTTCTATCCTTTTTGAAAGCATATTGAAGGAAGAAAAGTATTTTTGTAGAGCCAAAAACTATACGTAAAGTTTTACTTACAAGGCACCAGTATAAGATTTATATTTATTAAAATATAATCCAACACTCACGATACAGGTAACGGCTTATAGTGGCACCTGAACAGGGACTGGAGACTGGAACGATGGACGATGGATTCCAAACCGGTCTCTCCAGCAGCCAGGAACCAGGCAAATGGGCCTCCCAGCGTCCCAGCAGCTCCTTATCAATGGGGTTGGCCGTGCCCCCTTCAGGGGCCCGGGACCCTGGGTAAGCATCCACGGATCTTATCAGCTGACACCTGAATCTCACCACAAAAGACCAAAAATTAAAATTGAGTGTTGCTACTGATTTCCCCCCTACCCCATAGTAGCAAACACCTATTTATGGGTCCCTTTCTTTGTGAACTAACAAGTAGTGATTAAATGTATATGTGTTTTCTGTGGACAACATTAAATTATGTGTATTATCTGTGATGTTTTGGCATTTGAAGAACACCCAGATCAGGCTGATTAACACATACATTAGTTCATGTATGTTTCTTGTTTCAAGTTAAGGTACTTAAAATATTTTCACAGCAATTTCCAAATATTCAGTCAATGAAAAGATTTGTGTTCTACTAAATCAAAACTCTGTTGGAGTTGTGCCTAAGTTCTTTGAGAAATCAATGGAAAGAAAAATATAGTGAGTAAAATGAATGATAATATACAAAGTGATATTAGCCTGCTTTGGATGCAATAGGAATGAGCAAATCTCAATATGTGGAATATAAGACATGGCGTGAAGGTAGAAGTGAGTCTTTCCTGCGGAACTGCTGGGAGCCGGAGGGGGCAACAAATGACACAGCTATCCCATCCCTAGGTACTTTCCTGGAATACTCCAAGTCCACACAATGCAGAGGCCCTTGTACATCAATGTTGACTTGCATCTCTATTAACAATACCTAAATGTGGGGGATTTGCTTAAAGAAAAAGATTAAAATACCCTCATATAGCAGAAGCTTGTATGATTATGTACACAGTGAAAAAAATTAAAGTTGAATGAACTATTTTAAAACACATTAATTAGGCAAAATATTTGAAGGTGTCCTTAAATCCTAATATGCATTGTAAATATTCTCTAGAGCCAGCATTGTTTATTCACCAATAAATTCTGATCTGTAAGCAGAACACAAATATATGTTTAGATATTAAATACTTATAAATGAATAAGTAAATGAATAAATACTTAGGAAATACTATATTACATTATCTGAATGAAAAATTCAACAATCATAACTAGAATGGATTAATGCCTCTATTGTGTGTGGGTTTTTTTAATCATCTTTCTAATTTACTTGTGATAAATGTATGCAGAGAAGAATTATGTCATCTGAGGTACTATCTATTAGTTTTGACAGCATTAGAACTAGTCCATTTGGCTTAAAAGCCACATGTCTTAAGTTCTTCCTACCCCGCAAGCAAGTGATTTTGTTGCTTCTTTATCCTAATACACTCCAAATTGTAAAGCACAAGTCAAAGCAGATTGCTGAACATACCCTTGTATATGTGTCAAAACTCACTGATAAATGTGTCAAAATGCACCTGCCATTAATGATCAAATTGAATATGCAATGTGGGAAGTGTGTAACAGGTTTGACATATTCATATAAACCAGTATTGAAGCTGATATGGTTATCATCACTGGCTGATCAAAATTCTCAGTTTTCTCCTGTTTTAAAATTATTTGAAACCTTAAATATAATATTTGTAATGCTAAAAAGAGGTGTAATCATCCTCTAAGGTACCTCTGAGAATTCTGAATGATCATCTCTCTTTCTGTCAGTCATGAGGAAACCTAGCTCACATTGACAAGCTTTAGCAGTTTCAAAAAGAAAATGAAAGAGCAGGCATGTCATGCTTTCCCCAGTGAACCTCCGACAGTCTGATTCTTCTTTTGATGACATTAACTGCCTGTTCCAGCCAAGCTCGCCTTCCAGCTGCAACCTGATGCCAAGCCTCCTGGATGCAAACCAGCCTTATCCTCCCTTGGAACCAGAAAGGGCTCAATGTGTGATCGTATGGGACACAGTTGCTAATGATATTTAGTTCCTCATATGGGTAAAAAATGTCAGAGATCTCTTGGGCACCATTTAAAATACCAAGTGCTACCAACTGCCACCAATCAGGATGAGACACAGCCAGCTCTGCTCCCCTAATTGTCCTAAGTAACTTTGGCCTGAGGTTTCTTGGTATAAATGTGTCTTTCCCCCAGAAATTTAATTGAACATTATTTTCTAAGTTCATCACTCATTTCTCCCCGGTAATGCTTATTGCTGGGAAAAACAAATCTTACCATGAATTTATGATTCAGTCGCTATTATATCTCCCACAATCTGCTTGGGTTAAATCAGGATTGTAAACCACATGGGAAACAGAGCCAAGAAAAAATAATTCAAGGGTGGTTTACCAAGCTCAAGCCTGTGCTACTCCCATTAGCATCTAATTATGAAGGAATGAAGACAAGGGGATGGCATTCAATATTAGAGCTTAAACTGAGGCAGGCAGAAAGACTTGGAGAAGAACCTCAGCTCTCAGAGATATTAGCTGCGCCATTTCTGTGCCAGATCTTGATGGGAAGAAAATCTGCTGAACTGCTGAATCATGTAAAAACAACATGATTTCCCTGAAATCAGCAAGTTGAGAAAGCATTTGAACTTTTCTACTCATTATAACACTATCTATGGTCGTCAAGTGAAGGGGCCAACCAAGGGGTTGATCTATTCATCAGAAAATGCAGCACATAGGCAATGGAATATGTTCTGGTATTTAAAAGATTTAAGTTCTGTTACGTGGGGAAACCTGAGTGGATTTGGATGCCATCATACTTAGTGAAATAAACCAGGTACACAATAAGTATATAACCATAAAGTATAAAACTTATATAAATCTTCATTACCATTCTACGACAGATTCTTGGTATAACATGAAAGTCAAAGTCTATATTTCTTATTCACTTCAATTTCATGTTTTGTAAGACTAGAGATTGAACTCAGGGCCCTGCATACGCAAGGCAAGAATTCTATGAGCTGAACCATGCACCATTTCAAGCCTTTAAAATCAAGATACTTTTAAGAAAAAATAATTATTTTATAATAACTTTGGCTTGATTGTCAGTTTGGTTTGATAAATTAATTTCTAGTGAAGTATGCCAATGTGTCTGGAAGAGAGTCTTCATAGAAGATTAGATCATGATGCTCCGGTCTTCCAATAAAATAATAATAAGCTTTATTAAACCAATGAAACTCTTGATAGATTCACAGTATATATTATTGAGAGGTGTTTAAAAAGTAGAAGGTGGAGCCATTGGAGAAAGTAAGTATCTGGGGGCATGTCAGTTTGGGTGTTTCTGCTCACACCTTCCTGTGATTCTTCTCTCTTCTTGTCTGCCACAATGTGAGAAGCTTACTTAGTTATGTCTTTTCTGAAAACATTAGTCAAAATCAATCTTCCTTCCCTTGAGTTTGTCTCTCAAGTATTTTTCTTTCACTAGTGAAAGGCTATTTGTACAATCCTATCAGATTTAATACATTCAGTGGAAGATGAGGTTAAGTAAATGAAGAGACAATAAATATAATACTTAGGGATCATATATAGAGTACAGATGACCATTCTTAACCCCTTACCACCCTATTGTCCTCTTCCTTCTCAAGAGTTTCTCTCGTGCATCATGATTTTCTTCTGTGATCCACTAAGGTTATTCAAAGCTAGTTGTGACCTTGGGTTTGCAACTATCTGTGGGAGATTGGTGGGCCCAGCAGTAGGCACACAGACGATTTCCCTTCTCTTGAGTTCATCAAACCCTGCAGTTGAGAGATAAATAGCTTCCAAGCCTTAGACTGGGTATATACATGCTTTGTGGAAGACTAAGGACACAATTGTGTATTTTCTCCAGTTAGGGCAAACAGGAGTTTTCATCAACACGTTCTTTGTAGGAAAAGCTATTAAGGCTGGAATCATCTTTTGTCTGTATCTATAAGCACAGAATCTTAGAGGGCAGTTTAATGCTTGGTCTGTAAGAAAATGTGTCATTCAACAAAAAAATGAACAAAATACTCCTGTCTGCCATCAGGGAATATGTGTAGGTAATAATCTTAGGGAGAGATGGTCAACAGCATTAGGCGTTACAAAATGCAAATGACAATCGCACTGCCATGCACTGATGTGTTTGTGTTTGCATCACAGTGCACTCCGTAGGCTGGTATTTGAACACTGGGCCCTCACGGGTGGCACTGATGGCGTTAGTAGTGCAGCCACACTTGAGGGTGTGCATCCTTAGGTGTAGCTGGCAGACTTGATCATTTCATCCCACCTACAGTTCTTAGCTTTGTACTTACAGTGGAAGTTAATTCTCAGTTTCTGCTCCGGCCCCCTCTTGTCATGCCTATGGCTATTATGAGCTCTTCCCCTGGAACCCATAATTTTAAATTCTTCTATAAGTTTCTTTGGCTATGGCACTCTATCACAGCAATAAAAAGCAACTAATACACATGGATAAAATAAAGAGTTAAAATTCCATATATATATACACACATATTTCCTATATTGCTAGTTAATGTATATATAATAATGTGGACACTGAAGAATTCACCCTGTCTTTTTTTCTAGTTCTATACCTATATTTACCATATGACTCAACACAGAATCCTGGGCAATTATCTTGGAGAAATGAGCATCTGTTTATATGCAAGTCTGCACATGAATATCTCTATCGGCTTTATTGGTTACATCTCAAATTGAGATGAATGAAGTATCTTTCTGTGAGAATTGACAGAACAACAAAGATGTGATATGTATAAAACATAATACTATTGAGTCATAAATAGAAATAAAATCTGGATACATTTGATGAATTGATTTTATTCGTAGAGAAAAAAAAAACTAGATTAAAGAGCCAGTTGACTGTGTAATGCTGTTTATTTAGCAACTATGAAGTATTCAAGTGGCAGAGAATTTGTGATTATCATGGTTTATGGAAGTAAAGGGGAACATACAAGGGATCACATGGAGAAGGCTGATTGGAGTGGTGGGACAGTCCTGTATTTTCTTTCTGAGACATCCATGATTCTATTCATGTGACAATTGTCATAGGAATAGTCAGTCACACGGAGAGAATGAAATGATAATGAGACCTGAGCAAAGTCTACAGTCCAGGTAATATAATCAATCTTTTGAGTTTAAAGTGCTTCAGAGTTTTGTGAGATATTCCCTTTGGTACAGTTTGGTTACAGGTTCACAAGACCTTTTTGTGATATTTTCATAACTCCTTGTAAATCTTTGTTTATAATTGTCTTAAATTAAACGTTTATATTGGCTAAAGAGGTATTAAAATGGTTAGAAACAGTTACATATGATACCTCTAGTTTACACAAAGCCTTCATTTGCATATTTATTATATTGTTAATAAAACAAAAATTAATGTCTAATAAAAAACAAAAAAGAAAAATCCAAGTATAACAGTCAGGGTTAAAGAAGCATTCAGGATGAGAACTGCTTTTAAAGGACAAAAGAGTGAAAGTTAAGAGAAGGTGACGTGTATAAGAGATAACTGAAGCCCAGGAATACCTGTTTATAACATTTCTCTGCCTCACTGATCATAAGAGTCGTATGATTACAAATATTTTATTATCATGCATTCAAACAAAATCATGGGTAATTTTATTTGATATTGAATTAATATAAATAGCTTATTATACCAAAAAATTAATCAAATATAATTTTAGCACTTCTTTTGAATGCTATGCCGAATCAAATAACAGGAACTGAGACCTGCTTTTTGTTAAGATATTTCAAAACACTTATGGGTATGTGTGTGTATCTACATGAGTATGCTTCATACTGAGTGTGTGTAGGGTGAAGGTGTTGTACACATGTGCAAGTGTCAGTGGAGGCCAGAAGAGCATGTCACTTCCTCCGGCGATGGAGTAATAGGGGATTGTGAGCCACATGATGTGAATGTTAAGAACTGAACTCTTGTTCTCTGGAAGAGCAAGGAGTTCCATCAACCACTCAGCCATCTCTTCATTGGCAGGATCCGGTTCTACAGTTTTTCTTATTTTGTTTATTGAATTCCAGATGATGTTACTAGCTTCTTTTAATCCTGGTCTCATCATTGGGAAATCTGCATGACAATGAAGATTGTATTAAATCCAATGAATAGGTTTTCTACTCAGACTATAATATGAATTAGGGGTGCTACTTTCTAGGGCTCTTAGATCCTTGCCCAGACTGTGTAGTACATATTCCTCCTGAGATTGAATTTCTCATCTTTGTTGCTGTCTGTCCAATTTCATATGGGCTCATCTGGAAAGAGAAAACCTAAACTGAGAAATTATCCCCATAAAATTTACCTCTAGGAAAGTCCGTGGGTGCTTTCTTGATTATTGATATTGAAGATTCCAGTTGCTGTGGGTGGGTCTATCCCTAGGAGGTGGTCCTGGGATGTATAAGATAGCAGGATGAGCAAACAAAGAGAAGCATCCCTCCATGGCCTCTATTTCTGTTCCTGCCTCCTAGTTTCTTCTGTGGCTCACTTTAGTGGCTGTATCTGGGGCTTGAAGACAAGGCCCTTTCCCCTGCAGTTGGTTTCAGTCAATGTTTTATCACATAGACAAAATTTTTGTTGGCTACCGATTTATCTTCAATATTGTACCAATATTCCAGGGCACTCTCTTTTATACATTTAAATAAGTATGTTTAATATTTTATCAATTTTAATTGACTCTTTTTTTCTTTATATGTTGATCTCAAATGAGATTCAAGTCTTAGTGCCATTCAATACAAAGTGTCTGATAAAAATGTCCCAGGGAGTACCACTGGTCACTCGTAGACTTACCCTCAGCACTCTATCATAATCACAGCTGCCTAAATTTATTGTAAATATATATGGTTTATGATTTTGAGAATTGTGTATCCAGGTTTTATTTCACATTTTATTTTTCCAACCAGAATGAGTTATGACTCTAAAATATGTTTTTACATTATCACCTTAAAAATATTTTAGCTGTGTGTCACATATTCCAGAGTGCTATTATTCACTCTTCTTTCCATATTAGTTTGAGTACATTTTTGATCTACTAGATATTTTTCATTCAAAAGCATAAGAATGATCATAGATGTAAACAGTCCAGTTAACGGGTTAACTTTCATGTTCTACCACAGGATGGTTTAGCTATTCTCTTGAGTACTGGAGCCTTCTCTTGTTATTTATAACAGCCCACAGCTGTCCACTAATTACACCTAGCTGGTTTTAGTCATTTTAGTTATGACCAACTATCAGAAGGTCATCATAGTCTATAGACGTATTCAAAACAAGTGACTTTTACTTGTCTCCCAGTTCCATGATCTTTATTGGTCTTGATAAAAACCCAGAGCCAGATATTGGGGTTAGTGCTTAAAGATCAGAGATGGAGGAGCAAGGCACTAGAGAAACTTCTCACCACTACTGAGTCCTCAGACTGACTGCCTCTGAGTCCTCAGCCAAAAAGGAAGACTCAGGGCTGAACTGGGGGCTGAACTCCTGTCTCCCCTGCCTATATTCCTTTCTCTGCCCAACCATATTATTTCCTGCTTCAATCTCCCTAGTGCTGGGATTAAAGGCCTGTGTGCAAACTCCTGCAGTCCAGCCTGGCCTTGAACTCACTGAGATCCAGACTCTGCCTCCTGAGTGCTAAGTTTAAAGGTGTGTGAAACAAAAGCCTGTCCTCTATGGCTAACTCTATGCCTGGCTTTCTCCTCTTGTCTTCAGGTAATTTATTTCCTAAAGAATCACAAATATCGCCACATTTGGGGTTTCAAATCACTGCTTCTAATGATAGTCTGCCTAATAATGAATAAAATTTAAGCCAGTACTCACCTCTCAGTAAGTGAACACCCCTATCAAGGAGATACAAGCTGGTAATTTTCATGCTTGTTATATGAGTACAGAAAGTAAGCCAAACAGTATTATTTATATTAATTAAACTTGTTTTAAATGAATGATTAAATACATATGTGAAGAAAATGAATGGCAGAGGGAGCTATTCGCCTCTTATCAACATAAAAACTGTTCTCATCATGTCTTTCCTAGTGTAGTAAGTTGTTTATCGTGGCATAAGGCTTGGGCAGGGTTGGGTAATTGCTTTCTGGGGGAAATTTAGATTTAAGAAGGTAAAAGAATGAACCATAAAGATAAATATTATTCCTCCATCATTAATTCATGATACATTGGTGCAGTAGGAAAGTTTGTGTGAGTTATGCTTCTTTTCCTTCAAATGTTTACATCATTTTATTTATTTAAATTGATAAATTTACTTGATGCAGTTTTACTGGGTTTGATAGGATCATTTTGTTTTCATTTGTGAATATTGAAATAGAATTATTTGACTTTCACCCTTCCTCTTCTTTTTTTAACCCTCCTCAACAGTTCCGATGTTTCTTTTCCCCAATTTCAAGTTGGGAGCCTCTTTTCCTTTATTGTATGTTGCACAGAGACTACTAGTCTGTTGACTAGTAAAAACCCCAAGTCACGTAATGGGGAAAAGCTCAAAGATCAGAGAGACAGATGGACAAGCCACAGCAAATTCTCACCTAACCCACTCCTCATGAATCCTCAGACTGAATGCCTGAGTCCAGCCAAAAGAGGAGGAGGTCACAGACCAAAGGGTCAAATCCTGCCTCCCCTTCCTCTGCCCAGTTATTTTACTTCCTAATTCAACTTCCCTAGTGCTAAGATGAAAGGTGAGTGTGTTTCCTAAGTACTGGGAATTTAGGGATAAGATCCTAAGTGCTGGGATTAAAGGTGTGAGCCACCGCCACCTGGCTCTGTTTGAATTTACAGAGATCCAGAGGGATCTCTGCTACTGAGTGTTGGCATTAAAGCCATGGGTCACCACTCCCTGACTTCTGTGGCTAACTGTGTGGGTAGATCTGCTTTCTTATTTTTAGGCAAATTTATTAGATATGCAATATATATACATAGGTTTTCTGTGTGCTTATGCGCTCAAAACATGCTGCTTCCTTTTATTATTTTTATTTTTGCTGTCTGTGTATAAATAGTTTCAAGGCTGTCCACTCCTCATTGGACAACTAATAAGAGGATTTGTTCCTGGGAGAGGCTCTAATTAGTTGCCTTCAGTTCTTGTCTAGGAGTGAGACCTCAGAAAATGTGCTCTCAAACTCGCGTGTTTGTTGATATTTCTGTGATCCTCTTTTGTTTGTGGGCCACTGTAAGAGACTCAGAGGGTAGGAGCATTTTACAAGCCTGAGGACGGACTTCAACACAAACTTCCTGATTTTCTGGTTCTTACGTTTTCACCTCTTCCTTCACAATGTTCCCTGATATGTGTATTCATGGTGCTGTAGATGTGTTCATGGGGGCCCGGCTCCCCGTGAGCTGTTCATCTCTGTATTGTGTCCAATTGTGTTTTCCTATGATAGTTTCCATTTGCTGTGTAGAGATTTTTTGTTTGTTTGTTTGTGTTTGTTTTTTGAGTGGTGGTAGCTACACTTATCTGTGAATATAAGGATTCCACATTTAATGTAGTAAGGACGTATACTGGTCTAGCAAGGTGGCAGTAGTTATTTCTTGTTATATGTGGGCAATTGTGATGCGGTTAGGCATACAATTTGGTTGAAAGTAGGTTAATCTACTGAGTTTTATATCTGACCCTGCTGTGATCTTTTCAGACAGGGAAGATTTTTTGCATCATCCCACACCCATATTATGACTTACTGGTCAGACAACAGATGGTTGGGTTCGGCTAGAATTTATGTATGTAAGCAACCTTCAAGTAAAACTAAAGAGGGAAATGTATAGTTTTCATATTTGACTTTCAGCACATAAAACTAGAAAAGACACTAACAATATTTATAACAAAGCTGAGGACATGGCTTGGTGGGTAAGCTCATTCGATATGCAGGCATGAGGATCTGGGACTTCAAGTCTCCAGACCCAAGCAAAAAACCCTGGCAAGGTTGCACATGGAGAAGAGGTAGGAATACATAGATCCCAAGAGTTTGCTATATGCCAACCTTAAGGTAAAGGATGAATTAATTTCAGTAGGAGACTCTACTTAAAAGAATAACTAGAAAAGCCAGAGAAAAAGAAACCTATGTCCTATTGTGGCCTCGTAATATACATGCATTATTGCATATGACTGCATACACACACACACACACACACACACACACACACACACACACACACACACACGCACATGCACACACATCATTTTGTACAACATCAGTTCCGACCTCATCCCCAAATTACAAAATATATTTATAACCTCAGATATGGTATTAATTTTCTTGTGCAAATATGTCTATTTTCTATTAGCTTCAAGAATAACTAGGCACTAACTTGCTGGACAAAGTTCAAGAAATTACTTGTTTGTAAATGATAAGTTGTAGGAAAAAGTAGAAGTTCCATATTTGTCATATTTTTAATAAGCATTTGAATTTCATATTTAAGGTGTATTGAATCTTAAGTTTGGAGAAGCAGAAAACATTTAATAGATGTTTTCAAAGAATTTTCCAAATATAAAGCCAATATTATAATCTAAAAGGAAATATTAGAAGGTGAAAAGGAAACAATATTTGGTGCATAATAATAAAATATATTTTGGCTTTTAAATGACTTTATACCTTGAGTGGTTTACATTCAAAGAGACAAAAAGATCAGTGAGACATCCTAAAACATAGAAGGCAATAGTTTTTATTTTTTCCACTATGAATTTTACAATGAGCGAGAAAGGATCGGAATTTCAGACATCATAAGAGTACAGTCCACTCTGATATGTTTGGGAACTAGCCCTTTGAGATAAAAATATGTACAAGTTAGTAAACCTTTCCCTTCAAGTGGAGCCTGTGAAGGCACATTACTGATGCTATCTTTTCTCTCGTTAATTTACTTACCTTTTGAATGCTTTTCTTTAAACTGTCCCAATTTAATTATTAATTTAATGTGTGTGGGAGTGTGTGAGTGTGCCATGGAATGAGCATGGATGTCAGAAGACAATTGCCACCAGTGAATCTCTCTCATCTTGGGTGATCAAACTCAGATCTCCAGGCTTAGCCACGGACAAACAAGCCATCTCACCATCTCACTGGCCCTTCCCATTCAGCATCTTCAAGATTTTGATGACTATTTTGTATTCGTTGGCTAAAATAATAGCCATATCTGATGAGATACTAAAAGAATGTTTGCTTTGTCCTATAGAGTAGAAGAGTGTGGGAAAAGGATTTTCCAAATTAGAAGTGAGAGTACATCAGAACATAGCAAGTGAATTAGTGTTGAGGAGGCTGCACAAAGTGTAGATGATTATACTAAGGATTCTTAAAAGTGAGGAGAGAAAAACCTGGCTTTCTCTGAGCAGCTTTGATACAGAAAACATAGATAGGAAAGGGTGAGACAGAGGAGTAGGCAGAGACTTCCCAGAGCAGCCGTTCAAGAATGTCGGGTTCAATGGACGGATTGTTTAAATAAAATTGTACAACTTGTTTTGATAAAAAGATTTCATTCAAGGACTAGTTTGAGGCTAAAGAAACTTGTCATTATTTGTTGAGGTGAATTTTCTGAAAAATATTTAGATTGAGTTTGGGTTTGTTGTTGATTTCTGCCAATATATATATTTAAACACAAATGGCATTATTTGTGAGACACAGCTATTTGGAGCGCAATAATTAGCCTATGACTAATTGATTCAAAGACTCAGTTTGAAAAAGGAGAGAGCAAAGTTCACCCCATAGGGCTTAAGACTTTAGGGCATCTAAGCAGTTATGATAAAACAAAGCCAAGTGATTAATCAATCTAATAAATTAGATTAATGCAGCCAGGCAACTTGAATAATATGGTGGAAACATTTTAATTTTCTTCAACAACAAATATTCTCACCTGTAATTGTTCTTAATTAGCCAAATAAATGAATTAGCTGCTTTATTCTTCCTGTGTGTGAATTTTCTTAACTTACTTAGTTTCTCTCTGTATGTTAAATATTTTATTTCTAAATCATCCTACTATGTACCTCACCTTTGTTGTTGACCATCAAGAATTTGTTCCTGTTGTGTATTTTCCCTCATCAAATATGTATCATTTTAATTATCCCAGGCCTTTTCTCCATCTAACAGTATAACGAACTGTGTTTGATGATAACCACACGTAGATTGAGACCTTGATGTTCCTGCTTAGATTCACTTTATCTCTTTCATAAATTTTTCACTTAGTTTGTCTATACATTTATCTTGATTAGCTTGCATTTCCTTTTGGGAAGCCTATCTCTATCATGTTTGCTGTGACCAGGACAAGTGGTGGATAACAGTGCTATTTTAAGTATGAGTCAGATAACAGCAGTCCAGAAAGCTGTGTTTCTCTCTCCTCCAGAGTCCAGTGACCAGGGAAGGACAAAGAAGTTACTAGACTGAGACATATTCCTTCCTAGGAGGTAAGGAAGCATGAATGTTACTCCAAAAGTTTGTTTTATGGTCAAAAAAATATTCTTTTATTATGAAGCTGGTAAATCAAGTGTTTGATAATGTTTAGTATTCCTCACATTTTTATAGGCACACTATTGATTTTGCAAAACTACTACCTACTTTGTGATCACCAGGAAGAAAAATTATGATGATTCAGTCAGAAGAAAATTGAAGAAGAGAAATGGTTGGTTTAACTCCGGAAAACAGCCTGACCCTTAAGAGTGCTTTACTTTCTTAATTCCTCTGTTGTCATGAAAATAGGGAAATTAAGGCAATGCAGGAGCCATTTTTTCCTGTGCAGTTAACAACGTTTGTAAAGTTAGTTTTGCACTGTGTGGTAGAATCTTTGCTGAGAATGAGGCACCCATGCATTTAGACACGCACATTTATAACACTCTTCTTAATCTATATAGTTTTTGCTGAAATTCTATTTTATTTTTCTGTCGCCTCCTTTGTGATTTGTTGACAATCTCTACTCTCATGCTTTATAGAATTCCTAAAGAATTGCTACTTGCTTTATTACTATAAGTTGTGAGCCTGTAGCTTTCATAAGTCTTTTCTTTTCAGCAAAATGAAACTGTGGTTGACTATATGCAGCTAATCCTATTGTTAGTTAAAAGATAAAAATAAGCAAATCCATAGGATTATTATCAGAAATATCCTTTTAACTAGCAAATGAAGAATATTTTAAAGTAACATAATTTTAAAAGTCCATAGAATATTAGAATAAATTTTGCCCAAATTATTTTGTTTTGTAATATATTTTTATTTATCCATTGAGCATTTCAACGTTTGAAAACAGTCTAATTTGATCATATTCTAACTCTACTACCACACTCTTATGACTCAAAGACCTGGCTCTTCTCAACTCCATTTACACTTGTTTTTAGCCTGCAGGGTCCAATGACTGCTACCAGTAGTGCATGGATGGGTGCAGGTGGATCCACTAAAGTCTACATCCCTGAAGAAAAGGACATTCCATTTCATTCCTCAACTTTGGACTGACTTCTACAGGTAATTATAGTACTTTGACATTCTGAGGACACTTTTGCTATGGTCCTCCACCATTTGTCCTTTATAATTTTCCAACCCCACAGCCTTGAAGCTCCCTGAACACCTGGAGAAGGGAGTATGATGTTTTAAGTGCCTCATTTGGAGCTATAAATTCCAGAGGCATTTATTCTTAGCACTTTGATCAGTCATGACTCTCTATATTAAATGTTGTTGACTCTGAAAAGAAGCTTATCCAATAAGGGTTATTAACTGCGCTCATCTATGGATATAAAGACAAGTACTTAGAAGATACCTTGATGGTATGTCCATTTAGCAAAAATAAATAGTAGCAGATTCTCCACAAGGGCCTATGATCTTCCCAACTGTGTTTTGTTAGTCCATTTTAAAGTACCAGGCCTGAGTTCTTTCCCATTGAACAGGTCTTCAATCTAATCAAAAAGTAATTGGTAACCCTTATAAGAGTAATGCCGCTCTTACACCATATGCATATCTAACCAGGCTACTCATTGTAGTTCTCAGCTTCCACAGCTGGGTAAGATTACTTAAACTTTCTCCCTGATTGCTCTTCTAGCTACTCGTGTTGAAAGCCTAGTCATTACAGTGGAAAGGAGAAAACCAGGAAAGCACCATACCCCAGCATTTGGTGTTTTAAACAACAGGGTTTTGCCATCATATTTTGATAAGAATGAACACAAAAGATAATAGATTGTATTGTTTGGAAATCTATGGGACCCCCTTGAATGACAACTTGAAGGGAAGTGTGTCACATGTGGGAGGGAGTGGACTTTTTTTTTTTTTTTGATAATCCGTGGTATCTGGAATGAGCAGTATTAACTGCCTACAACTGTTGTGAAGGCTAATTCTACTAATGTAAATGTGTGTGTGTGTGTGTGTGTGTGTGTGTGTGTGTGTGTGTGTGTGTGTGTGTGTGTGTGTTTTATAAAAGAGTAAAGTTTACATTTATAAAATACTATTTTCCATATAGGTAACCCAGACTCAGAAAGACACATGCAATATATTCTCTCTCATGTCTGAATTGGTTTCAAACTGTAGTTGATGTCTTTAAATTTTGGGATCTGTTACATCAGGACATTAGAATGGGTCCACTGAGAGCTGGATTTTAAGGAAGGTGGGATGGTGCTGTGAAAGTACACTGGGAAATTGAAATATTTAAAATAAAAGGAGGATAGGCCTTTGGGTCAGAGGAGAAGGTAGGGAGATGTATACCCATCACCCACTTTCTTTATTTCTCTAATTTAGAAACGAAAGGTACTTGCTCTAAGTGGTTGGATCAGAGTAAATTCCCCTGTAGGTTGTTAGAACTGTGTTTGTGTCTATTTTGTGCTTCTTCTTTGGCTCTTCTATTTGTTTTGCTTGTTTTTGTTTTATCTAATTTTTATTTTTTTTAGATGTTTGTTTGTTTGAAAGACATGAGGGGTGTGGTTTCAGAAGTAAGAGACTGGGGAAGGATCTTATAGGAGTTGGAAGAGGGGAACTGTAATCAATATATTGTATAAAAAAAAACCTGTTTTCTTTGTTTTTTCTTTATTTTATTTTTTTTTACAAAAATATTTTTATCTATGTATCCCCCTGCTCCCTCTCCCTTCCGTTGTCCCAGTCCTTCCCAGTCAGCCTTCAGCCTCCACCCATCTGTTTTCAATAATAGAAAAAAATTCCTTTTGATCATAAAGTTTTTATAAGATAACTTTTCCCTAAATGTAAACAAGATATATTGAGAATTCATTCCTAGTATTAAAACATAAATCTGTTTAGACATGCATTAATAAAATTTTCTACATTAGTTTTACTCAACACCTATTACTAGGTGTGTGTGTGTGTGTGTGTGTGTGTGTGTGTGTGTGTGTGTGTGTGTGTGTGTGTGTGTTAAGCCTGCCTTCTCACCTCTCCTAATACCCTCTGTGCTATGCCTGAGGACGAAAGAAATGATAACTATTTTATCCTGGATTCCTCAGTCCTTTACCTACCTGATAGTCAGCTCTAATGTGATCAGTGAGCTTTGTGCTTTTTGGCTTTGCTCACCAATTCACTGCTAAGGATTCTGTGGACTGAGTCTATAAGATTATCCTAAAATTCACTTAATACAATAAAATGAACTGAAAGTTTTTCAAAGAAATTGATGTGTTTGTCTCATTGGAAAGTCACATTTGTAGTGCTCAAGGCAAAATAAAACAGGGCTATGGCAGAATTATTCACTTTCAATATATCTCATAAAAGATTAATATTTATTGAGGGTATATAAACATGGTACAAATTGAACCTTAAGACAGTTCTTGGAGAGTGGTAATGTCCAAAATGGATGGTTCAGTCCGCTCCTTGAGAACACATGAATAAAACGAGAAGAAAGGTCAGTGTGCCTTGGGTCTCAGTGGGGTCTGGCCATGCCCCATCTGAGTCCTGACACCCAGAGGTATGACTCCAAGCTTCCCCAAATAATGCCTGAATCCCATTACACAGGGTACCTAAGGAAGCCCAAGGAAGATAGATGCCTTAATACATCTCAAATATAAATGCAGAAACAAAAGGGTACCTGAAAGATTTTAAAAGTAGAATTATGATCAGGTTCATTACATAAACAAATGATGTGTAAGACACCACTATGGAGTGATCTGTACCTCCTGCAATTCTGTTTGTCGTTTTAAGTTATAAGTCATGTGGAATCAATTCCATCAATCAAAGAAGTAGAGCATCCACTCTGAGAATGCCCTTGTGCTACTGCAGTAGCCACGGTCATGAGACATCAGAAATGAAAATTCTAATACATTAGAAACACGGCTTGACTATCTGGAAGCTTGGTTTTCTCTTCCCATGTCCTACAGACACAGAAGACCATCCTGCATTAACGGAACCTCTCACATAGGCTGGGTTGTCAGCTGATTTGAAATTCTTCCAGCTCTGCCATTCGTGAGCTGACCCCTTTAATAACAAATTGTGAGAGAAAGTTCCCTTAAAGCGGAGAGAAAAGGCACCAGCTGCTTAGAGAAGAGTGGTCATCCCTGGCTGTTTGCTATACCTTGTTATACCTTAAGGTACACAAGGCCAGTTTCAGACTTCTTATGTATGTTACTCATTGTTGATGTTAACGATTCTTCACTGCGGAAAGCAAAGTCACGTTATATGGACTGACACCAAAGCCTGTGTCTGAAGATAAGCGAACCTTACACAGAATGAGGAAAAGCTTACTATGTACTCGAGGATCTTGCTTCCCTTCATTGCGTCTCTTCCCCTCAGGGCCTCATCTACCCTGATTGTTTTTTCAACGTCTCTAGTGATTTTGTTTTGATTTTTCTGTTTGTTTAAAGCTTTTATGACAAGATGCTCTCTATTTTGTATCTTTTACTTTTTTATGTACTTTTCATTTATGTCCCCCTGTCTTTGTTTCTAGGAAAGGGGGAATTGAAAGTTTGACTCTGCTCAAGGCTGTTGGTGCTTGTAACTATTTTAGTTGAAACGTTTCAACATTATGTTTTGGGTCTTAGCTTCAGTGTGGAAAATAAAGGAAAGATGTTAATATTTCCTGGTGTATTTTGTTCTTTATTTTGATTTGATTTTGAGAACCAAGGCGTAGTGGCTATAATCCTAAATGCCCCAGGGTAGGAAAGTTCTTACTCATCTATAGGTCAATAATACTTTAATGATGTTTAGTTATACTCTACCCCATGACTGTACGTACTGGGATTTCAGATATAATTTTTAAAGCTCTAAGTAGGGACCCATGGAGCCATAGTTGATTTAAAGCATCTAAAATTAATAAAAAGAGATAATTTGATCTTTCAATGTAATAATCAAAAGGTGATATAATAGAGTCCATCTAAAATTTGTATGGAAGTAGCAACTATGCATCAAAAAAAAAAAAAAAAAAACAACCCAATTTATTGTGAAGAGTTAAAATTAAAGGTTTAACATACTGAATCTTGTAAAAAATGTTTTCCCCTCAGTTTCTATGTTCTTTTACAGGGCATATTTTTAAATTAAAAAAAAAATAGAATTGATAATCTTTGAGCTTAGAAATGAACTCAATACAGTGAATTTTGCCATGTGTCTGTCAGAGACACAACAGTTGTGAATAAGTATGAACTGAGAGCCCTTTGTGGCCCCAGCATTGGGACCCTGTGGTGTGATTTAGGTGTTAGCTGATAAAGTTGACCACTCCCCCTTCAGGAGCCCCCCCCCTCCCCCCTACCCTAGATAAGCATCTTCAGATCTTATCAGCTGACACCTCTAAATCCCACCACAGGACTCTGCTACCTACCTGCTCCTGAGAAGGAAGGAGAAGTAAACAGATGAACAACAACACCCCCCCACACACACACACTCAGATTTAGTGTTAAGTCCTGTCCAGAAATAATCTATGTATTTCATGTTTTTTTCTTTCTTTTCTTTTTTGCTTTTATATTGCAAACGAATCACAGACAAGGAAAAAAAAAATATGGCTGAATTATCCTGACTATTTGTATTAAGACAAGTACCTATCCATATCTAGATCACGTGGTTGCTGCCCACTTTCAGAGCTTCATTCTTCCTCTATAAGTAACCACTGTTTTCCTTAGAGAAGTCAGCCATCTGCATTTCTTTATCATCTCATTACCTAAATATTAGAGTAAGTAGAAATAGTACTTGAAAATAGTATATAATCTGTTAGCTCCTGAGCAAGTTGAGATGGGCAACGCATTTTTAAGGTGAGGACGTCCATATGTTCAGTTGTGTCCATTAATTAATTATTTTTTTAATTAATAAAACAATTAAAATAATTTGAGAGATTCTACATTTTAAAACGTTGTATGTCTGTGTCTCCTGAAGACTACATAGTGATATGTGGAAGTCAGAGGGCAGCTTGTATGAGTTGGTTTTCTTTTTCTACCACATGGTTTCTGGGGCTTGAAGCTAGGTTGTTAAGCTCAGTAGTACCTATCCCTACTGACTTTTACTTTTGTTTAATATTTGTGTGGATTTTGGATGTGTCTCTGATGATGGGGAGTCTCCACCAAGTATACTGAATTTGGAACAGCCTGTTATAGAGACATACCTCTGTCTCCGAGGTTGTTTTTACTGACTGAAGGTGCAACCTGAATGTGGATGGAATTATGCCATGGGGTGGTCCTTATCTGAAAAAGCAAACAGCGAGCTGAGCACTGATTTCCCTCTTATTTGCATCCCAATTCACCTATATGTGAAAGATCCAATCACCACAAGGCCTTTCCGGCCATGTTGGAATGTATCCTTTACATTGTAAGTTAAACAGTTTTTACTGACTTTAACAACAAATGTTTTTGATATAATAATTTCATCATTTATTCCTTCTGTTTTCTCCTTTCAAACTCTCCCATATGTCCTTCTCACTTACATGATTATATATATGCATGTTCATATATTATCCTAAATATAATCCTGTCAGTCTGTATAATGTTACTTTATGGGCTGATAAAACAGATTTGTTTTGTTACTTATTTCCCTGCATGCATTTCTGTGTTTGTGTCTGTATACACTTCGTTGGGTCTCTGGGTGCTGGAGTTCCAGGCCGTGGGGAACTGTCTACCATTGGTGCTGCATCTGTACTTTGGTCCTCTCCGTGAGGCTCAGGATCCTGAGCTGTTTCCCAGCCTGGTGTTTCCTTTCCTTAGGCCGCTCTCTGACATGTGTTTGGTCACAACAGTTAGAAAAGTAGCAAAAGTCACTACTGCAGTGTCTTCTGTGTTCTCCTTTTCGCTGCCGTTTGCTTGTGGGCTAGTGGGGTCTTTGACGTGCAGTGCTGATTCTCTCTCTGTTGCTAACCACTGTGGATGCTATGACTAAGCTCACTAATTAGACAGGAGTTGTAAAACACCGTTAGTCTACTGCTGGCTTCCAATCATTACATTAAAAGAAGCATTTCCAACTAGCAGTTTGGGATGTGATAATATTGATGAGGCATAATGTGCTTTTTCATTCTTTCCTTCTATTTTCTGTTCTTATCATAAACCGTTCTCAATCCCATAACTGGCTTGTTACTTCTTATTATTTTTCCTCTTTTATTTTTGGCAGCTTTAGGAGCTCACATATTAAAATGTTTCATAAATTTCAAACCATCACCTCCATCAACCTTCTTGGAACCCAAACTCCCAGATTCTTTGCCAGTGGGAATGCCTCTCCCTGTGTCTAGCTCCTGATGTTGCAACTGTGACCATGAAGATGACCCAGGCATCTGTCATCTCTATTACCCTGGCCTGTACTTCCTCACAGGGGTTCCAGGCTTCCAAGAGCAGCAGGAGAGGGCAAGTACCACTGGGAAGGTGAACTCATAAACTCTCTGCTTATGTAAGGCTTGCTTTTCTCACTAGTCCAAGCAACTAAGGGGGCTCAGCGCAGGCCAGGGTGGAAGAATCCTCTGCAGAGGTTCTAAATTCATAGGATTCACTTCAGATTCTGATTTTCTCAACTATGTTGTTTTCTTACCTAAATTCTTAAAATTTTCTGTCCTGTCTCTTACACTTAGTAATTTTCATAGATTTTTCTTTAGATTTTAGTGATTCTAAAACAAAACTGTTTGGTGTGCAGAAAACAGGGCATTTTGAGCTGTTTTATTAGTTTGGGGCTGTTTTCTTCACACTTTGAATAATTCATTTCCCTGTTCTGTTCTATGGCTTTGATTTCCCTAAGTGCCTTCTTTATCTAAATGCTTTTTATTTAACCTCCTCTCTGTCAGTCAGTCTTGAAGATACGTTGTGTTCTCTTAACATTGCAATATTTTCATACTGTTTTGAGGTACTGTTGTGCCTCATGGTCTTGTTTCTTGGAATTTGTTTAGTTTTTATTTCTGAGAACTTTCCTCAATTTGTTACGTTTTCAAATTATATTTCCTAATTCCCTGCTTTTCTAATTTTGATATATGAAATTTTTATGGTCTGTAATTTTGAAATATTTTAGTTGACTTTGAAAGATGCTATCAGCTGAAAAGTTGGGAAGGGACAAGGTAGAGGTTTAAAGAGAAATAGCTGGAGAGAGGGGATGGAGGATAGAATGGAAGGGGAAGTGATGTAATCTATTTCTATCAAAACATATTAAAATAATACACAGTGGAGGAAAGGCGCTCTTTCAACGATGCATTGCTTCATGATGCTCTTGTACTTTTTTCACTCCAGTACAACGTGAAAAGAAAACACACTGCACAGTGTGAAGAAAACTTTATTCGAGTTAGGGACATAAAATGATTTTCCGTAGAGGATTTTAATTTTCCACTTAGAAGCAAGTCTTTACTAAAGCATGGAAAGTTATTTCCTAATCTTCTTTGGGATTAATGGTAATAATTTATATTAACAAGCCAGGATACAAGAAGTAGGTAACTATCCCCAGTGAGAAATCCTTGAACTATATTAATTTATAGAGTATATGCAGTTTTAAAGAATATTCAGTGTGTTTCCATTAGTGCAAGCTCTGTGTTGCCAAAGTCATGTTTATTCATTTAAAAGTAAGTGACACATTTCTACATGTAGCAGGAGACAGTGGCCCATGCTGAATTCAAATCATGTATTGCAAGTCTCATGTTTATAGATATTTCCTTAATTACAGAAATTTCCAGGAACCAGCCTTTGCTCTAAAGCAAGTTAGGCTGCATTGAATTATAACGTTATTTGCTTCTCCTTCTCCCAAATGACAAGTTTGAGTTAAAATATAATCTAATAATGTGCTTCAGAGTGCCAGATCAAATGGAATAGGACTTGTCTGACAAGTAGATACAAAAATAATGTTAGAATGCTCCTCTCTTGACAGGACACCTAAAATGTCTTCCAGCCAACCAAGTTGCCTTAGTTATATTTATATTTACAGTTTTGCTTTAAAATAATTGCTAGAAATGAAAGACAAATTCCCTGTGAAATGTTATTGAATATAATGACAATTTTGCAAGAAACAAATTCAAGACAAATTCAGGATATACTTTGGGTCATTTGAAACATGCATTGATCACTTATTTTCAAATCAGTGTTTCTTATCTCAATGTAATTATACCATTAAGGATTTTTCTTGCTAACATTAGAGTTCAGTACATGTATATTTGGAAGAGGAAAGACATAAATGGTAAGTTCCATTGCTGTTATGAAGACCTGGCTATCAAGGGTAACAGATATTTATGAAGTCAGTGTCTCTTCTCTCAGTGGCAACAAAGTTTTGGAGTTTATCCAGAATGGGTGGAACTAAAGATTATGAAAGTACTCCAAAGGCTCAATTTGTTTGACAGCAAGTGAGGCTCACATCTCATTGTAAAGTCAAATGTATCAGCAAGAAAAGAATTCAAAACAGTTTGGGTATAAGTTAGGATACATTAATTCACTTTAGTCTGGTTACACACTCATGCTAATAGGTGCTCTTCCTAATTCATATTAATTTTTCTGTGCAGCTAAATTCACTAAATTCTGCAATGCTTTCTTGAGATGTAGATTCATTTGTATAATACTGGTGATTGTTTTCTGTAAATCAGAACAGGAAGATAAATATCTCTAAGTCCTTTGTAGGATGTTAGCCAGAACAGAGTACTTTTAGCTTCATATCTTGAGTGGTTGTCAATTTACAAAGTTTTTAGCCTAAAGATAAGTTTATCATGATAAAATGGATGGTTCTAGATGAGAAGCATTCAATAATTTTTTAAAACCTTACCTAATATGTTGTTGTTATAAGACTCCATTCTGAGAAGAAACTAGTTATTTGTAATATTAAGAAAAATACTAAATTCTGTTTTCACAAACTATGTTTTATTCTACCAATAATCAATTCTTAGCATCTCCGACATTGCAATCTCTTCTTCTGGCTCTGATTTATCTGTTGTATCACAGCCCCCCAAAGAAGTCACTAAAGTCATTTATCAAGGAAGTGAAGTGACCTGTTTCCATCTTGTTCTTTGTATTATTTCACACGAATGATACTGTTCTCTTGTTCATTCTCTGCTTCAATACATGTTGTCTGTGAAAAACACAATTCTGGTAGTAAGTTACAAAATGGCGGCTAAGTCACTACACCATCTCTTACCACAGTAAATAAAGTTCAGAAGAGGCAAAATTAATCTACAATAAAATTTCAGCTATTAGGAAGTGCTCCAGAGGAAAGAAAGTGGAAGAAGGGAAGGGACAGAAGTTACATCTTAGGGAGATGTTTAGATTATCTAACCTAGGACGTAAATTCCATTTGGAGGTGAACAAGATGAATTCTTGAAGAACGGTGTTCTCACTTAGCACATTCCTAGACAGAGGGAAGAGAGAATCTCAGTTGAGCAGTTGTATACTCAGATTAGCCTGTGAGTACATACGCTGTGCATTTTCCAAAACTACTATTTGATACAGGAGGGCTTAGTCCACCATGGGTGGAACCATGCCAGGATGAGTGAGTCAGTGCTGGAGGAGGAAGAGAGGTGACCTAGGGGGGAACGTCAGTTAGTAGCATTCCTTTTTTGGTCTCTGCTTTGGTCGCTGCCTGTCCTGCCTCTTGCACTGAGTACCTTCTTCACTTATATTCTTTTCACTGGAAGGATGAACTGACATTCTTCCTTCCCCAGCTTGCTCATGGACAGTGTCTTGTCACAGCAGCAGAAGGCATGAACTGGCTTGTGGAGCCCATTCCCTACAGAGGGATACCTTGCTCAGCCTTGATACAGGGGGAGGTGCTTGGTCCAAGTGATAAGCCAGCCTTAGGAGTGGATGGGCAATGGGTGGGAGGAAATTGCAGGATGAGTGGGAGGGGGTGAGGGAAGGAGAACTGTGCCTGGTATGTTAAATTTTTTTTAATTACAAAACAAACAGTGATCTATGCATATGTGTGTGTGTGTGTGTGTGTGTGTGTGTATGAGAGAGAGAGAGAGAGAGAGAGAGAGAGAGAGAGAGAGAGAGAGAGAGAGAGAGAGCAAACTAAAACAGAAATCAGAAATTGGTACCAAAGAATATGGCAGCATTGTGGTGCTATACCTGATCAAAAATGATCATGATGTATGTGTGTGTGTGTGTGTGTGTGTGTGTATACATGTGTGCACACGTGCATTTAATTGTCTGTCTGTTTTGGTGTTGTTTCTGGAGGATTATGTTCATAGCTTTGAGCTGAAGTCATTGAGTGCTCAGAGTTTAATACGCTATTCTGTAGAGAGAAATTCAGATCTTGAGGCCTATCTTGTGAAGTTTCAGGAGGAGGGAAAACTATCTGGGCTGTTTAGGTAATTATTTGGATTAAGAATATGTTAATCCTTTATTTTATTGTGACAATTGATGCTGGTTAGTTAGGGCTAAAAATAAACTGTGATCAACAAGGAACCAGCATTATTAAGGTGAAAGCTTCTGAAAAGTGTTCCTCAGAGACAGTACACAGAATCTGTTGTGGTGTAGAGGAGCCTAGGGTGGCTGAATGGAGGCTGCATGTGGAGAAGTGACCCCGGGAGCAAGAACAGTTACCTAAGCTAAGAACAGGTTGAGGGAAAAGAAGTATCTTAGGAAAGATTCTAAAAGGGAGGTCAGTGAGGCAAGAGGAAAACAATAATGAATCCCTCCGAGAGGCCCAGCCAAAAAAATGTTTGCAAGCGTGAACTGTGTCGAGTGCTTCAGGAGGGAAAGAACGGTGATTTCATAGAATCCAGCTTGGAGTTAGGCAGTGTGCAGTCACTGGTGACCTTGACAAGATTAGTTTTGATTAAATAATGGAAACAAAAATTTACTTTGTACCGGCTTCAGAGAATATGATTGGCTATGGAATGATGCAATATGAAAGGACAAGAATGTGCTGTTAAATGTAGCATCAAAAAAGAAGCTCCTGGCAGGCAAAGTCTGAGCTAAATCCTGGAAGGAAATCAGGGAGGCGTTCCACGCTGCAGTTTCAGAGCTGTAAACCCCCAGGGAAAGCTTATGGTTGATGTATGGACCCACTAGCTTGGATTCACAGAAACAAAAAATAACAAAGAAGGAAAAAGCGCCAAGCAAAACAGCATTTAGTACTTTTGGCTGGAGCATTTCAGTGTTTCTGGGCTCTGTTTTCATTATTTAAAATATATAAGATATTCTTGTATACAGGTGCTTTAGAAATAGTAAAGAGGGGCATTTTTATTGAGGTTTGCTTATCCATTATTATGGACTTAAATGCTGCTTTTTTGCTGCTGTGTCTCAAATATAGATCTTGTTCCTAAATCATTATTTGGGTCACAGAACCAGTGTATTAGCCAAGGTGTTTTAGAGGATCAGAACCAGTAGGATGCATATGTAATTATAAGGGAAGATTTCTTATCTTGGCTTACACAGTCAGGGGCTTGATACCTTCACAATGGCTCTGAACAGGATGCTGAGAAAGAGAAAATAGTAGCTGCAATGAACATGATGCTCGAGGGCCCCAGAAAAAGAGGTTCCAACAATGCAACCACAGTCAAAGGTTAAAGGTCCGTACAAATCCAAGTTCAGTGCTGAAGAATCTGGAGCCTGATACTTATGAGTAATGACAGAAGAAAAAATCCATACACAGACTAAGGGTTCTGCTCCATATTAGATGCTTGTTTAATATGCACATGGCCCTAAGTTCAACTCCTGTTGTTGCAAAAGGAAACAGAGAAATATAGTGAACAACAGCAACAGAACAGCAGCAACAACAAGCATACGGTGCACACCTAAGAAAAGCCGACCCTGTAGGGGCATGTGTTGTTTGTCCTTCTGTTCCCATCTGTCCTTTCAGAGTCTCCTGTCCATTTAAACCAGCTTCACTTTCACTGCTTCGTTTCACTGATCTGTTTGAGACCACCCATGACAACATCCTTACTGATGCACTCAGAGAATGCATCCTTACTTAGCAAGGCTCAACGTGCCGTCAGCCAGTGAACATGGCAACCAAAGTTAATCATTATGCTCCCTAAAAACTTTTTGTTGAATATCTGCATATTGATGAGCAGTTGATATCTTAAATCGAGCATTTTTAGAGTCAAAACTAACATTCCCCTGAAATCTGCCTTCACTCCTGACATCTATCCTTCAGAAATAGTCTCAGCCATTCCTGCAACATACTAATTGGTAGGTATGCTTGGCTTCTTCACCCAGGTATGTCCATCATTTACAGAACTACCGTAGCAGTGTCTCCAATTTTAGTTTATTGTTTACATTCGTGTAGTCAGTTCCTTAACACACTTCCTGTTAATGCCTTAATTAAGCTTGCTGTAGACCCCAGTCTCTACCTTGTGTTGTTTTATAATCTGGTCTTTTACATTATTAGATTATTCCTACCAAATGGAGAGCAATATCACGTCTACCCTCCTCGGTCTCTTTGAATGTTAGTATGTAAGATGCCTAAGTCCTTAGAGTTTCTATTGGGGGTCTAGTCATTTCTTCTTATTCTAATTTGGAAGATAAATAATTTCTTTGAATGTTGGACACCTGGGTAGTGAGAAAAGAAACAAACTGTAAGAGCCTAAGACTGAATTTCTTTTTCTCCTAGGAGGAAGAGAATGGTCTTCTAATGATAAGTTGAATATGAAAGAAGAAAACCCAACGGCTTTAAGTTTTTTTTTTTTCTATAGATTGAAATTAAAATTGAATGTATTTATTCTAAAAACTAATGAAAAATCCCAATTATCAAAATCTGAAAAAGAAAAAAATAAATAAACAAATGTATCGACTCTCAAAAGGGTCTAGTTTTCCTGGGTAGAATCATTAGCAGCTGACTGTCACCCCACACCAGAGAGTTAAAACTAAAATTTTAGAAAAAGAGTAGAAGAATGGTTAGTAATTTTGCTTCATAAAAATGATGGTAATGATAATGAACTGTCTAAATCATTATCTGAATTTATTGTTTCATATATCTATTGTCCAAAAGCAAAGTGTATTGGCATTCAAGAAGGCTGGGGCAGGAGGATCGTGAGCTCAGAAGTTCCTCAGAAGTGCCTTGACTACACAGTAAGTTTGAGGCCAGACTGCACTATACCATGAAACTATGTTCCACAATAGCAAGTGACAAGCATATGCTGTCCTTTGAGAAGCAGAATGGGATACATCACTTTAATATGTACTTTTTCTATCATATTCCTTAGGTCTGTCTTGTCAAAGCTATAACCTTGCTCATGCCATTGGTTCTACTTTCCATAGCTTAATTTTCTTAATTATGATCAACATTTCTTTTATATTTTAAGACACTTTAAATGCTGTTTCAAAGACTCTTTCAGCCACACTTTGATTTTCTCCTTATTTCTGCATTTATATTAGGTTATTTTTCTTGCTGAGAGGTTAACTGATTGTGTCTGGGGCTAACTACATCTCCATTTTCTCTATCCTCACAGCAGGTGTCATAGGTTTATCTTCAAGTAGTTGATTTATTTTATTTGCAGTGTTGGGGCTTAACAACCAATACATCTAGGTAAACCATTTGTTTTTAAACATTAATGGCATACTTTTAAAAAAGGTATGTTTTCCAAACAAACTATAAACCTATTTCTTCAGTTTAGTACTTTTATAGTTGTAATATAATAAGCAGTATTTTTAAATTAACTATGCAATTAAAAATTTTAATGTGGTCTCCATTTTGTGTAACCATCAGCAGTATCTAATTCCAGACTCTGTCCAAGACCTCACTAATACAATAGATTAAAGTCAGTCTCTGACAAATCATTCTCATAATCCTTATCTATACTGATGCCTATTGTGGACATTATATGCAAAAATTATGCCATGTGGCTATGAGTCATTTCATTGACTTAGCGTAATCTCTAGGGGTTAATTCATTGCATTCTTCTATTTCATTTGTATGAATAATATTCTGTTCTGAGTATGCAACATTTTATTTAGCCATTTGGCAAACTTTTGCTAACATATTTATTATAGCCTAATAAAATTATGAATGATTAATTTAATTTTTAAGTGTCTTATTATTGCAGAACTTAGATTGACATTTTAATGCTCTATAAGTTTATTTTTGTCTGTTATGATTTAGGTGTTCAAATTTACAATTTAGGTGAATCTAGATATCCAGCTGTATCAGTACTATTTATTAAAGATACTATTATTTTGCCATTTAAATGTTTTAGCACATTTATCTAAATCTATCCAATATAGATATATGCAACCTATAATTCCACTGTCATATATACATACATATGCATATTAATACACATATGCCAATACAATGTTTTATTGCCTATGCCTTATATTGTTCTATATTGACAAATTCAGTCTCTCCAATTTTTTTTCCATTTCAAGATGACATTGGGTAATTTGCTTGCTTTACATTTACACGTGAATTTTTAAATCTCCCTGTTTCTTTCTTAACAAAAGACTAGAGAAATGGATTATGATTTGCATTGAATTTGTACATCAGTTTGGGCATTGCTACCTCCTCCCCCCAAATAATATTTCTAATATATAAGTACAAAGTGTTTACTTATTCAGGTATTAACAATCAAAATTAGTTAAAATTGTTTTGTTGTATGAGTCTTCTTGCTTGCTTGATTACATTTATTATACAGTTTTGATTCTACCTGTTATAATTTAAATTAAATATCTTATTTGTATATTAATTGTAAGTACACTAAAGTGATTCATGATGTTACACAGTTTTGTAGGTTTTGTTCAATTCTTCTTTAATTTTAAATTTTGCTCCTTAAAATGGAATATTATCAGTTAGCTTTTATTTATGTTCAAACATTTTCCTGCCACTTGCTAAATTAATGTTTGGGAAACTTTCCTAATTATTTGGTTTTTGTTGTAACATTTCAGTTTTAGAATTATGGTTTCCATCACTTCTCATAATTTATGCCTGAATAATGTTATATTTATTTGTGAGATATTATTTCCTTTAAGTCTGTATTTATCCTATCTTTTTATCTTGAGATAAATCAAAAAGGATTAGCTTACAATATATACCTCTTCCTGGTCTTCATTTCCTGTTCTTCAAAACATTGACCTGGATTGCAGAAGTGACTCAAGTAACTTCTCATATATTTCTAGAGCACACACAAGTTATTTTATTTGACTTTTAAATTCTTATTGATATGCAAAGCCTATTAGCTTCCTGTTCCTAAGGCATCATTTTCCCAAGCATATGTTCAAGTGTTTTGGTTAGATTACTGTGTGTTCCAGCTGTTATTCTCTGGCGTCACATATTTGTGACTGATACTGTCACATGTTTGCTGAATTCTGAGTTAGAAAAGTTAAAACAAATTATTTGAACATGTCTTGAATGATATCTAGTAATCATTGAAAGTCTAAAAGTTTCCAACAGAGCTTGTTTGGTATGCTTATTCTCGAGGTACCAGCTCTGGTTTGGGAAAACCATGAAAACTTTATAAGATGGGACACAGCTGTAGGAAGTGGCTCACTGGGGGGAGACCTTTCACAGGTTCTCTGCTCAGTGGTGTGTCACATTGTCTCTTCTTGGTACAGTAGATCAGTGTTGTCCCAGACTAAGTTATTATCCTCTCCAGTCCTTGCCAGGGTAGTCTCATTTACCCTGAAAATATAATCCCAATATGATTCTTTCTTCCCCCAGAGGGTTTCTCTCAGCTATGCTGATCACAGCAATTAAAGTAGTGTTTATAATTGATAATAAGTATTAGGGGGTTGTTGTAACTATTTCCCACTGTGACAATGCTCTGCGACATTTAGAACTGGTCTATAGATTGAGTCTGGGTAAGTTTGGAGATGTAGGTGAGAGAAGTTCTTGTATGCTCTCGGGTCCACATAGCCTGAGATTCTGTTGAAAATTTAAGAAAGGAGAATGCTAAGAGAAAGATAGAAAAGAGGTGCTCACGGGGCTTCAGATGGAAACAAAGACACCATTGAGAAATGGAGATAATTCTTGTTACATTCTAAAAAAACAATGCTCACAGTTGTTCACATTTCATCTTGAAAATTCAGCTTCTCTGTCAAAAAGTAATGGACTAATTAGTTTAGTTTACTAAAGTTCAGAACAGCACAGCGTTGAGTTATAGTGAGGTTGTTAATGCTGACTTTTATCCATATTCAATGTGAGAACTTGGGAACAGAAAATGGAGATGTGGAAATATGCATTTAGTTAGGAAAAGAGTGCATTTCAATTTGTACACAAAGTATATATAGACTTCAGTTGTTAGAGATTAATGCCATCAAAACTAAGCCACACTTTTCTTCATATTGGTAAAATAAAGCTGACTTACAAGTATTTCTGGAAGTTATTAAGACTCTACCTCACAGAAGTTCCACGGGATAAAACTGAAACATCCTTTAAAGTGCCTCTTTTTAAAAGAATGTACCACTATTCTACCTGATTGACAGAGGATGTCAAAGTTCTTTACTCAGGCAGCAGACACCCAGAGGCCACTGCGACTGTGCTCTAAGGAGTCTCAGGTACTTGTTGAGTTGGTTACAGAATTTGCCGCACTTCAATCATTGTAATTTTACAGGCAGGCAGAACGCCATAGCTGTGGGGTTATTCAGACCTGCAGCAGAAGTGTTCACAGAGAGCCTGTAGAAGCATGCAGAGCATCACAGTGCTGGAGCTTCTTCAACGAGTGTATGAGTCTGATTTCTTCTGTAATGATGAAGACAGACATGTAATGGAAACCCTAGGATTTGTAGATGCCAGGGCATTGGATTATCAGCTGATGAAAGCCTCAGACACTGCATAGAAGGAGCCCAGCAGAGAAAACATATGCACAGTAGGTAGCAGGACAATAGAGGAAAAGCTTAGAAAGCTCATTGGATCTCATCTCTTGAACCATGTGCCCCAGATGGTAAGCAAGGAATTGCAAACTGACTTGCTGGGTTCAAGCTATTTTATTGTCTCCCATTTCTTTGCTAGTCTACTGAATGGGAATGTGCCATTGTACAGTGGAACCACGTAACTTTCTTTTGATTTCATGGGGACTTGCAGTTAAAACTTTGTCCTAAATCTTAGAAGACACAGAATTTAGGAGCTTTGGGTAATGTTACCACATTTAAGACAGAAGACAATTTTATTTTACAGTTTCCTTTTTAATTTAAATATGGTAACACCCCACTTCCTTTTCCCCAGTCCCTTCCAAGTTTTCTCTCTCTAGTTCCTCTCATGGCTCCAAATATCAAATTGACAGCCTCTTTGATTATTTATTCTCTCTCTCTCTCTCTCTCTCTCTCTCTCTCACACACACACACACACACACACACACACACACACACACACAGAGTCTGCTGTGGGCATCTCTGAAACTATATACAATAAAATTGAGGACTCCTGCTCTTGCACTAAGTTTACTTTGTGTCTTTGGAGGCAGGGGAAGAATATTATTATTCGATTTTGAAAAGTCTTTCCGAAGCTCATATTTTAACGTTTGCCAGTTAAAGGAACTATTCTGAAAGACCACTGAAGTATTATTAGATGAGGACTAAGTGGCAGAGTTTGTCATTAGAGGTGGGCCTTTGAAGATGGGGCCCAATCTCTGCTTCAGTCTGGTTCTCCGCTGCCATTGTTTGATGATGTGAAAAACCTCAGATGCTCTGGTTGGCATGCTCTGAGCTATCCAGTTGAGTTCCTTGCCATGATGGACTGAAATCCACTATAACCATACAGTAATACAAATCTTACTTTTATAAATAATTTTGTTAATAAATTTTGGTCCCAATCATGTAAATGTAATTAATTTAGCAGTGTTGATTTTTTTCCCTTCCCCTGATCTTCTCAACTCTTATTCTATCTTTTTTAGATGAGTTTTTTTTAAATAAATAAATGAATAAATCAATCAATCAATCAATCAATCAATCAATCAATCAATCACAGAACCCAAGAGGATTTTCCTCATCACTATAATCAACTTTAAAGACAAAAATTGTCATATCACATTAAAAAATATTTTGTTACAAAAAACTGTGTCATTAAAACTCTCATGTTCCTTTGAAGTGGGCTAGATAATTTGCAGCGCATGAGAACTGAACTTGGGTAAGACCTACATACTTTGCATTTTATAAAATAAGTACCTGCACATTTTCTAATATGATTACAGGGATTTATTAGAGCAAACTATGTTGTTCAATTATAGATAGCAGTTAAGAAATGAATAGGGAGGTTATCTTGCTTCTGAAAGAAGCATATTATAATTGAGTGAGAATTTTAGATATATCACATTAGAATACTTTTAGTTTGTATTGATTACTGAGAAGAAATGGATATCACTTGTAAAAATTCTAATATTTTCAAACATAAAAGCCAAGTTTTCTAACATAGTTACAGATCTTTCTTGAAAATGCTTCAGAATTTGTTTAATATGTTGTCAAAAATACAAGAAACAGCATCTTTTGACTAATTTTTAAGTGAGCAATTGGCAATGGAAAATTTGATCAGGATGAATTCAATTAAAACTCAGGAAAATTTCAAATGTGATTAAAATGTAGGTATTATGATCTGAAAAGTATAGTTAGTATGATTTAATTTAGTTCAGACACAATACTGTAAGATGTCATTTCCATTTAGAAAGAAATTACAATCAATTAAAAAATGAACTTATAATTAAAACTAACTTTTGGGAATCAAATGTTTTCACTACATATTAAAATTTTGAAAAGAATGCTTATCCCAGATTGTATGAATAAGATGCTTTTTGATCATCAATATGCACAATATATTCTTACGTATTTTATTTTTCTTTATTTTGCTTAAATCACTTCTGTATCACACACACACACACACACACACACACACATATACGTTAGTAGCAGTCAGTAGAGACACGACACTGGTGATGGCCACTTGTAGTAAATCATAATATTAATAACAAAACAAGCATAATTCTAAAATCACTTATGTTACTGCCTTTTATTTATAGCTGCTCTATTCCTAAGATGGAGTTGTAGATCCCAGGCCCAGTGGATAGATATAAAAAACACTATTGCACCTAAGGCTCAGGGCCCACTGTAGAAGAGAGGAGAGAGACTACCTGAGACACAATGAGGGAGTTTTCTGTGAGACTGTGTCTCCAAGCATCATCAGAAGCTGCATCATCGGCTCTCATATATCTCATAGGCACATGACATGCAACTGGAGCTGAATAAGGACTATACCAGTGGACATACCAAAGTGCTCAGGGTAAAGCCTATGAGGCTTAGAACCTAAAGAATATATATATGAAAGTATAACAGGAGACAGAAAATGCAACCACTGTTCAGAGATATGAAAACTCCTGTGGTCCTACAGGTCTGTTCATTTCTGGAATGTGACCCTCCAGAAGGCTCATGAGTCAGCCTCCTAAAAGTCTAAGCACAAGTTTACTTTGGAGTCATATACTATACTTGCCTAGTAGCTAAATGCTAGGTGGTATCATGGATTAAACCCAGGCAAAAGCATCCTCAATAAGCTTTCAACAATGGACACAGAGGCGTTTCAGAATATGAATAATAAGCTGTAATTTACATGTTAGTATATGTCAATCTCATCTCAGAGCCATTAACAGGCATACAAGTCGCCCAAATAGAATCACACAGCTGTCCTCTTCTAGCTACAAGATAAACCACTTTTACCCACTCAAGTTACTCTTGGATAAGGAAATTTGAACCTTAGTCAAGTTTAATTTATGCACCTGTAACTCTTACCGTTAGTACCTTCTGTTTGTATTGTTATTATTTCTGTTACTCTACAAGGAAACTAGTGTCAGGATGTAAAGGTATTCTTGATGTTCCCTTCAATTTACCATTCTGGAAATATTTTAGCATTGCATAAGGTTAGTATACTGCATAAAATTAACATATGGGATTTGATGAAGCCATAGCCTAAACTCATATTTCCCATTGAAAATATCTTATAATCATTATTTATTTATGGAAATTCTTTGATGAAAAATCATTTAATAGTACAAATGTGAGTATATTTCAAAGTCTTTGATTTTATTGTTTGCCTTTACAAATATATCATGTAATCTTTGCTTTGTAGAATAGGTCTTGAAATAAGCTATTGTAAGTCCCCCAAATTTGTAATTTATTAGTTCTATAACTATAATCTTTATATTTCCATGTAATTATAAATATTAGGTTTTGATTTTTCTACTTGTCACAAATATACTCTTGGGATTAAAAAGAAACAAAAAGTTTTAGAAGAAGAAATATCTTAACACTATTGAATTTCCTTGTTTGTAACAAGTTGCTTACTTTTATATACATTTTAGGAGTTTGATTTTATATTTCCTTCAGAAGCATTTTTAGATTCATACCATGCATATTTTTCACTAAATTCTTCACAATAATTTTATGCTTCTGATGATATTTCAATTGATACACTATTACTTTCATTTTAAAAATGATTTTGCTATCTGAACACATCTTCAGGAGTAGAAGTAAAGAACAAAATTGTGGGTGTGTAATCAAGTGTTAAGGGCTTAGAACAATGAATAAGAACTGTAAAACTTAAAAATTTTACTTTTGAGACAAATTTCTTGAGATCAGAAGTAAAATATAGTTGTTTGATTCATCAACACTGTGGTAAGCACTTAAATTTTTGTTGAGAGAAGAAATTTCATATGTGTTCTTAGCATCAAAATGAAACACAACAAAACATGAATGTAAGGTCTTTGACGGTGTGGATATGTTTGTCTTTTTGACTTGGTGACGGTTGCACTGGAATATAGTTTCTATAGACTTTTAATTGTGTGTATTGAATATAAGCAGCCCACTTACCTCAGTGAGCTAGTTAAAGTAAAGAAAATAATGCAGTTGATTTCTGCATTGAGTTTATGTTTTGAAAACTTGTCAAGTCATTTGTAATTTCTAGTGATTTAGTGACAGGATACTTAGAGTTTCTAATTGCACAGTTTTATTACCTATGAATTTAAACATTTTATTTTTCTTATTTTTACTTGTATGATAATGATATAATTTGTACATAGTTACTATGATACATTTGTGATTAGGGAAACTCAAAGCATGTCATGTTCCTAAACATACGATTGTGAAGCGTGCTCATTGTTCAGGTGTGCTTGAAGCTCACATTGGCAACTGACCTGGTCACTGAGCCATGGATCCAAGAAGTGTTCAACACAGAGACTGGTGACTCTAGTTAAAATGAAAATATGTTTTAATTCTTGCAAAGTAACCTCGATCCAACAATCATTTGATACTGGAAAGAATGCTTTAATATTAAGAGAGATGGGATGAAAAAGAGATATATAGAAAGCAGTAGGTATCAAAGGGTAGAAATTGAGCATAAAAAATTTAGAAAATGTGTTGAATACAAATTTGTTTTACTTGTTAATATATTCTTTGTGGCAATGGGCTGCAGCAATTCTTTCATCATTATTTGATACCTATTATTAATACTAGATATACTCAATGCATTTCTATAATATAATAAACAATACAAGTGGCAAAGGGACACAGCTCTCTCATCTATCAAATTTTATGAAGTACTATTAATCCTGTATCCTGATGTGCAGAAATGACTAATATGTAGTGCGTGTTGATGTATTTTTCACAGGAACTCCTGTTCTATCTTCACTCAGGATAATAGGGAGGATTTGACCTTGATCATCTTCATTCTCTGTTCCTGATTGTATCCTTTATTAAATATAGTTGAAACTCTATAGTCTGATTACACCAAATACTTCATCATGAGCCGTTGATTCAGTGGAGTAAAGCAATATCTTCTTAGGTAGTATTTGGTTGGTTAGCCAATGCATGTTTTATTTTGGTTCTACAGAGTTGCTGGAGATGTTTCTATTGGGCAGAATATTACTATGCTATACTAGTAGAGACAGCTTAATAAGTCAGAATAATAAGGATGTGGTTATGAATGTGCATCTGTGATAGTCTAGGAGACAGTGAGTCTTGGAGGTAAGAGTTGAGGTAAAAATAATTTTGAATTTCATAATCTTGGTATTTCTAGAACCATTTAGAAACGTGTGATTATTTCTATGTGAGAAACAGCCTTGGTTTACTCTGAACAAAAACTGTAATTAGTTGAACATCATCAAGGTTAATTGCAATCTGAATGATCCAGGATGTCATTGTTCACAGTAAATTCTTTTAAATCACTTTAAAAAGTAAACCTGGTGTTTAGTTTGAAGTCTACCCCAGGCATATCTTTCCAATTGACATCTTTTCATTGTGAACAGGGGAAAAGTGATGTGCTTGACACGCTGAGATGAAATACATCACATTATACCTTAAGGTTAAATTTAGGGACAAGAACTTCTTGAAAGAGTCAAGAATAATGTGGACTTTCAACTAAGAATCCAGCCAATAGACTCTGGCACAATAGGAGTCCAGTGTTTTGTTTATTTTTCTACACATTTCTTCCAGTTCTATTTAAGAAATTAGTGTTCTTTGTTTTAGAAGACTTCGAGTAGCTACACTACTCAAACAAGTACAGTAAATTGAAAATGTGTGTAAAGACATGTGATCCATTGTTTGTGTTAGCTTTAGTACTTAGAAGTAAAACTTAGCTGGGAATTTCTTTTCCTCAGTGAGAATGGAGAGCATACATAGATTAAGGGTTACAATATACATTACTTAAACTTGATTTTCTGCATTTAAATATGCAGCTGATTTTCCCTTTTGCCTTCTGAGATAAAAAGCAGTTCTCCTTTGTGCTGTTAATTATCACTGTAACTGAAGTTCCCAGTGTCCTCATCATTCCTTTGTAGGTCTGTGCTGAGACCAAGCCTCATGGCAGAGAATTCATGGGACAAGAGGGAGGGAGGACAATACGGAAGGAGGGAAAGACAGGAGAAGGAGGAAGAGCAATAGAGAATATTGAGAAAGGGAGGGACTGGGAGGAAGAGGAGGGCTGGAGTTCCAATGTCCCCTTGAAGCAACTCCATCCAGTAGCATCAACTCATTATCAAGATGCCCTCACATGGCATTTAGTGGACATTTAAGATATACATCATAACATCATCTGAGCTAAAAACACCTTTTTTTCATTGTAATAAACACTTGAGGGGAAAATGTAGCCTAGTGGTGGTAAGCTTTACCATGTTTTGGTTTCAGGGCACGTGGTTCTGTTTCTGGATCCATGGTGGAGAGCAGTGGGAATGGTAGAGAAAAACTCATTTCATGGCAGCCAAAAAAGCAGAGAAATAGAAAAAATGTGAGACAGTAATAAATTGTTCCGGAACAGGCCCCTTATGATGTGTTTTTCCCTTTAGCCCTGACTTAAATTTTACTTCCTCAAACATGCCAACAAATAATGAATCAATGAATTAATTAATCCATTGATGAAGTCAGAGCATGCATGACCTAATTATTTCCTGAAGCTCTATCTTTGAGTAGCACTGTTTTTATAATTAAGCTTCAACAAATGAGTCATTTTGGAAGGTGTTTCATATCCAAATCATAATAACATCTTGTTCACACAGTTGTGATTGACACTTGGTTTCCTAAGCTGATCACACTACAAGATTCACATAATATCTAATTGACAAATTTGGTTTTCTCAATATGCAAGTGTATTAAAAGTCACTATGTGCATCCCTTCCACGTCTTCAGTATATAAATCATTATCTCATGTAATGTGCTTATTTTTAGTTATGCTAAATAAATAATTGAAACTATCTGAGCTGGGGAATATGCCAAATTTGTATCTTTCTATTCCACTTGGTACTACTCGTAAACCTGTGACTTTCTCTGGAAGATAAATGTCAATGGTTGATATTATTTTTGCATAAAAGCATTAATATTATGAATTTCTCAGTTTTTTACTTTTAGTCCTTTATAATTAAAGAAGTTCAAAGGTGTTCATTTTCCATAACAGAATAACATAAGGCAGAGATATTTAATTGGCACTTGGTGTCTTTGTGAAGAATTCAGGCCATTGGTATATGAGAGGTAGTAGCATATGACCCTTCTGACTGAGAACAGTGAATTTCCTCTTTCCAAAGAGGCCCCAACCAGACACAAAGAATGTGACTAAAGAATTCTGAGAGTGAGAAAAATAGATTTCCCTTGGGAAGAGTACGTGAATTTGTTATCCAATACCAACCCATCAGCTTTGAAAACATACATATGAGTAACATTATATAGACTGAGCAGACTGTATTTTCAGATGTACATGTATATACACTGAATATATGCATGTAACAACTCATAAAAAGAGACAATGAATTTGAAAAGAGGCCATAAGAAGTAACTGAGGAGAGGTATATGGGAGAGTCTGGAGAGAAAAAAGGAGGAGGAAATCATGTAGTTATATTATCTCAAAAAATTAAGTAGCAATAATAAAAAAAGAAATGGCAATGAAGTCATACCCTGAAAAGTTATCACTTCTGTGTTGTAGCAACCCGGATCTTTTAGTGTGAAATCTAGCTTTTACCTGCAGTGGACTTTATATGAATATGAAATATATATATATATATATATATATATATATATATATATATATATATATATAGGTAAAATGCTCAGCCCAGGAGATGTAAAAGTTATAAATTTGAATATTTCTAATGAAAATCAAACTATCAAAAGCTAAGGTTGATAAAACTGCAATAAGAAATTGATAATTTAATTGCCATAAGCTCTGTGTCTTAATTACAGTTTTTCTGTGGAGACACTAAGACCATGGTGCCTCTTTATTTCGTATATTTTTATTTAAAAGTTTCTTTTCTTTCATTTTATATACCAATCACTGTTGCCCCTACCTCAGATCCTCCCTCTCACCTCCCAACTTCTCTCTCCCCAGACCTCACTTACTCCTCAAAGATGGCAAGGCCTCCCATGGAGAGTTAACAAAGTCTACAAATCAAGTTAAGGCAGGATCAAGCCCCTCACCCCTGTGTCAAGGCTGATCAAGGTATCCCTTTATATGGAATGGGCTCCAAAAAGCCATTTCATGCATAGGAACAAATCTTAGTCTCACTGACAGAGGTCCAAAAAAAATCCACACCACACAGCTGTCATTGTAGCAGTTAGTTCAGAGTCAGTAGCTCCCAGTAGCTCAGGTCAGCTGTCTCTGTGGGTCGCTCCATCACGATCTGGACTCCTTTGCTCATTTAATCCCTCTTCCCTCTTTTTGATTGGACTGGGAGCTTAGTCTAGTTCCTAGCTGTGGCTAGCTGCATCTGCTTCTATCTGTTGATGGATGATGGTTCTTAGATGATATTTGGAAGGTCATCAGTGTGACTAGTGATGGCCAGTTCAGGAACCCTCTCCAGTATTGCTTGGAGTCTTAGCTGGTGTCATCTTTGTGGATTCCAGGTTTCTCCCTAACTCCAAAATGACTTCCTCAAGATATTTCTCTCTCTGTTCTCCCTCTCTATCCCTCCTTCAATTTGACCATCCATCTCCTGTGCTCTTCCCATCTTCCATGTTACTATTCTCCCAATTTACTCAGGATTCTACTCTATTCCCCTTTCCCATGGGCATCCATGGATGTCTCTTTAGGGTGCCTCTTGTTACCTATGTTCTCTGGGGTTGTGGATTGCAGCCTGGTTATTATTTGTATCTAATATCTAATATCTACTTATGAGTGAATACATACCATGATTGTCTTTCTGGGGCTGAGTTACCTCACTCAGGATAATTTTTTTTCCTAATTCTATTCATTTACTTGTAAATTTCAAGATGTCATTTATTTAATGCTGAGTAATATGCCATTCTATAAATGTTTCACATTTTAAATATCTATTCTTTGTTTAAGGAACATCTAGGTTGCTTCTAGGTTTATGTATACTATCATATCATTTGCAAATATCAAAAGTTTGACTTCTTTCTTTCCAAATTGTACCACCTTGATCTCATTTGTTGTCTTGTTGCTCTAGCTAGAAGTTCAAGTATTATATTGAATAGATATGGGGAGAGTGGACGGCCTTGACATGTTCCTGATTTTAGTGGGATTGCTTTGACTTTCTTTCCATTTAGTTTGAGGTTGGCTATCTGCTTGGTTTATCATGTTCAGACATGTTACTTGTATCCCTGATTTCTTCAAGACCTTTATCTTGAAAAGGTGTTTGATTTTTGTCAAAGGTGTTTTCAGTATCTAATGAGATAACCATGTCTTTTTTTCAGCTTTGTTCTAATATAATAAATGACATTTACAGATTTTCATATGTTCAACCATCCTTGCATCTGTGGGATATAGCCTATTTTATCATTGTGGATAATTTTTTTATGTGTTCTTGTATTTGGTTTGCCAGTATTTTGCACCAATGTTAATAAGCGAAATTGTTCTGTGATTCTCTGTCTTTGTTGCACTCTTGTGTGGTTTGGGTATCAGGATGACATAGGTACTTTTACAAATAAAACATTTAATTGAGGTGATGGCTTACAGTTCCAGAGCTTCAGTTCATTGTCATCAGGATGGGGAACATGGCAGCATGCAGGCAGAAGTAGTGCTGGCTGTATCTTGAGCAGGAGACACCAGGAATTTGATTGACTGAAGCTTGAAAAAGAGACCTCAAAGCCCATCCCCAAAGTGATACACTTCCTCCAAAAAGAACACACCTACTTCAGCAAGGCCATGTCTAATAATGCAAACATTTTGAGGGGCCATTTTCTTTCAAACAACCACAAACTGGAAATAATAATTTTTAAAACAACACTACGAACAAAATTAAGTGTTAGGCAGAAAAACAGTTAGGTTAATTTAATGGACATGTCCAGAGCTCTGTATGTAACATGCAGAGGGTCTATATTCAAAAGCATGCAAGATATACATCTAAACAGTGATCTGCAACATGATCATAAAACAAAGTCAAGATCTTACAAAGAAGAGCACCATAGAAATGCCATCCTAACCCCAGAGCAAGGAGAACAGAAGAAGCATTCTTCTGTTTCTCAGTATGTAGGCAGGTTTTACTATAAAGCTTAGAAATTAGCAAGAATAACATTTATAAAACAAAAAAATAAATGAACGACATAAAATAGTGTGTAACTATCTCAGCAAAATACAAAAACAAAGCTAAGAAATTATCAGTCAAATATCATGACTTAAGCAGGTGTATTCCAAAAATACAAACTTGTTTATTTTTAAATTTAACACAGCCAGTCATGAAAGTACAGAAAAGAAAATATAATAGATACTTCAAAATGTTAAAATAAATATTTGATAAACTTTAGTACCCATTTATGAATAAAATACCTAGCAATATATCAAGATAAAATTTTGCTTAACCTAAATTATCTGCTAATATTTTACAGCAAAAATATTTCTCTTCTAACAAAGAACAATCAACTATGCCCACTGTCATAATTTACCTATTTAATGACAAACAATAGTAATATCAGTAATATGAGACAAAGTAGTTAAGTGAAAAAATGAAAATGTCAAATATAATTATAACATTTGATTACATTGTTTCATCAAAGAAAATGCATCAAATATAGTACATAATCAAATTAACCTGTTTGGCAAGGTAATTAACTGTATCTACTATAAATGACAATAAGCATGTTTATTGTCATTAAAAACACCGACTATTCTTATATTATCAGAAGAACATTCTTGTGGGAGGTTGTGTTGTTTCATTTTAAATAATTGTCCCAACCACTGGTTTAATAAAAAGAGCTGATTGGCCAAAGGCAGGCAGGAAGTGTAGGCAGGGCTACCAGACTAAGAAAATCTCTGAGAGCAGAATGCCAGACAGCACCAGAGAGAAGCTGCAGGATGCAGAGGACAACCATGCAGCTTTAAAGAAAGGTACCGAGCCGCATGGCTGAACAAGAGACATGGGATAGCTTAAGGGTAGAGAGTTAGCAAGCTATATACCTGGGCCTAAGGCTGATCATCCTAAAACTATTGGAAGCATCTGTGTGTCTCTGTGGGACTGCGGGTCTGTGGGCCTAGACCTTGAGGTTAGGCCAGAAACCCCTTACTACACATTCTGCTGCCAGGTATTTGATGATGAAAGCCAGAGGATGTGTAGTCTTATTAGGGTTTATTTGTTATGGTGGTCTGAATGAGAATGGCCCCAGAGATTCACGTATTTTAACATTTGGTTCCCAGATGGTAGACTGTTTAGGAAGCAGTAAGAGATGTGGACTCATAGAAGGAAGTGTGTCACTGGGAGTAGATTGGGGGTTTTAGAAGGCCATGTAAGGCCCAGGATCATTCTTTCTAATTCTACCTTGAAGATCTTATATAATATCTCAACAACTGCTCTGCACCCTGATATTCATGGACTAACTTGCTGAACCTGTAAGCAAACCCTCACTTAAAAGCCTCGCCTTGCAGGTTGCCTTGGTCATAGTGTCTCTTCAAAGCAACAGAACGGTAACTAAGATATTGTTGTCCTGAGTTGTAACAAGTATAAAGTCATAGTAGTTGTTTATCAAGGCTGCCTTTTCCGTGTTGATTCAGCCTGAAATCATTATTGCATAAACTTTTCACACTGATACATCAATATGAGGTTTAAAAAGTAGGTTCAAGGACAAATTTAAGACATTTAGTGAAATAAGGAGAAATATACAGTCAACTCCAATGAAGTGATATTTTTTGATATGACTAAAATAGTCATTCATCATATATATGTCTGTCAATTAATGCATTGTCCTAACACTGACAACTTAGAATTGATAGAATAAATGTATGAGTTATCTATATTCTAATACTAAATTAAGAATCAAGACAAATCAGGCATTTGGCTCCCCAAAATATCTTTTTTCTTGCAAAGTAGGCAAAAGACGATGCTTAGAATATATCTAATTATTGATCGTCTATCTATCTATCTATCTATCTATCTATCTATCTATCTATCATCTATCTATCTATCTATCTATCTATCTATCTATCTATCTATCATCTATCTACTTTATGATTTATTCTTCTCTCATACAATACATCTTAACTGCAGCCTACCCTACCTCTCCTTCTCCCCACTTACCACTACCTCCCCTCTTTCCCAGATTGTATGCTCCTCTATTTTCCTTCAGGAAAAAGCAATCCTTCCAGTGTTATAAACCAAACTTGACATGGCAAGATGCAGCAAAGCTAGGCATACATTCCCGAATCAAGACTGAATGAAGAAACCCAGTAAGAAGAAATAGGTCTGAAGAGCAAAGACTCAGAACCTCCCCACTCTCATTGTTAGGAGTTGTAGTAGGTGGTTTCTTGGTCCCTGGAGGCCAGAGGTCCGAGACCCACAAACCTGCCACCCAAACCGCTTAGTTGCCCAGCGGCCACTCAGGCCCCAAAAATGACTCAGATGCTTATATTAACTTCATGCTGTTTGGCCTATGGCTCAGGCACATTGCTAGCTAGCTCTTTCATCTTAAATCAACCCATTTCTAGTAATCTGTCTGCCACATGGCCCGTGGCTCACCTGTGTTCCTTACATGTTTCTTCTTGGGCGACTTACTCAATCTGCTTCTGACTCTGCCCTTCCTTTCCTACCTATTCTGATTCCTCCTCCTACTTCTTCTATGGTGCCTGTCATGGCCCAAAACAGCTCCTTTATTTAAAGATTGAGATTCACAGCATACAGAAAGGCATTCCCACATCAAGGAGTTCAACAAAACCTCAAGCTAAAGAACCTCAGTGTGTATGCAGAGGACCTGGTGCAGACTCAAGCAGGCTCCATGGTTGCCACTTAAATCTCTCTTAGTCCCTATCAGCCATGCTTAGTTGATTCTGTGGACCCTGTTCTGATGTTCTTGACTCCTCTGGCTCTTACAATCCTTCCTCCCCCTCTTCTTCAGTGTTCCCAGAGGTCAGTCAAATGTTTGCATGTAGGTCCCTGCATTTGGTCCCATCAGTCGCTAGGGGAAAACCCTGTGTTGACAGTCGGCCTGGGCCCCAGTCCTACGCCTATATCAGAATGTTACCGAGAATCCTTTCATTAATTTTATTTTCACCGGTCATGTTGTGTTCTACCCAAGTTCTCTGAACCATCGCTTTCAGTTCCCAGCCATCTAAGAAGTGTCTCAGAACAAATTTATATGTCTGTTATCAATCAACCTTGGGACCTATAAAGTAAGATTTCAAAGGTGAGACTTTTGCCCACATGAAGCACGTTAATGGGAAAGAACCAAAGCAACTTTGGGACACTTGCTATAAAGCTTAATTTTTAAAAGTATGCCTACCATTTGTCTTTAAAGCCAATTTCCTCATACCTGTATGTAGATGCAAGCCTCTTCAGACAACAAAGAGTGCGCCTTGAATATCTTTAGTAGGATATTATGACTGTGGAAGCAATGCACACTTAGGATTTGCACTGTCGAGATTGGTAAATTTAGGTGTGCTGTCTTTCCTCTCCTTCCCTATTTCTTATCGTCTAGAGAATGCCAGTCCATGTCAGAGCTTTTGTCATCTATTAGCAGCTCGAGGTCTGCTCTGCTTGCTTCTCTGATCTACTTTTTTCTGGTCTCCATTTATCATTATTTTCAGCTGTTGTCAGCATTAAGCGTGATTTGCCGCATCAGCCAACTCCTACAGCAAATGCAAATCCTTCTGAGTTTATCTTGCACTTTCTGGGCTTCTAATTCCTTCCGCTTTGCTTCGTCAGCACCATTCGGTTTTTCACCATTAGAGACAGGACTCCGGTAGATTTCTATTGTCTGAAAGACAGCAGAGACTAAAACAAGTATGTTCAGTCACAACTGGACACTTACTTCAACAGCTACAATCCACAGAGTGTGTCACCCTGAGAGAGCTTTCCACAGTTAGAACTGAGGTAACCTCCAGATTTCCTTCAGAGACCCCATTGCAATCCATAATTTTAGATTTGACTTTTTGCTTTTATTTTTGATTTAACAATTAAGGGCATGTTTTACTGTGAGTATCCAAATATTAACTTTGAGAAATTCAACTTATAGTTTAGACACTTCTGTAACTATAGTTAGATTTTTGGTTGGAAATATGAAGTACTTTTCTAACTTCTCTTTGAGTGTTGGAACAATATTGTTTTATTTCTACTACAGATCACAGTTACTTGTGTTTATATAGACAGACTTTGAACTGAATCCCAGCATTAGTCACATCCTCACACCTCTACAAGAAGTATGAAAAAGGAGAAATGGGGCTCAGTACAGTTTGCTTAAACAAATCATGACTGACAAGTACCAAATGCATTGTTTCTAAAGCCAAAGAGAATATTTTCACAAAAGTAAGGAAAACAGTGATTGTTTACATATTAGCTATGACTCACACATACACCATTAAAATTACAACAATAAAAATGAAAGAGGAATATGGTACCACTTTCCATTCTCATTTCATATGAGAGAAAGTGGGAATGAACACTCAGGAGCAAATTGAAACTAGTGACATACACAGGCTTATAACAGAAACCCAAGGCTTATGTGTCATGCGAATTTGGAATAATCCAATATCTATGACATCCCTAAAAGAATATATTGACATTGTGGAAACTCTAGAACATTGTATGGGAAAGGAGAATATGATCTGTGTCCCATTTATGCTTCCCATGTTAGGATAGGAAGCTTTTTATTTGTGTTGTTTAGGTGAGATATAAGCACCGTCACATTGCTTTTATAAAACTAACCAGGAATACTTCTCCAGAGAAAGGTTGGCTTGAAGATAACAGACAAAGATATAGACATAAAAACAGAGGTGAGAGAAATGAGTAGAGAGGGGAGAGAGAGAAATCCAAAGTACTGGGAGCTGGCTCATGAAGTCTTTCCTCAAGCCCAGTCTTTGTGAGAATATGTTTTCTCCTGATCCTGAAACCCTTTTGACAGACAAACTATTTCTGTTAATAAAACCCAAGGTCACCTATAGTTTGAGAATTTATCTCTGCTGAATGATATATCATTTTTCTCTGCCTTGATCTTAGCACAGATCCTTGACCTTCACTAGGAACTCTTGCAGAGGTCCTTAATATCCCTGGCAAATGTTTAAGATCCTAAGGATTCTTTTTCTTCTCAACTTGTAATGTTACTTGTTTTGATATTTATGCCTTGTCCTTTTTGCTTTGTAAATATACTGTATCTTCTCCTTATACCCAAAGAATCAATGTGATGGATGTTTGCAACATTGACAATGTACTCTACTACTAAAACAATACTCATACTTTTATTTTTCTTTACATTATTTTATTTACATTGCAAGAAATTAATTTCAATTTTATTGAGGCCAATCAGTGTCTTTATGAATCACACTTATTGTATATAAATGCATACATAAATAAGTAAATAATAAAGATGAGAAAAGCACTTTCCTGACATATAAAATGTGTTCTTGGTATGAATTTTTCTTAAGTATTATCAGAAAACTTTATATGTGAAATGTTGAAATATTGAGATTAGCTTTACATAAAGAGAGAGTAGACTATTTTAATATTTTCTTTCTTCCCATGTCATCAAGTCTCATAAATCTGAAATTTCTGATAGTTTAGTATTTACAGTGGAAGGTAATGTGTTGACTGGCATTAGTGTGTATAGATCATTTAAAACTTGCCTAATTATATAGTTTCTGAAAATGACATGTATATATCTGCGTGTCCTAAAGGCACCGAAAATGTTCACATGTAAGAAAAAATAAGAGAAGAAACAAATAATTATTTGTCAGCATGATGAAAAATAAATAGAATTTGAAAAAAAATACAGTTAAAAGCAAAGTTCAACTCATTTTAACATTTTAATCATAAGGTTTCATTGGCCTGTATTGATGAATATCTTTAAGTACTGTATAAGGATACCAATTACAAAAGAATTTCATTTAGTAGTCAAATTATGTACTATAGTCTTCAAAATAGGTTTCAAATCAAATAAAAGTTTTTATAGTATGCATTCTTTCCCAAAAGAAATGTGAACAGTGTAGATTTCCTCTAGCCATCTCAATTTATATAGTTGTAACAAATATGTGAGAAAAGGTTAGCTATTTAATACATTGTTCTTCTAGGAAGTTAAAATTAAAAAAGCTGTCAGATCCAACGAAGTATTTCAGTGGCATGCTTTAAGGGTCATGCTTATTGTAATATTTAATGTGGCATATATTAATTATAATTATAAAGCATATTTTATATCTTGATATTAATGTTTGTTTTAGTGGGATAGCTGTTAAAATATGTTTGATATCATTTTTGTTCCCAATATGTATAAAAAAGTTTATATTTAAGGGCAAATTTATAGAATTATATACAGTAAATACATTATTATATTTTCTTTTTTCCTCTTAAGACATGGTTTCTCTTTATAGCTCTCATTGTCCCGAAACTCCCTCTGTAGACCAGGCCAGTCTGGAACTCAAAGATCTTTCTGTCTCTACCAGAAAAAGTTTGTACCACCACACAGTCTGGCTCATGATATTTCTACAATACATAAACTTCATCATATTTTCAGAGGACTAACATAAATATCTGAAGTTATTGCTTCTTAAGTATCTGTCCTTAAAGTCTGTTCAGAGAAACCCTCACCTGATCAGAAGTCAGAAGGCTTTAACATGAACACTACTGAAATAGCTAAGTTGGACTAGAATATTACAACTGATTTGTGTGATGATCCAGAACTACAAAAGCTCATGGAAGATACCACTGAGCTTTTTCTGGATGAAGTCCATGAGGAATGTTTGCAGAACAGAAGTTATTGGTGGTGACTGAAATTGGGGAAATGATTATGCTCAGGATTTGTATACTAAGAGGAACATTAATGAATCTAATACAGGAAGAATCTTCTTATGATTATTTGACTGTTAGAGAAGTTAGTTTAAGAAGAACATGGAGAAATTTGCTCATTTGAAACCAAAGACGGATGGGAGAAATAGAGAAAGAGAGATAATACCTCTCTCTCTCTTTTTTTCTCGTGGTAGGGTTGGGATGAATCTGGGAACTTACACATATATGGTAAATTAACTACCGAGTTAAAGCTCCATCCCAAAATAGTAATTTTTGTGTAAATGGCATAGTGATCTGGCCAATTACATCAGGATAAGAAGAAAAAGGCAATTAAATCATATGAATTGACAAACAATATTGATAAATTATCAATAATAAAATTAATGTCAATAGTATATTCAACATATTTGAAGACTAAGTCACAAACTGAGGTGGATGACAAACACAGGTGGAGAATATGTATGTTACATAATGGTGTTGAGCAACAGAGTTAATAACATTGGCTTTTTAGCTACTTTTGAGAAAATCTCTTGATACATTTTTCAAAATATATGAGAAGCTTTGTGTTTTTCCAGAATAAAGATGTATATCAAATATGAGAAATTATACTGAGTTTATTATTATTAATGGTCTGGTTAGAATGGAGTTCCTTTGAATGCCCCTTTTTCTACAGAGTGAGCTAGCCAATCTATTTAAAACTAGATAATGATTGAGTGGTTATAGTTGAGAGAGTCGATTAGAAACTACTTCAAAATAGAGAATGAAAAACTCATTAGCTTAATTTTCTGACAATAGGTCTTTGGGGCTGTTTGAACAGCACGAAGTTGTCATAGTGATTGCAGAAGCTAATGGAGGATAAGGTGAGAATTCTGACCTGCTTTTCTCATGTATTAACAAGGTTTTTCTGCCACAGGATGAAATTCATACACTTGTTGGAGTTTACCAGGGCAAGAATAAGTTTTAATATTATATATTTTGCATCAGAAGTGTATAACCTGGGCCTCTTTGAACACCTGATGATTATAATTCAGTGATCATCAATAACTGGGTTGTTTGATTACATGAATATTTTCTTATGTTTCTTTAAGGAGGATTGTGATGTGGCTAACCCTTTGGAAACAATATCTATTTTGATGTTTCCTTATATTATTATGAAAACCAAAGCAAGTACTATTTCCTCTTTTAAACATGTATTTTACTCAGCATTTCATTTGCAAGTGATATCAACATGATTGTTTGTCCTTCATGTGTATTCTTCCTTCTCTTTCTCTTATAGCATAATATACGGCCATGTCATAGATTAAGACTTAAATTTCAATTATGTGAGAATAAACATTCATACTTGTCTGATCAGAATCTATGGTTTAAGATTCATTAGCTTTCAGTATAATATAGATTAATATGAAGAAGTGAGTGAGATATTAAGATGTGCCTTTAGGGTGATTCACAAATCCTAGATGCCATCCTATGCAGTGAAAATGATTTCTATAACTCATTGGTAATGCTTCAAAGAGAGTGATTTTCCTTATAAGATGACTAAAGTAAGGCAGATAAAGAAGACTAAAATAACACCTCAAAGGATTTATCCTGGATGATAGACATTAATGTTACCTACAGACAACCAGAAAGATACATCCTAACATTAGCAATCTCTGTCATCCAGTATTTTTTCTTAAGGTGCAGGACATTGCATCATATTGTATATACAAAGCATCTATTTCAGGTGGTGGTAAGAAAATTATCATTGCCTTTGTGATCTTTGACCCATATTGACAGCCCAACTGAAGAGACTTAGCAAGTAAAATACTTATATATTTCATCCTGGCTTGTTGTATTTTAAATGGATTTACATTTTGGCAATAAATGATAATGTGCATATAAAATGCAGATAACTCAGATATGAAGGATATTCCCGAGCCTTATTAAATTTGAAGACTCCTACAATAAACTCAAAAAAACCCAAAAAGAACCCCAAACAACAACAACAAAACAAAACAAAAAAACCTGCCATGCTCCTCTCCTGTTGAAGAGCCTTTGTAGGGTTGTAGGCAGACCCCATTCGGGTCCTTGCATCTGTCCCTGTTTGGCTGGCCCTCTCTGTTCTGACTCTGGCACTGTCACACAGACCTCAGTAGGGTCCTTTCTTTACCTTCAGCTCCTCGTTGCGTCTTCAACCATGTTCTCCATACTTTAATGGATTTTCCCTTTTATTCTCCAATAAAAAAGATTATATTGATATTTCACTCTTTGGAAAATTGGAGAAAGCTCAGCTAACAATAGCTAAAATGTGCCATTAAAAAAAAAATCTATCCAAGTCTTACAAAACTTAAATTTGCTTAGGGCAGACCTGGATTGAAAGAAGAAGCTGAGGGTTCAGACCTCTCAGGGTGAGCAGGTAGACAGGTATGGAAATACTGATGTCTATTACTTAAGATGATAAATAGAAATTAAGCTCAATGGGTATTTTATGAAATTATTTATATGCAGGTTTCATATATTGTACTATAATATATGTACAGACTATTTGGTAATCAGCTTTTCCAACACAGGAAGTTCAATGACAACATTTTAATGCTTAAAATACTGTGTACGATTAAATGGGGCATGCCTAGTTTAGTTCTTTTTATCTTAGAACATGCATGCTCTAAGTGTTGTGATATTTTGTATGCTATGTACTGTAGGGGATTGTGTTGTTTCATGGTAAATAATTGTCCCAACCACTGGTTTAATAGAAAGCGCTGATTGGCCAAAGGCAGGCAGGAAGTGTGGGCGGGGCTACCAGACTAAGAAAAACTCTGAGAACAGGAAGCACAGAGCAGAACGCCAGAGAGAAGCTGAAAGAAGCTAAGGACAACTATGCTGCTCTAAAGAAAGGTACCAAGCCACATGGCTGAACAGGAAAAGAGTCATGGGTTAGATGAAGGGTAGAGCTAGCAAGTGACATGCCTGGGCCGGAGGCCGATCAGCCTAAAACTATCGTATGTATCTGTGTGTCTCTGTGGGTCTGCAGGTCTGTGGGCCTAAACCTTGAGGCTAGGCCCAAAAGTCTGGGCCAGAAACCTTTTACTACAATGCACCTAAAATCACTTTAGTAATAAAGGTAATATTTTAGGGATTTTTTGACATATATTCCAAACAACTTTTTTAAGTGGTCTAATATTCGCACCTAGAAAAGACATACATATTTACGAATTTCTCATACATCTAAGGACTTATCTTCTTAGGTTATTAGGGAGTTTAAAATTTGCTTATAGACATCATTTCAGCATATAGTCAATATACAAACATTTAAATTCTATTCTTTGTATTAACTTTAAGACATGATATCTATATATTTTTAATAGATTTAGAATATTTCAACTCAGCTGAACTTATATTCAATATACTTAATTCATATGCAAATTAGATTAAAATTGTATTTGAAAACTCCCAATTGCCTACCCACATTGTTTGAAATACGTATAAAACTTTCCTAATAATGAATCAAGTATCCTTTTCTAAAATTTAAATCTGAGTTATTTCAAGTTAAATATAATTAAAATTTCATCACTGTAGCTACGTTTCGATGATTCACTGGCTGAATCTAGCTGGTGAACACAGCCCTCCTCTGCAGAGATATATAATCCTCAGTTTGAGGAGTTCCCTGGGAACCAGGTGACCATGAATTCTGGGATCTCATTTGATACCACTTGCCTGTTCAATGCCCACCACTCTCCCCACATTTGTCTTTGTGGATCCCAGCAGCTCCTCAAGGCCTTGGCAACTATCTCATCTAGCTAGCCTACAATGCTATTTACTCAAAATTTTCTGGGTTTTTATGACTACTTTATAATTCCCTTTATACAGCTTGTCTAACACTATTTGCTTCTCACTTCTTACCTTTATTTTTTTTTTCCTCCTCAAACTGCTGTTGCTTTTCTGTCATGCTATTGGAGAATGTAAATGCTATGGAGGCCGTGGATATGCTAACTGTCCTGGAAAATGGTATGGTTCACTATTAAATTTTACCATTTAAATGAAAATGAATACTGTAAACTGTATAATCTCCCGTATCTTTTGTTTCAAAAAAGATCAGTTTTTCCAGTTTTGACTATTATAGAGTAGTTACAGCCTTGTGCAAGTATTATTTTAGAACTGTTTGTATGATGAATATTTGTTTCTGAAGAGAACATAAATTCAGAAAATTACATCAAAATTATTCAATAGCTCTATCAGACATTTTCCATTAAAAAACTTAGATCACATTTGTAATCGTTTATTGTGAACACGGGTTATCTCATACAGGACACATTTTAATTATAATAAAGTACCCATAATTATGGAGCAAGTGATCAGCATTTGCAGGCAGCTCATCTCTGCTCAAGAATTTATCCTATAACCTTATTTCTGATGTGCTTTATGCAGATACACAATGCATAAACTAATAAAAGTAAAGTTTTAACAAAAAAGACCAATCACACAAATATTAGAATTCTGTAAAAGCTTACATGTTCCAATACTTGTGATGTAGGAAAGTAAATATTCCCAGAGGTAACTTTCTCATTTGCCCATTTGCTTAACAGCACCTGCTGTGAATTCTCCACTTCTCAACAGGGTAATGCCTTCATATAGCTTACCACTGTCTTTGTTATTTCAGGATGGGCTTTCCTAATGCTTTCTAATTAAATCTCTATTTGAAGACTCTCAAGGGAGCCAGGTTGTAAAGCTGCTCATTTGTAGTGAAATTGAGCATATGGAACACGCAGTGTTGGACTAGCATCCCCAGAACAGCTCGGTATTGCATTCAGGTTAGCTATACCCTATTTTACCAGTGTTCACAGACAACTAAATTAAAGAGAAAACAGAGGGAATTGTTAGCTTGCTCTGTAGGTCCCGGGGTCCTTCTGTCAGTTTTCTGTGTACTCTACCCATATTTCTCTGTGTGGAAGGCTTCTGACAGCCTTTCAAGCAAGACTTGCAGAAATACATAGCTCTTCTGGAAAACCTACAGTTTTTATGGGCAGTTCTTCCTAATTCCACTATGCTACAGCATCTTGTCCATAGGTAAATGTGTAGTACTTTGGCTTCAGATGAAAGACCACTGATGTGCAACACTTAGATTCGTAAGAACCACCCATAAGTCTTTTCCCTGTATCCTTCCCTAGTTGTCAGATCTTTACATATTGTTCTCAGCATATGTAGAAGATAGATTAAAGTTTTCTAAAATGACTAAATCATAGTTGATAACATTGGCCTTGGACAGAATCCATGACATTTTGCACTTTATGTTTTTCATGAGTAAATGATGACTGTGGAAGACATACCTCCTTTTAAAATGTTGTGTAATAAATGTATCAGTTGGGATTGGTCTCTAAAACTCAGCATTTTGATTGTTGTGGTTTTCTGTAATGGTCTTCATTTATTTTTATAAGAAGTTTCATTGGTAGGGATCAGGGCTATGCTTATTTGTGGGTATAAGGACAAACATTTAGTATGAAGTTAGGGATTATGCTGTTTCAGTAAAATAGTGGTTATGTGTATACATTCTTCTCTGATGTCATGACTTCATTAGAACTGAGTAGTTGACTGGATCTCCAGTACTGGCAATTGAGTTCTTATTTGTGGGTATAAGGACAAACATTTAGTATGAAGTTAGGGATTATGCTGTTTCAGTAAAATAGTGGTTATGTGTATACATTCTTCTCTGATGTCATGACTTCATTAGAACTGAGTAGTTGACTGGATCTCCAGTACTGGCAATTGAGTTACAGAAAAACAAGCCATGAACTTGAACTTGAACTTGAACTTGAAAGAGAGAAAGAGGAGCATTTGGAGAGAGGAAAGGAGAAACCATGAGTGGGGAAGACGTCATGAGAGGGTTTTGAAAGAGACGGTGAAATTATATAATTATAGTAAAATCTCAAAAAGAAATAGATAAAGTAAGAGAATCTTCATTGTGATATTTGTTAAATTAATTTTTTAAAGAACTGAGTGAATAAAGTTTCAAAAGGCACCTTCAGCTTCTTTTACCTGAAGAGTTATCAGTGCTTTCTAGGTAAAGAAATGCATATTGAAGTTGAATTATTCCAAAGAAAAATATAAAGTGATCTAAATAGTTTCTTTTTTCTTAATTCACACATTTTCTTCTATCTTTAAGAATTTACATTTGGACACATTTTCAACAAACATTATAACTATAATTCATGAATTAACATTAATTCATTTGTTCATTTTTTTATTGCACAAATTCTTGGGCCAGAAAATATCTGTAGGTTTTGGAATTTAAAAACAAGCTAACATAAATGAGACACATGAAAACCTATCATTATTGTTGTGCTAAGTGTGCATGCTGGGAGACTACATTCTAACTATGTATTTGCTCACAGAGATTATTACAGTTCTCTTTATTGCTCAGTGAAGCTTCTGTTGGTAGTAGACTGCATAAGTACAGGGACTTAGAACTAGTCAACGTGCTGAAAACCATAAATGGGATTTTTGTATTATCCCTTCAAGGTTCAGAGAACATTGAGGAATAAAAGATGTGAAGTGTGTGTGTGTGTGTGTGTGTGTGTGTGTGTGTGTGTGTGTGTGTGTGTGTGTGTGTGTGTGTGTATGTGTGTGTGTACTGTGAAATGATGTCCTCCACACATGACATGGCTGTTGAACTCATGAGCTCACAGCAGCTGTGGTTACCTACATAAAACCTGTACATGCTGGAACCAATCAATATTTCATCATAGATTGGGTAGAAATGATGACCTCAGCAGCTCACGGTAATTATTAACTGATGGATAATTATGATGAATAAAACAAAAAAGCCCCAGAGAATAAAGTAGCACTGACTATACATGTACACAAGCATATATTACATATTGTCCAGAAAAAGACAGACTTTAGAATCTAGAGTACATAAAAGTAAGAACATAAACAGACACACAGGTACATAATATTGCTTACATGGATCTGCAATATATGACAGCCAAGCCAATACAGACATGTGATTTGTTACTTGAAAATGACTGTGCTTAAAATCCTGATTTTTCTTTTGTGTTTATCTGTGTACTCTACTTGTATAATAAAGTTTGAGGAAAGACTTTTCTAAATCATATTAGGAAAAGAACTTCATGCTCAGTCTATGCATCTGAGTATCTTTCCCACCGAGCGGGTGCATCATTCTTTACCATCACTTATCATTTCTTATGGCTTCCTCAGCAATAATCCTGCTAGTTTCTTTTATCCCCAAATGGGCACATACATCAAATTTCTTCCCAGTAATTTTCAAGCCACACATTCCTCACTGTCCCTTGGCTATGAATTAGTACTTTGCCTGTTTCAGAGCTGAATACATTCTTCCCTATCTACCTCACTGCCCTGTTTTAGGGACTCTGTATTTATTGTAATGATTTTTTTTTGCTGTATGTTGAAAAGTGTCATCAAGTCATCCTCTTCCAACAACATCCTTTTATGTTTATGTTTACATTTACAACATCAGTGCTGGAGATCAAAGCCAAGTCCTTATGCTTGCTAGATTGATTTTCTACCAAGGAATTGTGTACCAGCTTTGCCCTTCATTAGCAATGTTTGTGGGTTTTAATTACTAATTAATCTGTAATTTGCATTTTTTGTAATTATAATTTTAGAAAATAATTTGGGTAGTGTTTTTTTTTGTCTGAGAAAGAATAAAAGAAATTTGTTTATTAAATAGCCACCTCAAATTTATACAGGTAGTTGTAGAGAAAAAAGATAAAGTTGTAATTGTATATTATAATATTTAATTTTTGCTAATATTTTAAATTGTATTTTCATAAGAAACTTACTATTAACTGTTAAATAGGAATAACTTTTTAATGTATGTAACATGGAACTGAAATGTAGTTTTCCAGCATGACTCATAACCCAGATCATGTGTGAAGCCTATTCTTCTTAGATAATTAGTCTTAGGAGTCAGATAAATTCAAATAAAATGCTTGATAGGAAGTGACACACACACACACACATATATGTTAACCCTGAACAAATGCCTCATTTTATAAAATGTTTTTAGTAAATTTCCTTTTACAATAATACCTAATTTAAGGAATATGAGGAATTTGAGGTTGTTTAATAAAAAGATAGATACCTATATTTGTTCAAAACTAAAAATTAAGAACATATCAAATGTCAGCTAACTTTAAGACAAGTGCCTATAAAGGTAATTTATTAGTTGTAAATCATGAAGTTCTGTGGATAAACGCAATCTGTGCTCTGCCTATTTTCTATGCATCTACCCAGAATAAAGCTAAGACAATTTATCTCATTTCATGTTCTTTTCAGTAATTCAGACTAATGATTGTGTATGTACCAGTGAGAAATCTTATTAACTGTTGTGGTGGTGTGAATGAAAGTGCCCCCTCCAGGCTCATAAGGGAGTCGCATCCTTTGAAAGGATTAGAACATGTGGCTTTGCTGGAGTAGGTGTGGCTTATTGGAGGAACTGTGTTACTGGAGTGGACTTTGAGGTTTCAGAAGCTCAAGTCAGACCCACTGGCTCACTCTTTCTTCTGCTCCTTGCTGATCTAGATGTATAAATTTTGGCTCCTTCTCCAGCACCAGGTCTGTCTGAATGCCACCATATTTCTTGCTATGTTGATAATGAACTAAACCTCTGGACCTGTAAGCCAATCCTAATGAAATGTTTTTCTTAAAAGAGTTACCATCTCTTCATAGCGATGGAAACCATAATTAAGACAGTTGCCTTTCTGTTAAGTGGAATACATTCTTATGCTGTCCTCCTGGGTACTTTCATGTAAAATCCTGTAAATATTGTGATGCTGAGCAAACTTCTTTCAGTAGTTGGTATAAGACTCTATCTCCCATAAAGACTCTAATGAGGTCCAGCACAGCTGCAGGAGGCGAAGCTGGACAGCTACAAGAACTCTTGGGGACGCAACACTGAATCAAGGAACAAGTTTGGATCATTAGAAAGAGAACAGAGACATTGGTGTCCCCATTAAGTGACCAATTTTGAGAATGATGAGATCATTTTGTTCAGAAAAAGAATACTATAAACAAAAATATAATGTGTGATTAATTGTACAAAAGTTACATACAAAAAAGTAACAAGATTCCATAAATAGTAAATAAACAATTGAAAGAAGCTTGAAGATGACTCATCTTGGGACTTTTTGCCCTTTTGGAGAGGGCATGGGAAGATGGGGAGGGGGAGGCTGAACTGGGAGGGTTTGGGAGGAGGAAAGAGAGGGGAGCATGGGGAGATACATGGATTATAAAAAGACTATTTCTATAAAAAATTAAAATAAAATGAACATACAAAAAAGGTAGCTTTAAAACTTGTACCTAAACTAATGAAGTGAAACATAGCAGTGCTAGAAAAAGTCACAGAAAAAAGAACTATATAGATAAAAATACAATGGGAGCATCATTATGAAATGCACAAAATAGAAACAAATGTGGCAAACATGAGCTAACAGGGAATGATGGGGGAGAACAGCAAAGCAAAGTACTAAGGGACTAAGGCGGCTGAAGCTTCTGTCAGCTGCTATAGGAAACAGTAGTTTTGAGTCATTCTTGGGAGCATCTACTCAGAAAATTTTAGCTTGAAGGTTAGTGCACAACTTTCAGGTAGCTTTTAAACTGAAAACCTAGGTACAGTCTTGCTGCATTTTTTTTGTGTAGAGGATGACTTGTTTGCTGTGTGGAAGAGGCACACATTCTTCACTGAATTCTTAAAAGGGTTTGAAACCAAGAAGGTTCAGAGCTATGGTTCACTATAAATTCAAGATGAAAAGATTATGAGCAAAGAATTTTATATTCTTGAGGATTGCTTTCATGTGAGAAGAAGATAGAAGAACATTCTGAACATAAAGAATTTCAGGAATATATGCCTTCAGTGACCTTGAAAAACTTTCTTCAACCACTAAAAGTTTGAACCAAGATTAAAAAGTGAAAGATTGAACAGTGTAATATAAAAGGTAGATAGAGGTTATTGGTTAATTTTGGTATGTATTTTAAAAAGTTGTTTTGTTACTTATAGGAGAACATTAGAAAATTTAAAAATATATAAATTCCAAATTTTAGGTATGTTAATACATACAAATCCAAAACAAAAGAAAAAAGCAAAAATTAAATTAGATGGAGAGAATAAACAACATTATAATCCAGTGTGTTATTGAAATCTTTGCATAAATGTAAAATGTTCTTATTTTAAAAATTTAACTGAAATCATCTTATATGGAGGAATTATACTTAATGTCCAGTTCCACATGTGAGATACCTGTATCAAGTTGTTGATCAGGTGAGACTCAAAGTCTCACCAAGCAATATGGGCTATTCTCGTTCCTTTTCAGCACCTGCAGTCATACCCTATTGCTAAAAGAGCCCACACTTTGGTCACAGAACACAGAGAAATCAAGAAATCTGATGCCTGGCAAACTTACATGGTACAGAAATCCATTCAGGATACTGGTGGGGGAGAGTCATGAACACTCTTACTGAGCCATAAACTCTTTGATTTATGATTATGACAATTTTTGCAAGGTGGACACAGTCACGCAATGGAAGGATGAATACATGGGACAGCAAACTGCTTTATCATTGAACTGAAGGCCACTTTTACAAAGAAGAATTCATACTGGGCAAGAATTCACACTGTAAACCTGATTAAAAATAAATGTGATTGCTGATTCCATATGCCATAAAGGATAACCTGCTACTTTCATATTTTAAAATGAATATAGCATAAAATGTCTTTCTAAACAATTTTCTTTATGCCAAATAATTAGTGAAGCCCTGAATGCCTGTTCTAATTGGACTCAGTGGGTTATAAAGAAAACATGAAAGAAAAGGGCCATATAAAGCCTAAGGTAGACATAGTAGGGGGATACAAAACAAAATATCACACAAGGGTGTGATCCAAATGCATTCCATACCTGTATGAAACCTCAGATAGTACATACTATCTTAAATTTTTCAACCATGCTTTATGAAAACACATTAAAATAAACTACAGGTTGAATATTAATGACACAAGTGTTTATTATAAGTGAATAAACAAAATGCATATGTAATGATCACATTTATGAGTAAAAAGATACTCTTTTAAGATAGCAATAAGCTGAAGCTGGGGAGATTTCTCAGGAAATAAAATCTTTGGATAAAGAATGATTTTTGAATCCCCAGAACCTATACAAAAACATGGCAGCATGGCAGCATAGAGGTTTTATGCAGTCCTATGACTAGGAAAACAGAGAGAAAAGATCTCCACTGACAGGTGGCTACCTACATGTGATGGTTTGAATAGGACTAGCCTCCACAGACTCTAGTGCTTGAAAGCTTGGCCCACAGGGAGCAGCATTATTAGTAACCCAGACCTGGCCTGGTTGGAGGAGGTGTGTCACTGTTGAGGTGGGCTTTGAGGTCTCTTGTGCACAAGCTGTGCCCAGTGTGGCTCACAGTCTCCTGCTGTTTGTGGATCAAGAGGTAGAACTCTCAACTACTTCTCCAGCAGCATGTCTACCTGCAAGCTATCATGCTTCCTGTCCCAATGATATAGAGACTAAGTCTCTGACACTGTAAGGCAGCCCCAAACAAATGCTTTTCTTTATTAGAGTTGTCATGGTCACAGTGTTTCATCACGGCAATAGAAGCCCTAACTAAGACAATAGACTAACCTGAATTTGCGAGCTTAGGTTTAATAACTGACTTTGCCTTAATAACTCAAGTGGAACACGGTATAGAATCCATCTCATGTATATCTCATATAAAGTACTCTGAATAGAAGTGTACCTAATTTATTTCCTGTACAATTACTTGTAGTTTTATAACTAATAGACTCCATTATTTTTCTGTACCTGAGCATAGTATAATATTTCTGAGCAGTGGAGGCAAAAGTGTATAGTGTCTTCTCTGTTTTTCTTAGTCCCGAATGATATATAGATCTTGTTTGGAGATAGATTGTCCACTGGAAACCCAAGAAGTTGAAGTCCAATATTGAGGAGGGTAGAGAAGGGAAACATGAAACCCAATTCAAACTAATGACAACAAAGAAAGACAAAGAAACTTGGATATATAACAATTGGTACATGGAGTCACCATTTTTCTTTTCTTTCCATTTTCCAGTAATATTAAGAGATGTAAATTGTTTTTGTAGTCCGTGTTAAGGTGCTATTTTGTGATCTTTTGCGCCCTTGATGATCTGCACTTCAGTATATTTGTCATCCTTTTATTTTGTTTAGTCGAACAAATGGATTTGACTCCATAAATTTTTACTAGCATCAGAACATGAGAAAAAAATCTTTATGTAACTGAAGGCTTTATGCTTTTAAATACTTGAAATACAATTAATAATAATATAACATGATACCACCAAGTTTGGAAATAAGGTATGTTCCATTGTCTCCTTCACAGTGTTCTAGCTAGCCTTCCGCCCATTATGGCTCTTATCTTATACTGACTTGTTCTTTATCATATCATGTTAATACATTTGCTACAAAGGTTGATAATAACTATTTTCTAGACTTTTAAACTTCAAAAATACTCAACTTGCTGTGTGTAGTTTGCCAATTACTTTGTATCAAATCACCACCTTTTCTAGACGAATACATGGTGATATTTTCCCCTTCATCATATTCATTTTTTATCGCAAATCCTTGAAAACTATGGTCCTTCACCTACCTCTTAATTTCCTCTTTGATGGCTCTTTATTTTGCTTCTACTGTGCTCTCCTAAAATGAATGCTGTCATGAACAGGCCTGCAAGTCTTCTTTGTGGGTTTGCGGCAGTATCAGTATTGCAAAGCTGTTGATGTAAATTTAACATCACTGTGCATTCACTTGTACATATTTGTTTTTGAGCAATGATGCTGACAATTGAACAATCCTTAAGCTCATCATAAGGTATATGTTAGGGTGTCTCCAATCTCCTTTTATCTCACTCACCAACTGTTCCCGTTCTTATAGATCAGTTTAGATGGGGCATAGGAATATAGAAAGTAGTAGCAAAGGGTTTCCTAGAGCACAAGTAGGTAAGAGTAGATTTAGAAAAGTTATGGTCCAGAAGAAGAGCAACAGCCCCAGAATAGGCAGATATGGAGCTTATATTTCTCTGCAGGCTCCTTCTCTGTACTGATTCCAAATTGTGCACTTCTAGAAAAAGTGCATACATTTCTAAGAAGCCCATTTTTACCAAGAATCCAGTCTGATATAATAAGATGCATAAGATATTTAAATATCTATAGAGGGTTATGTACCTCTAAAGCTAAAAGGTTTACTAGGGTGAAACGCAATAGCTGTCTATACACGCTTCTTTGGTGTGGAAGCTGCTTTATTATGACCTTGATAACATGGGAGACAATTACCCATCTCCTTCACATCTGCTTGGTGGTCCTGACCACTGCTGTTTTCTTTTTCTCTTGACCACCAGTCTACTATTGCCATTATCTTTCATCCTTGTTTTAAGGCTTTCGGCTGGCTCTGGTTGCTTATGTTCTATTATTGAGGATATATTGACCAGTCTTTCCTAGAGGTAATATTATGCCTAACACTTAGCACTGCCAATATTTTAGGTTAGCAATCTATTAAAAGTGAAATATCATTAGTTTGCTTTGTGTTTGTTTGTATTAACAGTGTGGCTAAGGTTTTCCTTCGTTTCTATGCCACTTAGGATTTTACATCTGTGACTAACATGTTCATATCTCTGCCTGATTATGTATTCAGTTATTTGTTATTCTGTTAATCATTTGTTAAGTGAGACTTCATTTTAGTTAAATAAGTTGCTACAAAATGTGCATTAACTGAGACACCAGGGATATACTTTGAGCTATGTAGATACTTGTGATAAATAAATAACATTTATTTCCCATGAGTCTCATTGTGTGAATCTCAAAATGAAAGTTATGGAAGGTTCTATGTCTAGCCATCCATCTGTTGGGGAGTATTCCTTTACACTGTGTGACGATGTGTCACTGTGATTGGTTTAATAAAAAGCCGAATGGCCAATAGTCAGGCAGGAAGAGGTTATGCAGGACATCCTTCATCAGGAGGTCTGAGAGAAGAAAGGGGGAGGGGGGTGTGCCAGCCAGACTGAGGGAAAGCAGGAGGAGTAGCATAGAGTAAAGTGGATCAATCAAGAACATAGATTAAAATATATGGGTTAATTTGAGTTACAACAACTAGTGAGAAATAAGTCTAAGCTAAAGCCAAGGTTTCATAATTAAATAAATCTCCATGTCGTTATTTAGGGGATGGTAAGACAAAGAATGACTTGCTGCTCCATCTCCTCTATGGTACTCCTCCAGAGAACTCCGACTGTGAGCTCTCAAAGCTCCTGTCTGCATTTGCCATTACTTGGGGGATTAAGTTACAGTGTGTGAATTTTGGAGAGTCGCAAATATTAATAAGTAGGATTATGGTTTATGTTTTAATTTGTTTCTCTCTCTGTGTGTGTGTGTTTGTGTGATGTTAAATTTTCCACTGGTATCATAATCAATGAACACAAATATAGAAGCTTATAATAACACAAATATTATTTTCTATTCTGGGCAGATCAGATGACTGACGAAGGTTTCTGAGATAACCCCTTCTCTTCAGGAGGCCTAGAAGGAGTTGTTCTCCTAGATGTTTCAGGGCCTGGGAAAAGACCAGTTTCTTAGGTTTCTTCTATAATTCTCATAGCCAGCAGCAGCATCCTGCTCACCAATTGTCTCTTTATACATACGCTTGCTTTTCTGATCAACTTCTGGTGTTTTGTCATTAAGTGCTCAAGTGATCAGAACTTTAATCACAACTGTGGAGTCACTTTACTCTCGCAATGTACTAGGTTCACTGGTTCTAAGAATAAGAAAATAGTCCTTCTGAGAATATCTGTTCTCAACATTTGCCCATGTGCATAACACCACCATGGTTCTTTAGAAATTAAAGCATTACATTCGTAGCTTACATAAAAGGACTAGAGTTGCATGAAGAATAATTAATATTGGTTAACTAAAACAATGAGTCTAAAGTCGTGGTGTGACTCTATTTCTTTCCCTTTTGATTTTGAATCGTGTAAATATTATAAACCTGACTCAAGTCACTTTACAAAATATTGTATGTATAGATTTATATAGATTTAGATTAATACTGTGAGGCTGAAGAATAACAAGTGGTGTAGGAATCGCTAGGAGCCCAGGCAAGAACATTGGTGGTGAGGGAACAGGAGAGAAATGCCAGGAACGTCACTAACACCAGTTCACTGACCTTCCTCACTGGGAAGGGCCCCTTGTGCTTTTATGTCAGCACATACACAGGACTTAGGCTAGAAACTGGCATTGCAACCTGTCACATAAGAAAAATAAATAAATGGGTGAAATCCCTTTTCTTTTGTTAGCATCACCCTTCACAAGAGCATGAGCTGGCAGTTTCTCCAGTTATGAATAAAAAAACACAGGCAAGACTAGCAAAAACTTTTAAAGGTTTTTGAGATCTTTTCATTAACATTAATATTTATTTGCATATGTATATGCAGGTCGGTGGACAAGCCATAGCCCACATGTGAGAGTCAAAGGACAGCCTTCATGCCTCCATTCTCTTGACCAAGGGTCACTGGGGTTAAACTCAGGCCATCAGTCTTGGTGACAAGGACCTTTCCCATCACTAAGCCAAGTCTTTGTTCCCACTTTCAAGTTTTTATAGTTGAATTTGTTAATCAAGTAAACAGATGTCTAGATAGTTGAATGTATACCACTGACTTGTAATCTGTCAAATAATTTAAAAATTAATAACTAAATTTTAAAAAAATCAAAGATTACCAGTTGCTTTCTTTATCTTCTATTCTGTGAATTTTACCTCATCTTTCCCTTCCTTCTTTCTCCCCATGTTTCTATTCATATTTATTACTGCAGAATTGACAGATATATCTTTTACTTTCAAAAGAAATGCATGCCTTTCCTTTGCCTTGCCTCTTGAATTCCAGTCAATAAATATTTAAAAGAAATTTTAAAAATGTATGTGTATAGTTAAAATTAAAATATTTTTGATTTGGAACTTTATTTAATATTAAAAGGGCTTTACTCATATAACTTCTACACATCTGTAGATTGTTGACTTTTACTTTTATTGGTATCAGTATGAATCCCACTTTTGAGATGCACTTAATAAACCAAACTTTTATTGGAAGTGTATGTAATTAGTAATTATAAAATGAATTTGCTTTAAATAACAAGGAAGCTCAATACAAAATGGTTAAATCTCTAGACTCTTGAGACCCTTGTAATACTTCAAGTGTACATAAATTCAACATTGCACATTCAAGGTTTATATTTCTCCATAATTATATACCAAGAATTTAGCTCCTGATGCAACTATATTTGTAAACAGGACTGTAATGACATGGCTGAGTAAAGTTCTTAGTGTGCTATCCAGTTGCATGTAATGAATGCCCTCGTAATTAGGAACATCAACACATTTGTTTTTTATTTCTCTACTCCATGGGGACACGGGGAAAGGGTGATGTCTAAAAAAAAGGGGACAAAATCTACACTAGAAACCAAACTGGTCATCATCTTGATCTACATTTTAGAAGTGTGAGAAACAAGTAAGGCTATTGTTTAAACTTATCGAATAATAATGATTTGAGAATTGTAAGCCATTTGTATGGTGATTTCAAGATAATACTGCTACTAGGGACACATACACCAGAGGTATCCATTCCTTCATTTCCGTCATTGATTCTTTTGAAACTCTACTCATCTCTAAGATAAAGATATAAAACAAAACACCTGAAAACTTTTTCCAGTTACTTAGGGCTTGAGAACTTCCTGTTAAAGCACTTTCAGCAGGGTTCCAGAGTAGGCTATGATCAAGGTATCATTTCCACTCCTCACAATGGATGGTCCATGAATGAATTCATCCCATTATTAAATTGTTCATTTATTCCCAAGCCATAATCTTAACTATTAGATGCCTCCTGGCCACTCATTTATAAAGATCTCATAGTATCTCATTCCTTTCTACTGAACCCAGATTTTCTTGGACTTTTTCTGACTCTGCCTTCTCATAGAGAATTATGTGAATGTCTAGGATCCCTGTTCCTTTTTCTTGTGAGTTCTGCATTGCATATTATTATGGAAAGTTAAAGAAAGAAGGGTATATGGGAGAAGTAATAGAGAAAGGGGGGAGGAAGAAAAAGTATCAGGAATGATGATGATGATGATGACGATGATGACGTGGAAAACAAAAGAGAGGAGAGAGAAGCCTGTGGAGCAATAACCTTTGTCACCTGCGATGATATATTGTATATTTAATAAATTTCAGTCAATCCACACACAGATTTAGTCATGAAGGTCAAGGGTGGTAACATACACCTCTATTCTCAGCACTCAGAAGGTAGAGATTCCCTGGATCTCTGTGATTTCAAGTCCAAACAGAGCCAGGCAGTGGTGGCACACACCTTTAATCCCAGCTCTGGGAAAGCTGAAGGAGAAAGTGAGATAGCTGGGCTGGTAAAGGGGAAGCAGGAGTTTGCCCCTTCACCTGGGACTGCCTGCCCTTTAGGCTGGGGATGGATGAGGAGTTAGCTAGGTGAGAAGTGGCTATGGCTTGTGTCTCTGTCTCTTTGATCTCTTGGCTTCTTCCCAAGATCTGGGCCCTAGTTTTTATTGCAAGACCCAGTAGAACTCTTTCCATAGTCACCCAGTTTTGAAAAAGAGAAATCAGTTCTCCTGGGAGTGAACATTGTTTTGTTCCTACTATATTTTCCTTCTTTAAATAGACTGAAGAGCTATTCTTTAAAATGATGGAAGAGTCTCAGCTATACAAAAGCTATACATTCTTATACTTTTAAATTTGTTTTCAATTCTGTAAGAGCCACCTCTCAAATAAACCAGTTGTTTAACTAACTTTGGATTCTAAAACAAGAAAAGACAACTAGTAAAAACATGTTAAATAAATCAACAACATATCCATTCCCCAAGTACCAACATTTCCTCTGAGAGAAACTACCAGATGATCTGCTTATATTATCATTCCTGCTCTTCTACTGGAATTATTAGGGCACCCTTGGAGATTTCAGTTATGATGCTATGTAACTGATCTACTCTCTAGTCCTCAGGGCAGCAACGTTCAACCTGAACCATGGTGATTCACGCCACGCCACCCCGTGTAACTTACAGCATCAGAATTCTAAGAAGAGAGTAACATCTAGCCGAGAGCATCTGAGCATGCTGCCTCAAAACATACCACTTTGACATCAGCATTCTTGGGAGCTAAAGCACTCAAAAGCACTCTGAAATTCTTATGAAGGGAGGAGTAGCATGGAAGATGGCTTTCACACACTAAAGAAAGGTATTTTTCATCATCAGGGGTGAGAATTGAGGCTAAGATCTTGCTAAACTCATTTCTGCTTTTTGTTAGCACCTCTGCATAATATATTTTCTTACGGCTGTTTGTGTGGGCTAGTTTATGTCAACTTGACACAGATGAGAGCCATTTGAGAGATGGGAACCCCAAGTGAGATATTTCTCCGTAAGATCTGACTGCCAAGAAGCCTGTAGAAAAACCCTTCTTCTATAAAAACAATTTTTAAATTTAAATATATCCTTGAAAGGTATCATCTTTATTAAATATAAAATATATCACCACACCCTCTAGCCCCTTATTACTTTAACCTAATCTCTGCAATTCTAAGGATGGTAACTTGGTTATCAGTGAATTGACTTAATAGCTAATATCCACATATACGTAAGTATCACATTTCTCTTTATGAGTCTGGGATACCTCACTCAAATTGTTTTTTTTTTTTTTTTTCCTTCTAGTTTTATCCATTTGCCTGCAAATTTAGTGATAAAATTGTATTTTAATTACTGAGTAATACTACAAAATGACAATGTATCATATTTTCTTCATTTATTCTTGTTGAGGAGCATCTAAGTTGTATCCAATTTCTGGCTAATATGAATAGATGTACAATGAGCAAGGTTGGGCAAGTGTCTCTATGGTATGATGAAGCCTCTTTGGGAATGTGCTGGATCTTGAGTTAGACTGATTCCCATCTTCCAGAGAAACGGACACACTGGTTTCCATAGTTTCTGTATGATGCACTCCTACTAGCAATGTATTTTATTCCACATCCTAACCAGCATGTGCTGTCACGTGTTTTGTTTGTCATGCTGACAGGTATAACGTGAAATCCAGAAGTAGTTTTGATTTTTATTGTCAAAGGTTGTAAGGATGTTGAGCATCTCGTTAAGCCTTCCTCAGAAATTTCAGTTTCTGTATTTAGATTGGCACATCATTTTTAGTTGGGTTATTTGCTTTCTTAGTATGTAGTTTCTTGATTTCTCTCTATATGTTGGATAGTAGCTACTGGGTGTATAGTCTGCAAACTGCTGCTTTGTCTGACTTCCCACATAGGCACTTCACAGTTTCATGAAGTTCCATTGATTACTTGTTGGTATTAGTTCCTATGCTAATGATTTTCTGTTTAGTCTTTTCCAATACCAATAAGTTCAAGGCTACCCCCCATCTCTGCTACTAGATTCATGTCTGGCTGTTCAATTTTATTTCATTGATTAATGGGTTTTTTGTGTTAATATCACATTATTATTTTTTAAATATGGCTTTGCAGAACAACTTCAAATGGTCAGACCTTCAGCACTTCTTTTATTATTCTGGATTTAGCTATCCCAATCTCTCTCTCTCTCTCTCTCTCTCTCTCTCTCTCTCTCTCTCTCTCTCTCTCTCTCTCTCTCTCTCTGTGTGTGTGTGTGTGTGTGTGTGTGTGTGTGTAACTCTTTCGCATGTGTGTGTGTGTGTGTGTGTGTGTGTGTGCGCGCGCGCGCGCGCATACGCACGCGTACTCACACATGCATTGCTGCATGAAGCTGAAAATTGTTCTTTCAAAGTATTTGAAGAATTATGTTGGAAATTGTATGGCTATTGCATTGAATCTGTAGTTTTTTTGGTAGGATGGTCACGTTTACTATGTTAATCCTATGGATTCATGAGGATGGAAGGTCTTACCATTTACTGATGTTTTCTTCAGTTTCTTTACTCAATGACTTGAAGTTTTTGTCATACAAGTCTTTTATTCCCTTGGTTGCAGATACTCTAAGATATTTTATATTATTCAAGGCTATCATGAAAGGTGTTGGTTCCCTGATTTCTAAGTTTGTTTATCATTTTTATATATGAGGGATACCCATTTTTGTAAGGTAATTTTGTATATCACTACTTTGCAGAGTTTCTCAGATGTAGGAGGTTTCTGGTGGAATGTTTTGGGTCACTTATGTATACTGTAACACCTTCAGATGAAGATATTTTAACATTGTGTCGTCTGTTACAATTTATATCTCACTGATATTCTTCAGTTTTCTTATTGCTCTAGCTAAGATTTCAAGTACTCCTTTGAATAGGTATGGGGAGAGCGGATAAACTTACCTTGTTCCTGATATTAGTGAAATTACTTTGAGTTTTTCTCTCTTTAAGCAAATGTTGGCTATGTGCTGTCTATCAACTGCCTTTTCCTACATTGAGTTAGGTCACTTATATTCCATAATCTCTTCTAGACTTTTATTATGAAAGGGTGTTGGATTTTGTCAAAGGTCTTTCCTGCATCTATAAGTCAATCAGGAGATTTTGTCTTTAAGTCTATTAATATGATGGATTAGCAATTTATGTATGCTGAACAATTTATGTGTAATACAGGATTCATACATTTTCTCTTTAAGGATATCTGTCATATTCATAATATTTTAAAGTCTTTTCATTAATCTTTAGGTAGGTTGGAATATTCAGGGCCTTCTGTAGTAGGGCTGCTTGGTTCTAGTGGAGCATATTGTCTTCACAGGTACTAATTTTGTTTTTTTGCTGGCATTTATGCAGCTAGATGGACATGGGAAGATTGCAATTCTAAGTGTAAACATCTGGTCTTGTCTTCACTGGGCAAGTATTTTGTACCTTTGTTTCTGTGTTTTTTTCTGGTTCTTTGGAGAGTATGGTGGCTGTGTTTTGCATATAGGAAAATCTTCTGGGGTCCTGATTGGTTGCACCACTAGGAATCCGGGTAAAATATGTTTCTAGATTTTGGAAGCTGACACTCAAGAATGAGGTTGGACTGAGAGTATGATGGAGGAGCTCCTCAAAAGGGAGAAAATATGTTTGTCACACGAGAATCTGCTTAATTAGTACCCTAGGAATGGGCACCGAAAGTGAGGAAGAGCCAGCAGCAGAAGGTCTGCTACGGAGCTGGGCAGGAGACTGGGTTGTTAGACTTGGAGGAATGTGATGATTAATGAAGATCTGCAGTTAGCCTGCTTAGTTCCCTCTTCAGAGTGGCCCATAGATTCCCAGGTAATGCAGGCTAGAGTTGGGGGCTGCAATCAAATAAGGAGTAGGGGAAGGAGGTTAGCTGGATGATCTATATAGTCCCCTGGAGACAGGGTAGAGGGAAGGGAGGCCTCAGCAGGTGGTGTTTTGTAGAGCTAGGGATGATACTAGGGGACTGGATTGAAGGAGCGGAGTTAGAAGTGAAATTCTGTTCTTAGACCGTTCTTCCCTTGACCCGGATGACCTGTGCGCTCCCAGTGAGTGGGTGCTGAAGTTGGAACTGGAACAAGCAATGAGTTGAGTAGGAATATTTGGAGGGAAGATCTGTGGGTTTCACTAAGAATAGGTGTGTGTGGTGCAGCAGGGAGGTGTATATGTTCTGCTGCAGAGCTGGGGAGGAGACTGGAACTGGATTTGGAGGCATGGAAGAAGAGGTGAAGATCCGCAGTTGTCCCACCTGCACATGGGGCCACTTCTGTCCTGGTGGTCCTCAGTTCTATAAGAAGAAAGTTGAACCAGCCAGTAAACAGCACTCCTGGATAGCATCCGAATCAGCTCCTTTATCCAAGTGCCTGTCCTGTTTGATTTCCTGCTCTGACTTCCTTAGAGGGAAGTCTTCTCTGACTGTTGTGATGTGGAAGTGTAACCCTTTCCTCCCCGAGTGGCTTAGGTCATGTTTCCTCATTGCATAGTAACCCTAGCTAGGACATGGACTCTTACTTGAACATACTATAGAAGCACATGGGTTTCGGTATTTTTTTTTGTTAAAGCTTCCGTGTGAGCTCATCCATACAAACTTACACATGTTTTTTTTGCCTTTTTCTGAGACCTGTGACTTATAAGTTTATTTCTAAAGCTCAATTACATCTGCTAAAAGTCAAAGAAAAAGTTTTATATATTTTCCAGTGGCATTTTATGATCTTTGAGAACTTTATTCAAAGAAATAACTATTTCCCCCCCTCAAAGCATAAAGGAAAATTAGAACAAAACTAAACCCCAACTTCTCTAAGCCCTGAGCACTGTTTGTTTGGTCACTTTGGAGTTTTGTTTTCTTGGAAAAACTTAAATAGCTACCTACCCCACCTCTGCAGTCCTGTTGCTACTTCTTTATTCACACTTAGACATTAACAATTATAAAAGCCTAGTGATGTTTTGGTCTTCTCCCTGGAGAGCTGACTTTGGCATTATGTATGATAAGGTCACTGGTCAGATGGAACCTTAGCATATTCCCATAGTCATGGGTTTTTAACTACCCAGGAAACCATTTCAAACTGCAACTTCCTGGCCCTAAATAAACTCGTGGCATATTGAAAACTTACATGTTTCTGTGGACATGCATGGATAAGTCTCACTTCAAAGTATTAATTACCACCACTAGAACATTTTGGCTTCATCTATTATCTCTTGATACCAACACTATTGCTGTGCAAAGGCAAGGCCCTTAACCTTTCTGACCCCCATAAGCTGTAGAAAATGATGTTTGTCTCCATAAATCTTGCAAAAGTTGAATGTTTTGATGCAACTACAGTATATAGTCTGGGCATTCAATGCATATAATTATTATTGCAAAACAAAGTAATGTGAGTGTGTTCTCAAATAGCAGATGAAAATTGTGCCTACTCATTACTATAATGAACAGAAACAAACACGCTTAAGAGAAAAATAGAGTTAATGCTACATTCAAACATCCTGTTCTGGTGCAGCTCATTTCGTCAAAAATGGTCTTAGGATAAAATAAAATTAAATGAAATAAATTAAAATATAGGATAAGCTTATGGAAACAGCTATCATAGAAACTAAAGACATTTAATTTAATTCATTTCCTAAACTTATATCTAAGCTCTGATTTTGCCTCTCTCCATTTAAAGTGCCCTCAGGCAAGACAAATAGCTCAAATCATTTTCTTTTCTCATAGATGCCCTTAAGTGAACATCTTAGTTATTTGTGACACCCACATGGAGTCCTCCATATATTCTATGCATGACATTTATTTTCCCTGCTGTCTAATAGATCCTATCATTCTAATGATGAATTCAGAAGTCCACCTGGATACCCAATTTCTGGTTGCTTTTAAGTGAGGGAACTGACTTCAAAACCCATCGTATTACAAGCAGTATACCTGAGCACACATGAAAATGGTATCAGCCTAGTTAGAAAGCTTCACTCACTACTAAAGTTTGAAGAAAAAATTACAGAGACCATACTGGGTACATATTACACAGTCAGTCTGAACTGCCAGACCAAAGCTTCACTTCACAGTAAGTCTTAGGCAACACTGTGAGAACAATGGCTTCCAAGGAATTCACAATAAGATCCAGAGTCTCCTAAGTCAGGGAAAAATATGTTGCTCATCTCACCAACACATGGTGGGGGGGGTAGAAAAAGTTGAAAAAGAGTGACATTCATAAATAAGCATGGTGGCCTATAGAGAGGGAATTATTCTAATAGGTACATACATGTATCAGTTTCCCCCTTCCCTTATGAAAATAGTGTCAGCACATTATCACACCAACTCATAAGCAATGATCTTGAAATAAGAATACAATGACAAATATGTAATTCATCAGTACAAGCAAACTGTACCAGAAATGTTGATAGAATGACACATATGATTCATGGAAAGTTTAGCTTAATTAAGGTGGTTTGTTGCTTACTAAGCTATCTATCTACAAGAATATAGTGAATGGATAAAGCAGAAAAGTAATTTCACCTTTAAAATATTTCACAAATTTCTTCCAGTGAAAATTCAATTGTGTTAGCCAGCAAATGTTGGCCCATACTGTTACTGACAGCACTCAGGAGGCAGAGGCAGGTGGATCTGAGTTTAAGGCCAGCCTGGTCTATACAGTGAGTTCCAGGACAGCATGGACTATATAGAAACTAAAAGTCTCAAAAAAGAAAGAAAATTAAATAATGCTATATATCCATATATCCATATTTAGATAAACAGATATGTACAAATACCATACATGTGCATGCACATGTATCATGTATATGACATTTATTGTCATACTGACTTCCCTATTATATTCTACGGTATGATTCTGATATTTCCAATTAAATATTGTTGCTTTGAAGAGTTCTCTACCTCCCAAAAACCTTCCATAAATATTACCTGTATTTTAAATATTGAATAAATTTTATTTGACTTTTAAAATAACTTCTATTTTTACTTTGATCTCCCTGTGGTGATAATGTATATTTAGTAAAATCAGCCAAGATAAAAGGCATGGGTCACCACTCTCTGACCTTCATGGCTGGACTGTGGGTGGATCTCTTCTCTGATATTCCAAGCTAATTTTATTAAATATACAATATACAATATATCACTGCATCTCCCAATTATGCTGTCTGTTTCAATACAATTTTTAATCTCTTAATTTTTACCTTAAAACTTACAGTTTAAGAGAATTAATGGAGTTGGAAAGCAATTTGGCAGCAAGGTGGAAATTAGGGCAATGTAAACTCCATGGAATATATGAGTGTAACTCTAGAAAAGACTCCTGGAAATGGGGGTCATGGAGAATAACTGACCATCTGTAACCAGCCAAGGTCTCAAGTGGAGGGTTTGGGATGCCAATACAGCCACAAAACTTCTAACATACAGTTTGTCCAGCCTGAAGAGTGTTCTGGGACCAGAGCCCAGAGTCAGTCATTAAAGAGACCAGAGAGACTTCATCCAGAAACTAATGGTAGAAAATGAGAGTCCATAGCCAAATATTAGTAATAACTGCAGAAGTCCTAGGGACGAGTGGGAGGATCTGAGACACAAGACGGGTCAGGGACATCAAGAGAACAGGAGTCTAGAATCCACTTAACAGGATACGTGGAAGTTTGAAAGACTGGAGACCCTGAAGAGGTCCAACCTAGGCTCTCTCTATATGATTAGGGTTGAGAAGCTTGGTGTTCTGGGGGATTCCCAACAGTGAGAGTGGAGGCAGTTGCTTTTTTGCTCACTTGTAGGACTCCTTTCCTTTCTGAGGTTGCCTCATCCAGCCTCGATGTGATGTTATGTCTCTGTTCTTATCATAGCTTGTTATACCTTTAGTTTACGTCCCTGAAGGGCCTTCTCTTTTCCTGACAGAGACAGAGGGTATGTGGTGAGTCTGGGGGAGAGGGGAGATGGAAGAAATGAGATACCAAGGGGAGGGGAAGCTGGTATCAGATATTATATATGAGAGAAAAAATAATAATAATAAAGAGGAAAAAATATACTTTTTAAATCTAAAGTTAATTTGTCACTTGTATATAATAAATTACTTAATCTCTTGATTTTATACTAGACTTTTTTCTAGATAGATAAGACTTAGTTAAATAAGTAATAATTGTAATTTTTAATAATAAAAAATTAACAATTTTTGTTATAAACAATTCATTAAATATTATGAATCATCATAGTAAAAACACATTGAATGTTCAAATAAAAACTTATTATTAATAATTAACAAGTTATTAAATAAATCATTTTAATTTGATAAATAGTATTTAATAATTAAGAATAAATTATTTTAAATGAAAGCAAATACATTTATATCTACATGCATTTTAATAATTAAAATAAAACCATTTAATACCACTAAATTTATACTCCAGCTGTGAGTCAGATACAATGAAATGAACTGAAAAAAAATAAAAACAAAACAGATGTGAACTTTAGGGCAGAGGGCTAAAGGTTAGTAGTTAAAACTTTAAAAAATGGTCAAGGCTGGCTGAGGTGTGTGCCTTGACCATAATGTCTACAAAAGGAGAATAGTCACAAAAGGAACTTCTTTGTGTTCAGGAAAATTAGCAAATAGGTGCTCAGGAGAGGGTGCTTTCAGCATGTATTAAACATGACAGAAAGGGCTGATTATTAGAGATAATAGAGAATCCTAGCAAAGTGCATGGTAGAAGGCAAACCCCAGCCTCAGGCTGTCTATGGTGGAGAAATGATCCTGTTTTGCCGTGCTCATCCTACCAAAGTCTTCTGCTTCATTGTGGGTGAGTTATATGATCAAAGGAGCTGAGGGATACAGTTTATGTTCCAAATGTCTCTGGTTTCTTCACTGGGAATAAGAAAGAGAAAAGAATCAAAATAGAAATTATTGAAGTCACAGTGGAAATTATTGTAATCATTTAGGCGGCACTGTATGTTCATGACATGCCTTAGAGTAATAAAAGTAATAGCAAAATTAAAATAAAAGAAAACTCGCATTTACTCAATCCCTATTTATTCTCCCCATGAATGGATCCCCTTTGATATCCTTGATTCCTTCTCATGATAATCTATTTCTGGCCCCTTAGAAAACAAAATTGAACCCTAGAACTTCACTGTGTGCCTGGTACCTCTAAATGTGGGACAGTTATTTAATTCGTCCAGAAAATGAAAGAACTGAGTATCTGGTGTTGTTTGGGAGGCTTGTGGCAGCCAAGCAGGTGGTACAAAGTGTCTTCGTGATTCAGGTTCCATAAAGTTGAACTTCCTGTATTAGTGGGGAAACTTGTAATATCTGTGATTGGACCAATCAGTGTCTCTGATTTTCTGTGTTTTCTATTCACATTGCTTTACTAAATAATTATTTAGAATGAACTCACTCTCATTTACATACATAGGCTCATGAATAAAAAGTGATAAAAAGTTGTGACCATTCCTGATGGTTAATTTGAGCTCTTAGCTTTGCTGGCTTAGGGTACCCATTTGTCCTGTCAAGTGTTTCCCTACATATTTGTATGGTGTTTCCTGGATGAGATTAACATATACTAGAGTCAGGTAAAACAAGTTACTGTCTATAGCATAATGAGCATCTGTAATCGATTAAATGGTCTTAGGAGACTAAGATGGATTCCTGACAGCAACTGCAGTTGTTTCTGAGTTTGAAGTCTACTGATGTTCTCTACAGAAAACCCCTTAAATGTATTAGCTGCTTAAAATAAATTTATCTCTCCTTCTCTCTCTACTCCATTGATATTTCTCTCTCACACCTTAAATTTATGTTAGACTGCATCTCAATAAAGCTAGTGTACGTAGGAGATAAAGTAAGTAAAAATTGCTAGTAGAACACGCAATCTATCAAACTTCATCGCTTAGAGGTACGTTACATTGTAGAGTATCACATATTTCCCTTTGGAGACAGATGGCTACTGCTGCCCAGGATCATAACAGAATGTTTTATCACATATTCTCTGCTTAAAAAAAATCAAAATGTAAAGTATAGCTATTGGGCAAGGCATCCATATGTCCTTTGTGCTGTTATAAAATGAATAAACACTAAGTTACCCGACTATTGACTTGTCAGGATAAATAAGCCTGATGATTTGGTTTCTTTATAGAACCATACCTAACACATTGATCTATAATTTTCAAATACATGACAAAGAATGTCTCCTTTGCCTCCTACTTACTTCCTGTACAGATGTTTGTTACTTCTCATATCTTCATATACATCTAAATGCAGGTGGGCTCCAAACAGCAGCTGAAGTAAAGACTGAGCGTTTACAATTGGGCAATCAGGAAAGTGATTTCAGCATTCTAATTATTCTTAATAAGACATATTTCTCACTGCTTTGCCAGATATAACAGCTGCATTTTACATTGTAGGCTGATGAGCATATGAGAATTAAGCATTTTATAATTTTCTATCTACAAGACATATGTCATTTACTTTTCAATTATTTAGTAATATCCTTATTGAAAATGTCAAGTTCACAAATTCACCTGATTTAGACCTAAATTTGCTTGTAGATTTTCCCAATGATAAATAAATTCTCTATGTTAATTCTTTGATTCTAAGTAAGTTATTCATAATACCTTATGAGAAATTAACAAATGACTTTTAACTAAATGAGATGTATTTGTTGGTAACTCAGACCACTTTCTCTACTTATTAAAATACCTTAGCAATAGGAGAAAAGCTTCACTTAAGGTAAATGGGTTCTTTTTCTCATGCATAACACCACCACTCCGTTTATCGACACAGACATTAAGCTATGTTATCATGAGAAAAAACACTAAAAATTTTCTGGCATAGCAGACCAAACATACTAAGTAGGAAGAGAGTCCAGTGTGATCCATACAAATGAAAAGAAAACACAGCATTAATGTAGACATGTGAAAATGAATTATTAACAAACAGAACCATGGGAGGCCATGGCACTTAAAAAAGAAGAGGAAATCTAACTCAATTTAGATTTGTTTTCTAAGCTGAGAATATACGATACATGCTATGTGTAAATCTCAGAATATTTAGTGTGGTGGGAAATTTATAAAAGTCAAGATGTGTGAGAGGAAAAGAAGGTGACTAACAAAAGGGAAATGTCGTAACAATTTAAACATCCCCAGAACTGGAGTCTAGTAACTGATGTTGGCATTTGTCTATTTGTGCCACCTTATTTCCTGAAAAGGTGCCATTTTAATTATTTCTCTGTTGCTGAGATAAAACACCTTAAGAAAGCCAACTAAAGAGAGAAGGCTATGTATTCCCAAAACAGTTCCATAGTATGATTTATCTTGGAGAGAAGAAAGATGCCTAGAGGCTAACCTAACCTAAAATTCTTCTTAGACAAGCTTAGAAGGTTGTCTTCTGGATGGTTCCTATCAAGTTGACATTCATCACCAAGCATCATAATTTTATGGCTTGTCAATTAGACACCAACACATGTCTTCTGAAGTTTCCACCCTTTGTTCTTATAGGCACACAACCATTTCATAAGGGAAAAATACACTCACCACAATGTCAAAATCCCAGGGGTCTTTAATGATTCAAACACTACTTAAATATCTAAAGTCCAAGTCTCATGTGAGACTCAAGGCAATCTGTCAAATATGTGTTCCTACACAATATGAATCAAGTTACATAATTCCAACATATAATGACACAGAGATTATATTTTTATCAAAAATATATTAAAAAATGGGTCAAATAAAAGAAGAAAACCAAGCAGATGAACACCCAAATATTGCAACTCGTGCTGGGAATATGAGACCCAAGATGGAATTATGTAAATTACAGTAAAATGAGGTAGTCATACCATTGCAGTTCTTATACCACGGCACACACAACCTTTCCCTAGAATTGACTTTTTCATCTTACGTACCATGTTTCTGGCATTTTCAATATCATTGAATCTCCACTGAAACTTAACGTTCACATTCAAGGTATCAGAGACTATCTTACTATGGTCTCGCTGCCAGGATTTCAACCCTGCCAGACATTACTTGGCCTTATATACTCTCTGAAATTATCAGGCTAGATTCCATGGTCCCATCAATATTACTTTTTTTCATACCTACAAAACCAGCTGTATGGAGGCTGCTGCCTGATGATTCTTTGCACCACAACTGGATCTTCACTCTGCTGATCCTGCGAACCACTTTTAGCTTCATACTCAGTTCAGGCTCTTTCCTTTCAAGGAGATAGATTTGAATCTCTGATGGTGTGCTCTTCTCCCAAGTCTGTGTTTCTGATTGCTCAGTCAAGAACAGGATGTTTCTCTTTTAAATTTATAACCTATTTTTCTTTACAAATCTTAGTTGCAAAGTTTAACTTGATTAAAATCTTTCTCTACTTGAAAACCTATGCAGTGTGTTATTTCCATACAAATTTACCCAGTATTTTGATGATTGTTCTCTGGGGACTAGACAAAAGCTAATAAAAGTAGTGACATCACACCCTGATTTCTTCTTTCTTTGGAATTTCTTCCACCAAATGCATCAGTTTATTTGTTTTATTATTCAGTTTTACCCAAGTTCTCAGAACAATGACCAAATGTAGCCAGGTTCTTGCTCAAAATGCCACAGAAGGGACTTCTAGCTGGATTCTTGTGGAGGTTTTTCTCTCCTCTGGGCCTCAACTTTCTGTGGTTCTCTCAGAGTTCAAGCTTCCACTATAGTATGGTTTTTTCTAGTCTGAAATACTAAATTTTATTTTACGAAATTATATTTTGCCATAGTTCCTTTTTGTTTCACTGTGATAAAACTCTGACAAAACCTTGCTTAAAGAGAGAAGAGTTTATTTTGTCCCAGAATTCTATGATATAATCCATCATGACAGAGAAAAAACCCAGTTGTTATGCTAGTCTAAATAATTCCACTCAGTGTGCTTAGAAGTTTTTCTTCTGTGTTATTCTAGATCACATCAAGTTGAAAATTAACACTAACAATAACAGGTACCAGCTGAAAATAGTGGAAATTCTTTGGTGATGGTATTTTATTTTTCTTCTACTAATCAATCACACTTTGCCTGTGATCATGGAAGACCAAAGGCAGACATTTCCTCTCTCTTGAAAGCATCTTTTGACTCTTCCTAAGAGGAATTAAATATGGTATTTAAAACTCATATTTACTCATTCATTTATTGAGGTATCTTTTAAATTTTTCTATACATTTTCACTGGAAATAATTTTTAAAATGCAAGTAAAATAAACAGCATACACTAACAAGATTCAAAGTCTATGGCTGTTGAAATATCATTGAAGAACAAGTTCTACCCTGGCACTAGGCATTCCTATATCAGTTGTCTACTTTACTGCCCATAGTCATATCCTAAGTATTGGTTTCTAGCACTGAAAATAGTTAACAGACATCCTGTACTACCACAAGTGACAAGAGGTTCAACATATACTGAACTATGCTAGTATACAGACAGAAGAAAAGGAAATGTATTGCTTATTCAACATCTTTAGTGTTTTAGAAATAAAAGTGAACTGCAGTTGTGAGTTCATGACTTTAAGAATTGTATTGAGTCAAGAAGATAACATTCTACAGCCCTTTACTCTGTTTCTGACTCATACTTTCTGAGAATTGTGCGGATAAATTCTCTACCTCTAAGAGTGGCTTGTATACATGTTTGTGTAGGGCTGCATCCTTAGCTGTTGCTTATTTTTATCATCTTGAACAGTCATGGATCTCCAAATTTACCATTTAACACTGCAAAGAAATTTCTTTGATTAAGGTTGAAGGTAACTTTGTCTATTGGCACTAACATAGAGATTTGGAAGACAGTTTGATACTTTCTCAATTTAGACAATAGTAATAAATTTTCCACTTGGGCCTATAATCTCACTAAGTGTGAGTGATTAACCTGGCTTATAGTATAAATCAAAAGTTCCCTTCCATGGAGTGGGTCTTAAATATAATCATATGTTTTCAAGAAATCTTACCACTATTTCTAAGATTGGTGTGCATTGCCTGGCATGGGGTTCACAGCTAGACAAGACCACTGTAAGCCTTCCAGCACTTACAGTGATTTATTTTTAAAAAAGATGTGTTTGTGTGTACATGTATATTTGTGTATGTACATGTGTGCTTATTATGTATTAATTATAAATATTAATGAAATCAACAAAATATTTCATTATATACATACAGAATAACTTGATCATAATACAAAATATCTTTATTCAATTTCTCCCGCAACTATTATAAACCTCTAATGATCACTATTTTATGATCAAATATATATATTATATATTTATATTTGATATATATACATATATATATATTTCTATTTAAAGTTCACTTAAATTGGTAATAAGTGATAATTTCTCCAAAGCAAGGAAGTAAGTATACAAGCATAAAAAGTAAGGCAAAACATAAATTAGAAATAAAAAAGGAGAGTTAGTGAGGAAGGAAGGAAGGAAAGTAAGCTAGCAGAAGGAGAAGTTGAGAGCAGTGAGGCATAAACAGTAGAATGGACTGTATCTGCTGCTCCAGCATCTTCCAAGGGATGACCAGCTAGCCTTAGTGTGCCTTTTGGTGCTTTAGTAGGAAATCACAGACTGAGTAGTTCATTAAAAGAGATTTCCTGTACTGCATTCTGTAGGTTAGAAATTATAGAACATTATCTTAGTCTGGCTGAGTTCTTGATGATATATGAAAAATAACAAGTGAACACGTGAAACACGGGGAACCTCCCTTCCCTTATGTTTCTGTCTCTCCCCTTCGACACAGGACAATATGGAAGTGTTTATTTTTATGAAATATAATGTGAGGTTTTGTTATATGTGTTCATAGTATAATGTTAAAATCATAATAAATATAACTGTTTCACAAACATTTATTATTTTTTATATTGAAAACTTTAAATATATTTTTTGGGATTACACACACATACACACACACTATACATTATCATTACCATCCAACTGTGCAATATAACTCTTTAGAACTATATTCTGCCATAATATATAAGTTTATACTCGACCAAGCTATCCCTTCCAGGGCCCATTCCCTGCATAACTCAATCTCTTCCTGAAAATGTTAGCAATCAATTTATGACTCATTCACCTTTTGTACATCCTACCTCTCAGTGTGGTTTCAAATTAATAAGTCATCTTATTTGGTAGTCATTGTTACATTCCCATCACTTTCTACAAATTCTCAGATCTTTATCCTTGAAAACAAGAACCCTTCGTGTGTTGTTACTATAATTGGCCAGTTATGTTTGCCACCAGTATGAAAGCACTGAGCAGCTCCGCGGTAAATCATTGTTCCAGACTTCCACACTCCATGTGGCCCCTATTATGTACCAGCAAGTCTGTCTCCTTATAAAAATCAGACTCAATTACTACCGTCAGCAATTCCTGTCTTTCCCTGTTGGATTGTTGGCATGCTTGCCCAGGATGTGCATGGTGTTTTCCCTTTAATATCAGTCTGATTTGCATATCTCTATGCTTTTATGCCGTTTTTGTAGTTTAATTGTAAGAGGATAATTTCATTTCATTTCTTTTATTTCCAAATGATTTAAGAAGTGTCCTCCATGTCACCCTTATGTGCAAACTGCGCTTTAATAATGTTGGAGATTAGTGTGGACAAGAAAGGGCTGGCAGGCGTTAATTCTGAAGGGTAATTCAAAAGCAATTTGTGAAGGAATTTACAGTTTAAGCAGGAGGCTGTGGGATGTCCTTGAAGAATTGTTAGGTAATGGAGCTGTGGGTCCAGAAAACTAATTAAAATGGCTGGTTGGACTGAAATTATAGGGAAATGAAGAAGTTAAAAGGACTGGTGTGATCCAGCTAAAGACCTGCAGAAGAGCATTAGCTTTTGGATTAAGAAGGGTAAGACCAAGCTGAGAAGTACAAGTCTGGGAAGTGATGTTCAAACCCGGAACCTGAATTGTCTAAGTGGGAAGAGTACTAATTGAATTAGGCTTGCTCGAGTCTCTAAGATTTGATCTATAGCATCTCTACAACTGTTGTGCCTTCTCCTACATCACCTATTCTCTCTACTCGTTCCTACTGGACACTCTGTCCCATCCTTTGAGAGAGACCTCATGAACAGCACCAAGGTTCTTCAGTTGGCCCTCACTCTTGCATAATGTGTAGATGTGGCTTTCAAGTCTTTAGATTCAAACAACCATGTATCAAAAGTATTTGAAGAAATACTAGATCTGTACTGATCCTGTTCAGACTTTCTATTTATTCTCGAAAGTCTTTAAACAATAATATGAAACCTATTCATAGAGTATTTATACTACAATAGACATGATAAATAAGATAGAGATAACTTAAAGGATATAAGACTGTGAGTTTCTATGTAAACACTACACTATTTTAGTTTTTGAGTTTTATTTTTATTGTATGTGTATGGGTATTTTGCATGCATGTATGTCTGTGCACTACATACAATTCTGGTTCCCACCGAGGCCAGAAAAGGGCATTGGATCCTCTTGGTCTGCAGTTAGTTATTCCATGCCTCGTAGGCATTAGGAATTGAACCCACATACTGCAGAAGAGTCAGTGCTTTTAATTACTGAGCCATGGGTCCAGTTCTCACTAAACTATTTTACTCAAGGATTTGAGAATATCTAGACTTTGGTACTTATGCAGGTCCTGAAGTCCATCTTCTGTGGATACCAAGAGACAATTTTACTGGCGAAAGCTACAGAAGAGAATGTTGATTTGGTATCTAATACACTGGCTCCTTTTATGTTGCTTTCCATTTGAACTGTCCTTGACTTTCCATCACTTTCTTCTTCTCCTGACATCTTTGATCTGTCAGGCTCTGTATTTGTCCTGACTCTGGGTTCTTTCTGATTACTTTAGGTGATCAGTATTCCTCTAGGTAAAGTTTAAGAGCAGGAATGTACCCAAGATTCAGTCTTGGCCACTTTCCCATTTTAGTCTAATTTTTATCCCTGGATAATTTTTATTCCTGGATGATATCTCTAGTTAATACCTTGGACTTAAGTGCTCTTTACATGCTAATGGCTACAAAATTCTGTGGGCATTAATCTCTCAATCTTTTCCATTTCCTTTCTTCTTCTATTTTATTCTTATTTTCTGAAATTATAGGATAAGATACTGTGAAATACACACAAAGGATTTAATCTGAATTAAAAAAATCAAAACAGCGATCTGACAAGAGACAAGAGGGAAGAGAAATTGCATTTATGCTGAGTAAATAATCAGCAGCAACATCCCTAATGGGTTCATTATAGCTAGCCTGTTATCTCAAAACAACAAAAGGCTTGAATTGTCTTACAGAGGAAAAAGAAACTTTGTTGGAAATATAGGCAGTGTCTCACAGATTCTATAATCAAGCTACAGCAAAAGTCTGGAGAAACTGAGCCAAGGAAATACAGCTATCCCACTTGACCACTCTACCCCTGGGCTCTCTAATCCGTGTAGAGGTGAAAGAAACCATCTTTTGCTGATTTTTTCCTCTGTATCACTCTTAAGATTCAGACAAGTCAGCATCCTGGTGGAACTCGGATCACATGACAAGTATAAGAGTGTCTGATTTCCTTTCAGATTGTGTAGGAAATGTGGTTGGATTCTTTCAAGTAAGTTCATGAATCAAATATTCAGTAGAGGCAGATTCAGAAGAACTACACTTTAGAATTCAGTGGAGATGGAAGTGTCTGTCAGTCTGGGCTCACATACAAAGCTCTACATCTTTTTGTCTTCAACAGACCACTCTTGTTCATATTCTCTATAAAGTGAGGCTATTGGTTTGACATGTTCTCTCACATATCTCAAAGCTAAGATTCTATACAAGGTCTTACAGCTAAAGAAATGAGGCTAGAATCCAATTTGTGACCAAGTTTATAAGACTTGATAAATTATGACCCATCATACAAGTCCATAGAGATTAGGTCTGCTAGGATATCATTACCTGACATTACTAAGGTAGATGAATACAAACAAGAAGTAGCAAAGGTTATGTACTCACTGGGCAGAAGAACTGAAGCAAAACTCAGAGAGACAAGGTGCCAATGCCTTGGGGATGTTTCTCCTATTAGAGAAAAGGAATAACTATGCTTGGGGGCTAGCCTTTCCTCTTAGCAGTTAAGCAGAAACAAAGAAAATACCAGCATGCAAAGGTGTGATATGTCAAGTCAACTCAGAAATCAGCAGGAGGTAGCAGGCTGAATACAATTAAGGTCTCTGTTCCACAGAGACATCTTCAGAGCTAAGGAGTGCTCTGTGATGACTGAGGCAGACTACAAATGATGTGTGCCCATCATCCCAAAGCACATCCAACTAACGAAACAAGAAGTTTATAGTTGAAATACAAAGTGTGTTTTTAATAGTAAATATTACAAAAATAAAACAAGTTTATGAGATGAAATATGTTTTCAGTCCTTAATGACTCCATAGTAAATATATGATGTTTATATCACCTGAGGGGATTGTCACTCATCATCAGACTCATGGACAAATGAAGTAAAACTAGTTTGGACTTGTGATATTATTGATGCTTTGCACTTAAATTCAGAGAGGAACCTTTCTCTCATGATACTACTTGCTTAACCTAGTGATCAGTTTATTACATATAAGCAGTAAAGATAATCAAATTGACGGAGTTTGAAAGAAGGATCTAGTACCTATAACCTCATTTTTCTGTCAAGATGCTTACTTGACTTGAAACTTGACCAAACTGATGCATATATGTGTCTATGAAGATATGTTCATGTATGTATATACACATATATGTGTGTATGTATGTGTGAATATGTATATGGTTTGCTTTTTATGTATTCTTGTATATTTTTACATGTGTATGCAAATATGATTGTACATGCATGTATTTGCATATGTATGTGTATGTTATATGTATGTATATATGTGTACATATATGTGTAGTGTGTGTGGTATTTGTGTGTGTTTGTATATATTTATTTGTATATATATACATATGCTATAATGTTATGTGGGGTATGTGCAGTACATGTGTGTATGGGTAACATTTATGTATGTGTATGCATTTGTGTGTTTATATATTTGTGTGCATGAGTGTTTATATATATGTATATATGTGTTTATATGTGTGTTTGTGTGTCAGTATGTGTGTGCATATGTATATGTATGTATGTAAACATATATATGGTATATGTGTGCTTGTGTCTAATACAAAATTCAAGTATTAGGAAATAAATAGATACTTTTGTGTAAAAATGTTATTTTGTGAATGAAGTAAGGCAGCTGTAACTTGGGTAAATGTATTTTAATGAGAAGAGTAAGTTAAAGTTAAAGCAAATGATAAAAAGTCTTTGTGACACATTGGCTTTACTGTTATGGGAGGTCAAACACACAGGAAACCACTGTGTGAACTCTAATCTTCGCTGCTAAAAAGTCAGTTGAACATGTGTTTCATTTGTTTCTGCTGTTAAACATTTGTTTAATGATGCAATTGTGTTGCAATCCTTCATGCTGCGTTTGTTTATCTCTGTGAAGCTGGGTTACTGTGCCTGTCTAGAACACCTGATTGGTCTATTGAAGAACTGAATGGCCAATAGCAAGGCAGGAGAAAGGCAGGCAGAGAGAGTAAATAGAGACATCTACATCTAAGAAGGTCAGGAAGAGAGAAAGGGGCAGCTACCAAGCTGCACAGCAAGCCATGGCATAGAAAGGAAAGAAAAGATATACAGAAGTAAAGAAAGATAGAATCCAAGGCAAAGATAGACGGTATAATTTAAGGTAAGAAAAGCTGGCTCGTTAGGAGCCACACTAAGGCCGGGCATTCATAAGATGGTTTTGGGGGATCTGGGTGGCAGGATCCCAAAGAGAGAGGGGGAAAGAAAACAAAAACAACCATGAATCATGATACTGGGCTGGAAACGAATAATGTGTAAAGTCGCCAAGGAGCTGTGAGAAGGCGGTGAAGGGAATTTTCTTAAGGAAAGGTATCTTGAGCTTAAGAAAAGAGAAGAGCTTGCCACAGCGAACAGGCACAATGGATTCTTTACACAAGTGGTCACTCTGTGAGGAAAGAGAGCAATACTAATATTTGCATTTGTCTTAAGTAAGTAGTTGCAGGCACCATCAGCTTTTACAGTTCTCACCCCTCACTGCATTCTCAGCTGTATTGCCAGCATCAGAATCTGATGTATTAGTCACACATTCTAAAGCATGCATACGTTCTCGATAGATGTTCTCTGACTGGTGAAATGTTTAAAAGGGTGAAAAGGGAATTGTGAAATGGAAAAATATTGTACCATGTAAGATACATGGATGACCTTAATCCTTTTATCTCTCTAGATGATATTTGAGTAGAGCATGAAGCCCCTCTGTGATTTATTTTCACAGTTAAGTAGGATTTCCACCAAGATGAAGTGAATCAGTATCTAAAAGCCTCTTGAAACAGCATCAGATAAATATCGATTATAAATATTAGGGTCTCAAACCTTAGCAAACTGTTGGGCAGGTGTTTGTAGCTTAGTAATTATTTACTACATTTACTGTATTAATTTTTAAGTGACTTTATAATCAGTGACATACACATTCTAGTCATTGGAATGTTGAAATAGCTTAATATCTATATTTTAAAACAGGGGAGCTATGGGAAATAGCCTAGATAAAATTGATGTTATCTAGCAATTGAATTTTAGAAGTTATATTTATTTCATAAACTTACTCCATTGACTAATTTGGGATTATCTTGAAATTAGTCTACACAGAGGATTGCCAATTTCATACACCTCTGTATGTTGTATGAAAACAAATTTAAAACAACAAGATGAAGTACCAAGAGTTGTGTGGCCAGTCAGACCAGGAAGCATGAGTGGCTTTGTTTAAGCTGTAATGAAGACACAGAATAATTAGCAAGGTGCTGGCAAATAAAGTCAGGGACTTTTAGAATCAGAAAGTATTCTGTAGGCTTTTAAAAATCTCTGAACGATGATTGAAATGATGCCATATTAACTTACTTAGTCTGCACTTTCCTTGCTATGTGAATAAAATAAAATCTTAAATTAATTTTAATTACTTTCATCATTAGATTAGTAAATATAAATGAGTAAGGTGATTGCATTTCTTCATTGATTTTAATATTACTGTTCTCAGTTATTATTTTTTTTAAAAAGGGAGAGGAAAATAGCCCTGGACTCACAGATACTACTGCATCTTGCAATTTGGGGCCTAAAAGAATTAACAGAAACTGAAACCTTTTCAGCTCTCTAATGAAGATGATGATTGTCAGTATAATCAGAATGCTTTTTAACAAAAAGAAGGTAGGGACCAAATCATCAAAGATACAGCATATTGTTACTTCATGCGACCCTGCCCCTTAACATAAACACCTATGTGTTTTTCTGAAGAAATAGTGCTAACAAAACAAGGGGAGGCTTTCAGATATGTTAACTTTTGGCCTGGAATGAAGACTGCCAAAGAAAAATGCCAGGAATTGTGGAGATTTAATAAAAGATTCAAAAGTTTCAGAGATATCAGAGGGATCTACCCATAGTCAGTCTAGGAGGGTCAGAGTGGTGATTCACACCTTTAATCCCGGCACAAGGACTATCCCAGGATTGGTCACCTATGCCCTTAATCCAATCTGAATTTGAGGCCAGTTTAGTTTACAGAAGTTTCAGGCTCCCAGGCAGGCAGTGGTGGGGCCACACCTTAATTTATCAAGAGAGGTTTAAGGGGGGCATAGAAAGACAGAATTAAAAGAGGCCAAGAGAAGGCAGGCTGAGGAAGCTGGAAGACTTCTGGATAAGATCTGACTGTGGTGTTTACTCTCTCTGATATTTCAGACTTTCTTAGAGATCTATCCCTGACTTTCCTTTATTTGTGCAACAAGGAATACTTTATCAAAGGAAGTAGGCTGTCCTAGTGGAGAGTTTCTGCATTTACATCTGAGTCCAGAAGGTGATGGTGGAACACAGCTTTAATCTGAGCTCTTGGGAAGTAGAGGCTGGTGGATCTCTATGATTTCAAGGCCAGCCTGATGTACAGAATGAGCTCCATGACAGCCAAGGCTACCTAGAGAAACCCTGTCTCAACAATCAAAACAAAACCAAAGTGTCTGAGAGTAACAAATAAATAATCAGATCTTGAAAATAAAATACAACTTAGTGAATGTATGTGTAAGTGGGTCACACATCTTAGAAAACCTGTTGAAAATTAAAAATTTTACCTGAGAAAAATGAAAGTATTCACATAAACACAGTATAAAGCTTTCTGGAATGAGGATTATAAAATTATATGTTGTGAATTTATCAAATCCTCATGTATTAGCTAGAAAATTCTGGAGAAAAATCTAATAATTTTCTTTGACATCAAGGAAAAAATCATGTACATTAAGTATTGATTAGGGAACTTCCCACAAGGTTATATGTGTACATGTTTATACTGTAAAAAAAACAAAAGGCACTATTAAAACATGTATATGTGTAACTGTATCTCCTAGAACAGTTAGAGATTCTATACTCATGAAATCTTTTCAGTGTTAAGACCTTAACCTGAATACAGATAATACCAGTAGACATATGTTGATTTGGAAGAGAGATAATTCAGGGGGTTCAACTACAGACAAGGAACAACTGAGGAATGCTGAGGGTGGTAGAAAGGGTCATCCCTTAAAACACGTACCTACAAGCAGAATAGATAATCAAGAATAAATATTTAACGATTAAAAAAAATAAGCCATGAGTTTTAAGGAGAACAAGGGCCTGCTCTCTGATAATACTGAATTTGTGTGTGAGATTTGAAAGTGCTCCATTACATTCAACACTAAACCAAGGCAGATAATCAATATATGTATATCTATGTTCATATATCACAGGAAGGAAAACATAAAAATCATGCTGTTCATCTAGGAAGAACTCAAGGATGCGTAACAATTCACAATGGCAGAGTAAACTCCTTATATGCATTTTAACAGTATTGGTTAAATGGCAGTAGAAGAAGCCCTAAAAATACTTTTATTTTATTTATCAAGAATCACATTGAAAAAAACAGCCAATGTCATTAGTAGATAATAAGATATTCCCATAGTGTGTCAAGATGTATAATACAGTCCTTATGTTATGACTTAAAAACTAGCAAGCTGAGTTTGGAACAGGCAGCTTTATAAAGATGGCTATTGGTGATTCAGAGAAAGTGTGCTTATTTGCAATTGAGCCTGATAACATTAGATACATATACTATGCTGACAATTGTAGAAGCTGGTTCCTTACAAAAGTTAAATCTGTCAAATAAAAAAAAAGTCGAACAATCTGTACTTGTAACATACACTCATAGGAGTAAGTGTCACTTTTTCAGTGATGCTAAAATTATATTTTTCAGAAGGGGTTAACAATAAAATTTTAGTAGTTAGCCCATAATGAATTTTGTGTAATATGAATTTTTTTGAATATGCATTTGGTAGAATGTCAGTGTTGAACTGTAGTCACTTTGGTAATAATTGGTACATGGTGTCCTAAACATGATTTGCATTTTCTTAATAAATCGAATGACCTAAGTTGCACTGAAGAAGCCAGCTGACTACAGGGGAGGGGCCCAGATTTGGACCTTTATCATGAGCCTCAAGTCCAAAAGATGTGCAACCTTCAGCACAAGGAAAGGATTATGTTTTTATATGTAAAGAGGTTTTTAAGACTTTTCTCTTTCTTGTCTCTTTTGTAACATTTCTCTCCATGACTTCATTTGCTAAACTGATTGAGAAGAAATTTGTCTTGGAGGTGAATGCAGAAGAAAAGCCACTTTATGTTACATACAAGTGATTTTCTAGGTTACTTTTCTTTGATTAAGTTGACAGAACTCTCTGTATTTCATCAGTTACTGACAAAGTCTGGACAGAAACTTCTGATGATGAAGCTACTTACTTCAGGATTGCCTCAATTTCTCTTGAAATCAGAGAACCTTTACCACCCCCAGTCAAAATCCTAAAGCCTTTTAGTTAATAGTATTCATTTCCACTATTCATCTGGTAAAGCTAAAGAATAATGTGGTGATTAATTTAGATGAGAAATATCTATGAGTTCTTAAGAATCTTTCTCATATAAAAATTACTATACTTCTTGGGACTTGAAATTTGAAAGAGAGTATATCACTCAATCTAAGATGTTGTAGAACCCCTATACTATTTCTATCATAGGATGAAATAGAAACACCTTAGGTAGGGTATCAGTGAACTGATCTGTAAGCTTAGGTCCCCAAAGTGAGAGCAAAGGTATACAGGTGGCTAAACCAAATGATAATTCTTTGTTCCTACACCTGGGGATTATTAATGGCATCACCTAGCTGTTACTAAAGATAATTTTAAAATAGTAATACAAATTGCTGGGTTTAGTAGGTTCCCTGTACAAATCAACAGGGGATATTAGAGAACAGGGTTTTATTAAATACCAGTTCTTAGTGTCTATTCAGTGGAGAGTAAAATTGAGGTGATTTGAGGATTAATTAAGCCATTCTGAATTTCTTTTTTAGTTGCCAAATACATTTTTAAAAACACCTAATTATAGACAACCACTTTAAGCAATAGAATTATGGCATACTAAATCATCAATCTCACTTAACATCCAACCACCACCTACCAAATATCAACAGGTGCCTTCAATGATAGGTTCTGTTTTAAGCAGAGCATTCTACTTTTACTGAACTAAATTGGTATCTGAGAAATTTTGGAAACATTTTGTTCAGTGCGTAGTGCTCCCTTAGCTCTTAGATTGGACCCAATTTCCTAGAGCATTGTAGAGCTTATTCTAAATTTTGGAAAGGTCTGAATTTAGATACAAGAAATGTGTAGTGCAGAATGGCAAATGCACGTTAGCCTCTTCAGAATGGCAAAGGTGACCTTAAACTAAATAATGAGAGGCTAGAGACTGAGAAAAGGTGTGAGAAACAGTGATCCCAAAATGTAAAAAGGGAGATGAATGTATCCTATTGTCAATAATACCAATGACAATATAACATACATATATAATTCTAGAAGTTAATATTTCTTCTGTTCAGTTAATGGGATTGAGTTTTACACAAATTAAGGAAATTCCTATGTTACTTGGCATGTCAACAACTGTTTCTAGATTCCTAAGCACTGTATTGTCCTTAGCTGTCCCCTTGCTGAAAGGAGCTTTTCAGAAGCAGGTTGAAATCTGTATAAAGGTACTTGTAACGGGGTCTACTGCAAAAGGCACCTGCTGTTGAGAAGCACAGGTAATAAATGTTCCCTGTTGAAAGTAGCTGTTGGAAAACCTTTAAAAGCTATTACAAATTCTCTAACATATTTATTCAACGTGTGTCTTTAGGAGCAATATCATGTTTGTTATAAATTTACTAGAATTTAAAGTGTACACCCAAGTTCCATTAAACTGCATTATAATAGTCTTGCTTTGCACAAAAATTTCAGATAATTCACGTAAAATAAATATGGTGGAGTGGGCTTCATATTTGATCACAGAGCAATTGGTTACACTGTAACAGCTGTACCACTGCTGTGCTTGTGATCACACTTATCTGGCAGGCTGATGTTATAGTCTGCAAAGTTCCCTGGTAGACAAAACTATCTAGCAGTCTTTTCTTTCCTATTAGACTTAATAGCCCCTTCCAGCAGTGTGAAAGCTCTCTATCAAGGAAAAGGTTTCTATTAGAGTTACAGCTTGAGTCCTCCATATTTTGTAACTGATATGTATTGTCTTCAGAAATAATTGTATCATCTAATTCTGGTGGACAACTCTTACAGGGCCTCCACAACCAACAAGTTCATGGCAGAGTCCCATACCTGGATCTGGGATTCTTACTTAGTATTTTGCTGCATTTGAAACAAGTATTTTCTAGTCACAGTAGACATACCTCTTAAAATCCTTATTTTGTTTTGTTTATATTTTGCAACTAGATTAGACAATTTCTGTATAGCTTTCTTCCATCTACTTTCTTCACGTGCCCCTTTATCCTTACCACTCCTCAAACACTCTCCTCCTCCCATCTTCTCTCTTTCTCTAATTAATTCCTTAAAGTCACTCAAATTTTTTTAATTTTTATTCACTACTTGGATTAGTTTCCAGCAGGTAAGATGCATTTAGCAGGTGCAACATAAATCCAATCATGATATAAATTATCTAAATAGCCTGTTGCAGCTGTTTTTAGAAAATGGAGGTGGAGTTAATCTCTGTGCTAAAGGATGATGCTAGATCTTAGATAAAGAATAGATATAAGTAAGTTCAGCATTCTAATGGGGCTAGCCTAACAGTCTAGATTAATTAATTAATTGACAATAACTGAAATCGGAGTTATGAACTAGTGTGAATTTGTAAAGTCTTTTGTTTGCTCTTTATTTTCTTTTACAAGGAATAGAAGCAGGAGCTTCAAACATGCAAGTGCATTGCTCTACTACTGACCTGTCTGATCCCACCCAAGAAATCCATAAATAAAATGCACATAGGAGGTGAATTTTATAAGTATTTTTAGATTTAGTGGGTAAATAACTCTTTGCCAAATCATCATGAAACTACCTGAGTAGCTACTTGTAATGTATATAATATTTGATAGTGGGCATTTAATGGGATGTTGGACCCCAGTCTGAGGACTTTTTCTGATAACCAATAGGTATTTTCTCATTTATTATTTTACTTAATGGTCCCATATTACTTTCTAAAAAGTTTCTCCTATCATAATTCTTTCAAAAATAAATTAAAATATAATTACAAGATTTCTCTCCCTTTCCTTTCTCCAGCCTCCCCTCTTTCCCCTCTTAATCTTTCTAAAATCCTTATATTATTTTCTATGACTATTATTGTCAGAGTTGCTGCATACATAACGACATGGATATGATGAGACAAGTCCATTTTGTGTTGCTTGTACCTACATAATTTCATGTCTCATCATTTGATATTATGTAAGTATTTGAGGTGAGTATACCAGGAGGCTAGTTCTCCATCTCTCAAAAGTCATTAGTACTCATTATTCGTGATGATTTCCTTATCTATGTAGGCAATTCTCCCACTTGTCTCAAACTTGTAATCTTGCTGTTACATTTCTCCATTAACTATAACTGACATATACTTCACAGATTTATATATGGGAAACCAAAGTCAAAAAAGTCATCTGATGAAATATAAATATATTTCCAAACAGTGCTTATAAGCAAAGATTAAAAACTTGCAAGATGTGACATACATATATCATTTGGGTTTGCCTTTCATGTAAAGTATTATCTGTTTGCTTCTTTATTTCTTGCAAAATTAGGATCCTATTCAAAGTTTCAAATGTTCTAGATAACTTTTTGTTTCCTTTTGTTCCTAATTGCACTAACTCCATGCTAACCCTTGGTGTTGAGTGTATAATATATATAACTCATTAAGTATTCATTAACTATGCAAACATATTCATTGGGACTGCAATGAAAAATATGTAATCATTGTATTTACAGGAGTTTTCATTGTAAGGGACTGATACTGTAATGCATGTACACATTGGGAACATCATTCCAATGCTGAGAAATGGAGATCCTAATTATTGATTTTTTTTAACTATGAGCTTTTCCAATAGAAGATATATTTTTCAGTGAAAATGGAAAGTTAAACATCAGAATAGCAATATTTATTAGAGTAAAATGGCTTACTCATATGGTTTCATATTTGCATGTACATGTAAGAAAGAGCTTAAATGTACCATAATTCAACAGTACTTAAATTTCACATGAAGAATTCTTATTTTTTAAATTTGACTTTTATATGTGTGTAAAATAAAATACAATAATATATCCCTAAAGTTATCCCTTCAATTTGCCTTATATATCCCTAATTTATCTCACATTCATTTTTATATTTGATAGTATGCTAGATCTAGTTCTGTTTGCTTTTGGGGCAAAGTCTCTGTAACCCCACATTTTCCTGGAACCCAACATACAGAGCAGCCTACCTTCAAAGTCACCCTGAGCCTTCTGATGCAGCCTCCCAAATACTGGCTTTTGAGCCACTACATCCAGCTCCATCTATTTCTTTCAATTAAAGACTATTTACTGAATATCATTGTGAATTAAATGCATAATGCTTTTTATTCCTAACTTAATTGAAATTTTGGAATAAAATTAAACACATTTACTTACCAAGGCATATTGTTTCAGGAGACCGTTGACTAGACCTGGTATGGATAAGTGAACATGGCAAAGACCAGAATTACTACAACCCATTCCTTTTTCTGTAGAAATAACTTTCAAATGGAAGCGCTCAGCTAACTCAGAGTCACTCACTTTCAGGATGGAAGTAAATCATCAACATAGTCTTAACTACACATTCAGTGCTGCGAAATGGCAGCTCTCTTTATTTAATCACCAATCTGCTTTCCCTAGATCTGTTTGTATTATAAATTAGTAAATTTATATTCTCATTTAAACTTCGTGCTTTGCAAGCTTGATAAATTTGAGTCTAGTCCACAGCAATTGACCCACTCTGGAAATACTGACAAAATCAAACCCCAAGCACATGAAACTAATCTCAAGGCACCTGGCTTTGCTATTATCTTCAAGACAAATACTATTTTTGAAGTCTTTTATTCAAATTAATAAAACTTTTTATTTTCTAAAAGCCGTTCTTGTACCTAAAATGCTCCATTTCTGTCAAAGCATAATTATTGTTCAAAGCTTGATGCAAGCCTTCACCTCCTACATGAAAGTCTTCCATCACAGAAGATGACTAACTTCTATATTGCTGTGGGGACTATTTTTTTTTTTTTTACTCTTTGGATATTTGTCAACTATTGATTTTGTTTTCATAAGTTGACAAAGATCGTATCTTGTATAACATTAATCTTAGTTTTCTGTAAAAAATGCTATTTATTTTATTTTTCATGCTAACTACTGTTTAAATTGAGTTATATTCTTTTCACTGTCATGTGCTGCAATCACTACTTCTCTGGTCTCCTTTAATATCACTTAAACATGCACTTTCTTACACCAGTTTAAATTTTATTTTATATTGTTCACATTAATAACTGTTGTCTTTTTCTTGTTTAAATTTTGTGTTTTGCTAATACATAAAATGTGAAGAATATAAATATGATGGGGTATCCTCCACTAAAGCATAAATACACTGTAAAATATTAAAGGCAGGTAGAACATAAGTGGGTCCTCAAACACTGATCATTTCTTTGTAGTGCAAACCACCAGAATCTTTCTCTAGCTTTATAAAATATATAGTATAGTTATCACTTGTGTATACACTCATGATGAAAATTATTAAAACGTGAACTATGAGTAGGTCTGGCTGCTCTGCACCTCTTTGCATTAATAAATAACTTAGTGTTCTTGTTTACATAAAATTGATCTCATATAAATAGGTGAATTTATGAAAATGAGTATTTTTCTATATTGAAAATAATTTTTATATAATATATGCAATAAATATGATTATGGATTTCCTCCTTCAACTCCTCCAATCCCCCCAGTTAAATCATGAGATAGCATTAAAAATTACAAGATACAATTATTAGTTTCTATAAGAAGTAAAAGCCCTGGAATGACATTATGAAACCATGAACTTCCAAAGGTGCCACTTAAACTAAAAGCTATTCCACCAAAATCGGAAACAAATAAGGTTATCCACTCTTTCTATATCTCTTTAATATTGAATATCTCTTTAGCTTGAAGTCTTAGCTAGAACAATACGAAAATGGAAAGACAACAAGGAAGTGAAAATTGGAAAGTAGAAAGTCAAAGTGTTTTTATCTGCAGATGAGATGATACAATACATAAATGACTCAAAACATTCCATGAGGAAACTCCATCAGCTGATAAACACATTCAGCGAAGTAGAGCTATCATAATAAAAACAGCATGGTATTGGCATAAACCCAAAAAATTCATTGATGGAATTTCTTTGAAGACCCAGCTATGAATCCGTACAACTATAGGGATGTCTGATTTTTTTTTATAAAAACAAAAATACACACTAGATAAACCATCACCCCCACCACCACAAGTCTACAACTAATGGTGCTGGTCAAACTGAATGGCCACATCTAGAAGAATCTAGGTGGATCTCTGCTTATCTTACTCTTGTCCACGTGGCTAAGAGCAATAGAATAAGTCACAGCTCATGCTAGTGAGGATCTAAGTGGGACACTCATCCATTGCTGGTGGCAGTGCAAACTTGTACAGCCATTATGAAAATCAATGTGGCAGTATTTTTAGCAAGATAAGAATCAGCCTTTCTCAAGATCCAGCTCTACCATTCTTAGGTAAATATTCTCAGGATGCCTTATCTTTCACAGAGACACTTATTCAACCATGTTTATTTCTACTCTTTACATAAAAGCCAGAATTTGAAAACAATATAATGCCTCTTAACAAATGAACGGATAAAGGAAATTTGTCACATTTATACAATAACATATTACTCAGCTATCAAAAAAAAAAATAAAATCAGGAAAAAAACAATGTTCCATTTCTGAAGAGAACATCTATAGAATGTAATATGAAATTTCTGGTCCTGACTTTCCGACCTAGTCCTGAGGTTCAGACCCTCTAACAGCCCCCAAATAATCACAAAAGGCTTATATTAATTTCATGCTGATCATCCTATAGCTCAGGTATATTGGTAGCTAGCTCTCTCATCTTAATTCAACCCATTTCCATTAATATGTTCAGCCATGTGGCTTGGTACCTTTTCTTCAGAGCAGCATTTTGACTTCTTTCCTCTGCATCTGCTGGCATCTCTGCTGGTGTCTCCATGGCTTCTCTGCTCTGTTCTTCCTGCTCCCAGAGTTCTTTTAGTCTGGCAGCCCCACCCATACTTCCTGTCTGCCATCTGGCCAATGAGCGTTTTATTAAAACCATTAGGAGGGACAAATATTTATAATGTACCAGAACATAAACCCACTACAACAGAACACATTAAACACAGAGAAGTCAAGCTGCTGCCTACATTGAGCCTTTATCACTGTGTGCTTGTGTCTTTATACAGGATGGTACTCTGCGTGCTACCAATGGAGAAATGTAAGCAACAACCCAGCCCCTTATCCTTTTTATAAAATAGAGGCCTGTTTGGATGATATGCTAGTGCCACGCTGACACAAAGTTTAGGGTAGTAACAGACTAATATCTGACTTACCTTAGGCCCATTCCACATGATGGAACCCATCCTCAACACTAATTATGTGACCCAAAACTTGACCAGATATCTCAGGTACATAAGGTAAAACAAATGCTAGTGTTCTAAAAACTGTAGCTATAAAATGATTCCTAATGGCATTCTGCTACAGGCATAGATCAATGCCTTGCTCAGCTTCCATCAGTTAATCTTCATCTTGGAAAAGATGAAAACAAATAGAGACCCACAACCAGACATCCAGAGCATGAGAGACTTTGGTACAACTAGCCCTAAAAGGGATAACACCATCAAATCCATCCCCTCAGAGTTCAGGAAACCCTTCAGAAGAGGATATGGAAAGACTATAAGAGAGTGTGTAGGACAAGAGGACATAAGATTCTCTAAATCATCATGATCCACATACAGATGATCTCTTAGAGACTCAGGCAGCATCCATAGGAACTGCGGCATATGTACCAGATGAGATCCCACATCTGGAAGTATAAAGGAACATATGCTCTCAATCCTAACGTCAATTGATAATCACCTGCAAATGAAAATTTAATTTTATTCAAGGGAGTCTCACTGGAGAATCAAACTACTCTTATGTGTAGGCTTCATTCTCATATTAAACAGCCAAAGAAAAGTGAATTCAATATAGAAATTATATATCCTAATGGAATAACGATGAGTTGGAGTGATTCTTGAACTACATTAACTAGTGATTATTAGCTTTGCAATGAAGTGGGCAAGAGAAATCTAAGTTAAATTTGGAGGCTAAATTTAGTTAGTACCGGAGCAAGGGGATAATGATGTCATTTATGTGCAATAGTTGTTTTATTTATGTGTGCCATGCCTACTTTCATAAAAGAAATGTTCTGTAGTCTGACACATTCTTCAGGTATGTTTGAAATGCCATATTAGTTACTAAAAGCTATACTGACCCCAAATAATTGAAATTGTTTCTTGAAATATTGACAATATCTAAAATAGAGATCATGATACCTTACACAAGCTAACCTGCTGTTCATTCTTGCTGTGAACTGCAAGGCAAACCTTGCTGCTTGACAAAGTTCCAGCGTTTTGACATTGCAGACCACACTTCTCCAGAATCTTTCTACTTTTGTATTTAATGATTGTCGTTATTAGTGTATTTCTCCTTGGGAAATTTTTGTGGGCTCTGATAAAGGATGAAAATGTATGCAATGGAGGCCTCTCTAAACAAAATAATTCTTTGAAGAAATATCCCCACTGTCGCAGAACCAAGAATCTCGTTGTACCCTCATCCCCCAATTATACTAGGAACAGAAATTCAGATATTATTTTAAACACACCTGATCCTCGGGATAAAATACTTACAATCAGATCTAGAGCCCAAGGCCATTAAACAATAGTTCAGTTAATAAATGTAGAGGAATATCTTGATAGAAGGATCCACTGTGTAGTTAGAAAGAAACCTGAAGCTAAGGAAACCTCCAAGAACCCACAAAATGTCTGTCTAGGTCTCCAAGCAATAATAGTGCGCCTAAACAGGACTTCCATTATAATCAAATGAATGACCACTCTAATTGTCATTATAGAACCTTCATCCAGAAATGGATAGAGGCAGAATCAGGCATCAGATCGAGTTCCCAGTCCAGCTGGAGAGAGGGGGGAGGAGATGAGCCAATGGATCAGGATCTTGAGGAGGAGACCCACCAAGGTGATTAACTAAAGGTATTAGGAGCTCACCGAATCAGACACAACTGCCAAGGAACCTTTAGGGAAAGGAACTAACCCCTCCAAAGGTAGACAACTGTCAAATGACATGGGCAGTTTGTGGAGCCTCTTGCAGTAGGACCAGACTATGTACCTGGTACATAAACTGATTTCTTGGAGCCTATTCCCTACAGAGGAACATCTAACTTAATCCAGATTTAATACTAGGAGTAAGGACTTGAACCTACCTCAATGGATATGTCAGACTGAACTGATCTACCTTGGGACTTCTTGCCCTCCCTGGGGAACGGATTGGGAATGGGGTAGGAGGAGGCTGAGGGAGGACTGGGAGGAGTAAAGGGAAGGGGAGCACTGGTATATATGGAAAAAACCTTTTTAAATAAAAACATTTAAATTTAAAAAATAAATATGGAGAAACCAGAATGATACAGTACAATGGGAAAAGTGTAAGACAACAGGACTGCCCCTTTTGGAAGTATAATGAGGGGAACAGGTTCATATATAGTAAGACTAAGACACAAAGGGACACAGTTAAGGAACAGCTCAGTGCTTTTCCCCTTGAGGAATGAAAATTCCTCATAAATTGTAGCATAGTGTCTGGTCCCTAGAAGAAGTCCTTTTCTCAAGGTCAGATATTTGAATAAAGGTTTCTCTTTCCTGTGGGGTGGGGACAAGTTATGAGGAAAATTTCTGCTTGCTAAAGCAGTCATTCTTATTTCTGGCAAGAGGACCTTGTGGCCCTTTCATTAAGATAGACACTGCCTATTATCAAGGTCAATGATAAATTCCTCAAACCCTCATACCAAAGCTCTCATGTCTCTTTCTCAACTGTAGAGTATAAAAGGTATATTCTTTTTTCACTAAAGCCTGTAAGCAACCGTTCAATAGACGCTCAGATTGTGTCTGTTTCCCAATCCACAGCTGACTCCACAAATCTTGATGGGACTTGATCACCTGCCTAAGTAGGTCTCTGGCACACTCTGTCTAGTGTTCTGACTTATTAGTATGCAGCCAACATACATTAAAGAGTTTACCATGTTTTAACTACATTTTAGACAGGTTACACAAACATGAATGATGCCTTGAATGTGAATAATGAAAACATGTAAATATAAATGTAAATCAGTTATTTATACTCTATATACATCATATACTGCCCATGTATACTTCACATACATATATAAATTTATATTACATATTTATTGCTGTTCATCTCAAAGATATAAGTTATCAAGTATGCACTGAATCAATAGTGTTTACACACTGTGGTTTTGTTCATATCTTTGTTTTCTCTGGGTTACTACCGTCACTTAGACTAAAAAGCAAACCCATTTCTCAAGATAAGTATCTTTATTTTTCAAGTTACTAAATTGCATTTTCTTTGTCTTATTCTTGGCTATTTCTGACATTACACCTTTTCCATAAACGTCAGAGTTCTGAACATTTTTCTGCTGCTATTATAAAACTTGTTTCCTTGTGTGTCAACATGGAAATTAAGTGAAGGTAACTGCATCCATTGAAGGCTCCTATACAATGTTGGAAAACCCATGCTTGGTTTGCTAATGGTAAGTTATAGTGGAATTATGTTGTTACATTGTGAATAATTGTCCCACCTACTGCTTTAATAAAAATTCTGATTGGCCGAAGGCAGACAGGAAGTGTGGGAAGGGCTACCAGACTAAGAAAACTCTGGGAACAGGAAGAATAGAGCAGAGATGCCACAGAGAAGCCAGAGAAGGCAACAGATGCAGAGGACAACTATACTGCTCTGAGAAAAGGTATTGAGCCACATGTCTGAATAGGATAAGAATCATGGGTTAGTTTAAGAGAAAGAGCTAGCTAACAATATGCCAGAGCCATAGGCTAATCAGTATAAAATTAATACAAGTGTCTGTATTTTTCTTTGGGACTGAAGGTCCAGGCCATGGGGCCAGGTAGGAAAGCCCAGGCCAGAAACAATACAACAGTATGTAACCTACTACTTTGTGTAACATATAGTGATGAAGAAACATGTGACTTTGCTTAAAAGAGTTTAAGTTGTTAAATAATCAGTAGTAGAATCAATGTTCCCAGTGTTATCTCAGAAGTGTTTACTCCTCTCTCTCTTATGCCACTGTATAGTGATGAACTGAGTGAACATTACTTAAGGTAGAGTGAGAACGCGAGAGAAGATAGACAGAAATGGAAAAGAAGGGATGGCAATGGCCTATGACTTTTCAGCTTTGAAACTTGAGGTTAATATGGAAATCAAAGTTATTAATAAGATAGAATTTCTGTTCATAATTTGAATTTGTAAAATAATTTGGCATAAGATGGACCAGCACAATTCATGAAGTCTTTAAGGAATAATAGTATCTTTTAAAAAAGCATTTGTAGCTCAAGTTTTATACAAGACATTTGGAGTTGAGATTCTGGTTCTGAGAACACAGACTAAGGATGATGAAAGTGTATATAGTAGTAGGCATCATGTTTAGATGCCTGTCATTCATCACTTAAATATGTACCAACAAAATGAGCCTTTGAGATAATCTAAACATTCGTAGATTAGAGATGGAGACTAGATGTGTCCTGTGATATCTTCTTTAATTGGGACTCAACCTTATTTGGAGATAACCTCTCATCAAACCTGAAGATTAATGATTGCCTAGAACAGCTGGCAATCATCTTTTCTCTGTCTCTCCAATACTGAGGTTCTAAGTATATATCCAGAGTGTTGTGACATGACATAAAAGTGAGTGTTGAAGACATGACCTCAGGTTATTGTTCTTGTACAGCAAACACTTTGGAGCCTGAGCCAACTCCCTTACCCCTCAAAGTCACAGTTCTATATACAACCCATCTTTTTTTTTTTTCCAGATCAGTTTCTTATCAATTTGTTTATATCAGTCAAACATTTCTTTGGAAAGAAAGAAATAATAAGAGAAAGAAACGGAGGAGGAAGAGGTGAAATAGATAGTTTTTCTGTTCTTTATTGTACTTCCGTTATGTGTTACATGAATGCATAAATGGTTGCACTGTGATTGGGAAGATCTATTCAGGTTTATTTTTCTTCAAGTCATGACAACGATATTGATTATTTTATGAAAGTAAGTATAAACGTGTCATTCTTAATTTTAAATAAATGTTTTTACTCTGTGACCTTAAACGTGGAGCCTTAGTGATGTATGATCTTAAATATCATTATGTCAGTTTTCATACTTTTTCACACATATAAAATGTAGCTCATATCAACGTTTTGCCCTTCACTGAAACTAGCACTTAATTTCTGATCCTCATTTCTTTAAGATAGTGTTATATATTTTTAAACTAAATCCATGCTTAGTGCAACTTCTGTAGATGTTTTCAATGTCATGAAGGAAATGAAGCATACACTTACTTCCATTCCATCTATTGTGAGTTGGTTTCTGTATTGTTCAAAAACAGGCAATAAAGAATGAGTACTTGTGTGAGTACCTCTAAGGTAAACTTTTCTTCACTCAGTCATGTCAGGGTTATAGGACTGAAACAAATTTATAAACCCAGACACATCTCACACAGAATGCATTAGTACAATCAGGGCTTATAAAAAGGTTTAGTTTTGGATAAACATCCATCATTGGATTAAAATTTTTGTTGTTCTTATCTTGTTTTTCTTTTTACTTCCTACTTTTTTCTTATTAGCATTTATTTGTTTACTTTTAAATTAAAAATAAATTGTAGCTGCCAGATCATTTCTTAGACAATAGATTGTTCTCTGCAAATGAAAAGCAGAATCCCTATTGCCAAGGACAGCACTCACATAACTCACTGAATATGGAGAAGTTGAGCTGGTGTCTACATGGAGCTTCACCCTTATTTTCTAGTGTTTTTGGTGTAGGAAGGTACTCTGCAGGATACCAAACTAGCCATAAAATCCATCATATCTACAAAACCTTTAACCTACAAATTGTCCTGTCTGCACAATAGGTAGGGGTGATGGCCCAGAATTTGTGGGAATAGCCAACTAATGTTTAATTTGGCTTAAGACACACTTTACAAGATAGAGCCATTATTTGACTAAGAATCAGAGAATAGACATCCTAGAGGACTAAAATAAAACCAAATGCTTTTGATTAAAAAAATTAAAAATAAAATGACTCCTAATGATATTTTGGTATACTCATAAATTGGTGCCATATTCTGCCATCAACAGAGAGGCTTTCCTCCTGAAGCAAAGAGAAACAAATATGGAGGCCTATGGCCAAACATGGTGCAGAGAGACAGACCTTAGAACACACATCACTAAAACAGATCTCTCTATCAAGTACCCCCACCTCAGGACCAAGGTACCCTGTGGAAGAGGAGATAGATAGAATGCAAGAGCCAGAGGGGTTAGAAGATGCTCAGTAAAAGGCCTTTAGCATCAACTAAACAGGATGCATATGTGCTCACAAAGATTGAAGCAGCAATCACAGGACATACATGGGTCTGTACCAGATCTTCTGCTTATATATTACAGCTCTTAGCTTTGAATTGTTACAGGAATCCTGAGTGTCACAACAAGTAGGTCTCTGAATTCTGTGCCTGCTGTTGTGACCCTTTTCCTCGTATTGGGCTTTCAGGTCCAGCTTTGCTATGGTGATTTTGCTTTATCTTATTATATTGTATTTTACCTTGTTTGTTGTTTCCTCTTAGAAGTGGATTTAGAGGGCAAGGGGAGGAGCTGGAAGAAGTGGAAGGACAAAACCCACAGTCAGGATATCTTGTGAGAGAAAGAATCTATTTTTAATAAAAGAAAAAGAATTATACCTTAAATTGTGTTGATACGCTTCAATTAAAAATATGTGCAGTAATAAAGAGATACCTTATTATTTGCCCAAATATTTTTTGGCATTTCCTCTAAGCTGTATTTATCATGTTTACTTGCAGACATTTAAACACATTTTCAAATTAATAATCTGGTTTTAAAAAGGATATTGTGGTGATATATTGTTTTTAATCTAAGAAATAAAGCTTGCCTGAAGATCAGAGGACAGAGCCATCCACAGAGTTAGCCATAAAGATCAGGCAGTGGTGGCACACACCTTCAATCCCAGCTTTTGGGATCACACACATCTAATCCCAGTACAAGGAAAGTTGAGACAGGAAATGATATTGCTGAGCAGAGAAATGAATATAAGGAGGGGGGAGACAAGAGTTTGGCTCTGCTCGTTCCCTTCCCCTTTAAGCTGAGGACTCAGAGGCATTCAGTTTGAAAATTTATGGAGACAGGACCTTTCCTTTTGGCCTGAGGATTCAGTAGTGCTTGAAGTTTCTCTAGTGGCTTGTTCCTCTACTTCTCTGATCTCTCAGGGTTACCCCAATATCAGGCTCCAGGCTTTTAGTATAAGAGCAATTAGAATTCATGCAACAGGATATAGAAGATTTTTTGATAATGGTAGTTTTTGTTATTCTGTGTTATTAAATAGAAGCAATAAACTTCTGAAAACCTCATTTCCTTGGCTATATGTTAGTAATATCTCAGCTAAGCTTCACAAGGTTAGTGATGATATGAAAGTTACATGTGATTACCTTATGTGTCAGTTTCTGTAGTCAGTACCTGATGCCACCTACTTCATCCATGTCATATCTGACAGATTATTATTATTATTTGTATATATGAAGATGATTGCCTAATATTTTTACACATGCTGTGTGTGGGAGAGTGTGTGTATGCATGTGTGCATGTATGTTTAGGTTCAAGTTGATATGAGGATCTTTCGGGAAAACTCTCTATTCTTTGACACAGGGTCTTCCTATGAGGCCCAGAACTCACCCAGGGAGCTAGTTAACTAGCTTATTCTAGTGATCCCTGTCTCTGCCTTTGGAATGCTGAATTATAGGACACCAGTCATGTCCCTTGGCATTTGTTTAAGGTCTTGGGGGTCTGAACTTTGACTTCAAACTCCTGGCACATTCTTTAATAATGAAGCCATCTTACCAGCCCCCTATCTAGGTTTATAGAGCAAGCATCAAGAGTATAGCACAGGAAGAGAGATTAGAAAATTAACTACCTACCTTCTATGTGTTTGTGAAGCATCCTCTGACAAAATGCTCCATCTACAATATACCTAATTTCTAAGGGCTTGTACATGCCAAAAAGAAAGTATTTAGTTTTAAGCAAAGGTTCCTTCTGGGATTCTAATAAATATGATTCACTAATGGATTGCATAACTGCTATCATTTCCTCCTCCACAAAAGGATTATGATGCTGATTTCTTTCTTAATTTACCATAGGGAGTTAATGTTCCATTATGCATTCAGTTCAGGTATCAAAATAATATAATTCTATAAAAAAAACAAATTGAAGTATTCTGAGTAGAAAGCAAATAATTACATTGCTTCATTTGGGTTTTACTGACTGAAGTAAGGTGTTATATAAGTAAAAATTCTCATTTGTTCAAATCTATTCATCTTCCATAATATAGATATAATATTCACAAATTTTTCATCTTCAACTGATTTTTCTTTTGAACTTCCAAACTAATTATAATTTCTGCCTACAATAAGGAAAATTGTTACATGATATTACACAGAAATAAGCTAATACCTCCCTAGGGTCTCTCTGAAGCAACTAAAATTTATGATCTGCAAGTTTTTTTGTTAGTTATAATATATGAGTCACAAAAATTTAGCTTATACTGAATTTCTATTGCTGTTATTTTAAAATTATATGAGTTTCAAGCCAATATTATACCCCAATGCAACCCTGGGTCAAGAATGGACAGAGGTTCTCAAAGTAAGGCATGTGATGTGTAGTCTCAGATCCTCAGAGTCCAGGAGATTTTACAAGGGAAAACAGCACAGGACTGATGAGAGAGGAAAATCTGTGAAGAAGGAAAAGAGGATAAAATTCTTCATATGCCATAAATGTTACTCTCTAATTCACAATTAATTTTCACTTAATTAACAAGCATATAACCCAAACAACCTCTTTACTTTGAAAATAGAGCGTATATATCAAATATTTCATTCATCTGTTTCACAATAAATGTTTTAATTACCTAAATATACTTAAAGAAAACATTTATCTGCAGAATTTTTCTTGAAGTATAAAAGACTGATTTTTTCCATTTTTTTAATTTAAAAAGTTTTTTTTCCATACGTACCATTGCTCCCTATCCATCCCTTCTCTTCTTCCAGACCCTGTCAGTCTTCCTTCAGCCTCCCTACCCCATCCCTCCATCCATTCCCCAAGGCAGACAAGGAGTCCCAAAGTTGGTCAGTTCAGTCTGGCATATCCAGTTGAGGTAGGTCCAAATCCCTCATCTCAGTATCAAGGCTGAGTTAGGTGTTCCTCTGTAGGGAATGGGCTCTGAGATGTCAGTTCATGCTCGAGGAATAAACTCTGGTCCAACTGCAAGAGGCTCCACAAATTACCCATGCCGTTTGACTGTCGTGTACATTCAGAGGATTTTGTTCTTTTCTATGAAGGTTCCTCAGCTCTCATTTCAAAGTCGGCAGTTAGTTTGGATAAGGGTTTACCTATCTTGTTGACTCTCAAAGAACCAACTCTTTGATTCATTGATTCTTTGTATTGTACCCTTTGTTTCAATTTTATTGATTTCGGACCCGAACTGGTTATTTCTTGATATCTACTCCTTCTAGGTGAGTTTGCTTCTAATTGTTCTAGAGCCTTCACCTGTGCTGTTAGGTCTCTTGTGTGAGATTTCTCTAGGTTTTTTGAGTAAACATCTAGTGCTATGAATCTTCCTCTAAGCACTGCTTTCATTGTGTCCCATAAGTTTGGGTATGTTGTGGAATCATTTTCATTGAATTCTAAGAAGTCATTGATTTCTTTCTTAACTTCTTCCTTGACCAAGAGGTGGTTCAGTTGAGATGTTCAGTTTCCATGAGTTTGTAGGCTTTCTTTCTGTGATCTTTGGTGTTGTTGAACTCTAACTTTAGACCATGGTGGTCTGATAGGATACAAGAAGTTATTTCCATTTTTTTGTATCAATTGATATTGCTTAATGACCAAATATGTGGTCAGTTTTCTGTAAAGTTCCATGAGGTGCTGAGTAAAATTCCTTTGTGTTTGGGTGGAAATTTCTGTATATATCTAGTAAATCCATTTTGGTCACAACATCTGTTAAATCCTTGATTTTTCTGTTTAGTTTCTGTTTGTTAGACCTATCCATTGGTAAGAGTGGGGTATTAAAATCTCACACTGTTAATGTGTGGGATTTGATGTGATATTTAATTTTTAATAGTGTTTCTTTTACATATGTAAGTGCCCTTGTATTGGGGGGTATAAAGGTTTGGGATTGAGACTTCATCTTGGTGGATTTTTCCTGAGATGAATATTTAATGTCTGTCCTGGTCTCTTTTGATTGATTTTAGCTTGAAGTCTATTTTGTTAGATGTTAATATGGCTAAATCAGCTTGTTTCTTAAACATTTGATTGGAAAGTCTTTTACCAACCCTATTCACTGAGCCAGTGTCTGTCTTTGAACCTGAGATGGGTCTCTTGTATGTAGCAGAAGGATGGATTCTGTTTTTGTATCCATTATGCTAGCTGTGTCTTTTTAATATGTGGATTGAGTCCATTGATATTAAGGGACATCATTGACTATTGATTGTCATTTCCTGTTATTTTTGGTGGTTGTGTGTGTGTGCTTTCCTTTTTGGGTTTTTCTTTTGTGTGATTATCCATTGCTTGTGATTTCATGGGTGTATCTAGCATCCCTCTAGTGGAAATTTTTCCTCTAGACCTTTCTGTAGGGCTGAATTTTTGAATAGATAGTGTTTAAATTTGGTTTTGTCATAAAATATCTTGTTTAGTTTATCTATGGTGATTGATAGTTTTGATGGGTATAGTAGTCTGGGCTTGCAACCATGGTCTTTTAGCGTCTGTGTAACATCTGACTGGGACCTTCTTGCTTTCCTTGTTTCCATTGGATAGTCTGTGTTATTCTGATGGGTCTGCCTTTATAGATAACTTGGCACTTTCTTTTGCAGCTCTTAGTATTTTTTCTTTGTTCTGCAGGTTTAGTAGCTTAATTATTCTGTGGCAAGCATACTTTTAGGGGGATGGGGTCTCGTCTATTTGGTGTTCTGTAAGCTTCTTGTGTCTTTATAGGCATTTACTTCTTTAGGTTGGGAAAATTTTCTTCTATGATTTTGTTGAATATATTTTCTGTTCCTTTGAGCTGATATTCTTCTTCAAGTTTGATTATTCTTAGGTTTTGTTTTTTCATGGTGCTTAATATGTCTTGGATGTTTTGTGTTATGACTTTTTGGTTTTAGTGTTTTGTTTGACTGATGTGTCTATTTCCACTATTGAATCTTCTACTCCTGAGATTATCTCTTTCATCTCTTGCATCTCTTCCGTCCTATTAGTTATGCTTGCATCTATAGTTCTAGTTTGTTTCTTCAGATTTTCTATTTCCAGTACTGCCTAGGTTTCTGTCATCTTTATTGCTTCTGTTTCAGTTTTTAAATTTTGAAATGTTTCCTTCACCTGTTTGACTGCTTTTTCTTGGTTTTCTTTATTTTCTTTCAGGGATTTATTGACTCTTCCAATTGTTGACAATTTTGTTTGTCTTTTCTTATATTTCTTTAAGGAGATTTTTTTCTATTTTCTTTTAAGGCTTTTATTATCTTCATAAAGTTGTTTTTAAGGTCGTTTTCCTTCTGCTTCTTCTGCATTGCCATGATCAGGTCTCGTAGAACCACCAGATTCTGGTGGTACCATGTTGTTCTTTTAAGGATCACTTCAGAATTTGTCTGTATCTCATTGAGCTGTATTTAGTGTAATCTGTTCTGTCTGTGTTTGTGCCTCAGGAAGCTTCTCTTGGTCCAATCTGGTTGTTTTGGTCCACTTGAAGATAGTGTATTCTGTGTCACAGTGACCTCTCTTAATCCAGTCGGTGTTGAGGAACTGAGGGCATCAGTTAGCATCTCTTGAAATAGGAACTGAGGAACTCTTGGTATGATGGGTGCAGAGGATCTATGGGACTCAGGTTGGTGCTAAGGTCGCCTGGCGATGTGGTGGCTTGGGAGATGGCACAGGGTTATATCTGGGGGTGTCCAGTGAACTGGACTTTAATGGGACTTCTGGCCTTCAGGAGTTTTCCCTGCTGCCCTTGATTTAGGGCAGAGATGAGTGAGGGTCGGTTCCAAGGGCTGTGTCCCAGGGCCAGCAGGATCCCAGAGACTAGAATCTGTCTGTGCTGAGTGGAATGCCACTCACCTCTTAGTCTCAAAAGACTGATTTTTTAAAAGTTACTCCTATATTCATGAGATAAAATATCATGAGCAAATCAACTTATAAAAGAAATCACAGGAGTCATGTTATGTGGTGAGAGGGTTAGAGTTTGCAAAGCCAGACCAAAGACATGAAGGCTTAGAGGTTGATGGAGACAAATAAGTGCTGGTATCTGAATTCGCAAAGGGCAGAGTGAGTGGTGATGGTGCTAGTCTTTTGAAGTTTCCAAGATAGTCTCCAGTCATATACCTACCTCCTCCAGTAAAATGACATCTCTTAATCTTTCCAAACAATTTCCCTCTATTTTCTCTTAGCAGTCATGTCCGAACATAGCATACCCTTGTATTAGATAAAGTAGCCTAGAAAATTACAATCTGTGTAAGGTATCTCTTCATTCTTTGATCTCCCAAAGACTTGCCTCTTAAACTTTACTGAATGATAAAGCCCGGGATTATTTTCAATTGAGTTCCATGTTGAATTCTCATTTTCAGTTTGTTTGTATTGAGAAATTCCTAGGGCATTAGTGAGGTGCTCATCTGAATGTGTCTCCCCACGCATTTCTAGTGAAGATTAGTAAGATGGGGAGACCTGCCCTGACACAAAAGCTGGTAGCATGTAATGCACTGTAGTCCCAACTGCTAAACATGGAATTGCTTTATCTCTTTTTCCTGTTCTGCTGAATGTGAACAAGCTGTTGCTACACACTCTTGCTACCATAGAGAGATATCTGTTAACATTTCTTCTCCACGATAGTAGTCCATATCTCCTCAAATTGGAATACAAAAGAAACACCTTCTCTTTTAGATGGCTTGCTTTTAGGTATTTGGTCACCATGACAACGAAAGTAATGTAAAACTTTCTGCTTTCTGCTTGTTTAACTCACTTTGATCTGTTCACCACTGTCTTCTGAGCTCACAGTTACTTTTAAAAGGTAAATGGTACACTGCTTTCATAATTGTCCTACATTTCACAAAGAAGTTTTAAAATGATATCAACATAGTTAACTAGTTTTGCTAACATTTGGACATTGCTAAAGTTTGGACATTATCTGGTAAGATTATCACAGTAGCAGATAATATGATAAACATAATAAGGAAGGAAATGAAGAAAAATGAAGAGAGACCAGAGTTAGGTGAAACCTTCTGCATGAGCACCCATTCATCCATTTCCTAAACAAACATCCACTGAAGCTTGTTCATGAATAATACCATCTAATAAGGATTCCCTGTAGGAATTAAATTTCAACTGATGTAATGAAGAAGTTGAATTTGAATAAAAAAATAAATGGAGATGAGAATAAAATATTTTTAGAAAAAGAGACTAGCAGTATCTAAGAATCAAGGAGATTTTGAGGTTAATATCCTTAATTATGTGTTTGACTTAATATTTTTAAAGAGAATGATATTGTCATATTTTATATTGAATAATTCTAGCACACACTGCTTTGCTGCTAAGAATAGGCACTCTGTATGGGTCCTACTGCTTAGTAGCCACTGAATTGGTTCAAATCCATTTGTTGGTGTTGTTCTTGTTTAGAGTTGCTGATTTTATTAGTATATTTTAAAGAGTCAAAATTGTTAGTGTTTCTGTGAAGGAAGGGCACCCGGGCAGCTTGATAGGGGTGGGTGACAGCAAGTAATGATGCAGATCAAACCACAGAGGATTTATTGGGGAGGGGTTATACAAAGCTTCCCCTGATAGAGGTTGGGAGAGAGAGAGAGAGAGAGAGAGAGAGAGAGAGAGAGAGAGAGAGAGAGGGAGGGAGGGAGGGAGGGAGGGAGGGAGGGAGGGAGGGAGAGAGAACTGTGATATGACAGAGACCTTTTGAAGGGGTATAGTGCATGTGCATTTGGTAGCATGCTAGCAGGAGCATCTGGCTCTTAACACAAGTATCCATTGTCATTCTTCTATAAAGCACCTGGCCTTAATACTCTGATTAGTTGTAAATTCTGTTTGTCTTCATCTATGCATTTTAAATATAGTCTCATTCTTGTTTTTCCCTAGTGTATCTCTCTATTATGATCCATTGTCAATCATTTATATAATCTATATAGGGAGTGTATATTTTTATCTGCTATTTTGATATCTTTTTATTTAAAAGTTTCCTCCCCTCTTCCTGGTCATTTCCCCAATCCCATCTCCTCATCCATTCCTCAGAGAGGGTACGGATTTCCAAAGTGAGTTAATGTAGTCTCATATATGTGGGGATATGTTTTAAATTTAATGAAAAATAGTCTGAGATATAAGAGGGATCTACCCGCAGTCAGTCTAGGAGGATCAAACAGTGGTAACTCACACAGTTAATCCCAGCACAGGGAGTATCCTGGGAGTGGTGAGTATGCCTTTTATCCCAGCAAATCTAAGTTTGAGATCAGCTTAGTTTACAGAGGGGGTTTCAGGTTCCCAGGCAGGTGTTCGGGGTACCACACCTTTAATCTTAACCTAGATATAAGACAACTGAGGGAAGATAGTATTTAAGGCAGGCATAGAAATACAGAGCATACAGTAGAAGCCAGGAGGAATGAGGCTGAGGAAGCTGGAAGACAGCTGGGTGAGATCTGACTGTGGTGTTTCCTCTCTGATATCTCAGCCTTTCCCTGAGATTTGGCTCTGAGTTTCCTTTATTCGAGCAACAGGTATATCCAGCTGAGGTAGGACCAAGACCCTTGCCCCAGTTTCAAGACTGAGCAAGCTGTTCTTCTGTAGGAATTGGGCTCCCAGAAGCCACTTCATACACTAGGAATAAATTCTGGTCCTAGCCAGAGGCCTCACAAACTGTCCATGATGTTCAACTCTCATCCACATTCAGAGGGCATAGTTCAGTCCCATGGTGGTTCCCTATCATTTCAGAGTCAGTCAGCTCCCAATAGTTCGAGTCAGCTGCCTATATGGGTTTCCTCAATGTGATATTTACCTCTTTGCTCATGTAGTCTCTCCTCCCTCTCCTTGCCTGGACTGGAAGCTCAATCCAATGCTTAGCTGTGAATTTCTGAATCTACTTCCATCAGGTGCAGGATGAAGGTTGTATAATGACAATTGTGTGGTCATCAATTTGATTGTAGGTGAAGGACAGTTTAGGCACTCTCTCCACTATTGCTTGGAGTCTTACCTGGAGTCATCTTTGTGGGTTCTTGGGTATTTTCCTAATACCACATTTCTCTCTAACCCCACAATGGCTCCCTCTATCAATTTATCTCTTTCATTGTTCTCCTTCTATGTCCCTCCCCCAACTCAAGCATCTCATTTTCTCATGTCTCTCTCCACCTTCCCTTACTGTTCCCTACAATGGTCTCAATTTACTCAGCAGATCCTTATTTTCCTTTCCCAGGGATGTCCATGGGTGACTCTTTTAGGTTTCTGGGGTTTTATTTATTTATTTATTTTTATTTTTAACTTAGCTAGCTGCTCAGGGGTTGCAGATTATGGTCTGGATATTTTTACGTCTAAAATCCAGTTAAGAGTGAGTAAATGCCATGTTTATCTTACAGTGTCTCTGTTACTTTACTTCAGATGATTTTTTTTTTAGTTCTATCCATCAGAATGCAAGTTTGAGAATGCCATTTTTTCCTGCTAAGTAGTACTTCATTGTGTAATTTACAACATTTTAAAAATTCATTCTTCAGTTGAGGGGCATCTAGGTTGTTTCCAGGTTCTGGCTATTACAAACAATGCTGCTATGAGCATAGTTAAGCAAATGTTCTTTGGGTAAAAATATGCATCCTGTGGGTATATGCCCATGAGTGATATTGCTGGATCATTGTGTAGACTGATTTCCAGTTTTTTGAGAAACTGCCATACTAATTTGTAAAGTGTTGTACAGGTTTACAGTCCCACCAGCAGTGGAGTGTTCCTCTTACTCTACATCCTCTGCAGCACAGGCTATCTTTAGTGGGTTTGATCTTAGCCATTCTGACAGGTGTAAGATGGTATCTCAATGTTGTTTTGATTTGCATTTTTCTGATGGCCAAGAAGCAGGTCTTTTATCCATTTGAGATTCTTTCATTATGTATTCTCTATTTAGCTCTGTACTCTATTTTAAAAATTGGATTATTTGGTTTTTCGATCTCTAGTTTCTTGAATTCTTTATATAACTTAGAGATCAGCCCTTGGTCAGATATAGGGTTGTGAGATCTTTTCCCATTTTGTCAGCTGTCAGTTTGTCTTACTGACTGTGCCCTTTGCTCTCAAAAAGCTTCTCAGTTTCAGGAGGACCCATTTATTAATTGTTGCTCTCAGTGTGTGTGCTACTGGTGTTATATTTAGGGAGTGGTCTACTGTGACAATGCATTCCCACTTATTTTTTTTATCAGATTCAGTGTAACTATGTTTACATTGAAGTCTCTGATCCACTTGGACTTGTGTTTTGTGCAGAGTGATAGACATGGATCTATTTGCGTTTTTCTACATGTCACAATCAAATTATTTCACTTAAAATGCTTTATTTTTTCTATTGTATATTTTTTGCATTTTTGTAAAAAATTAGATGATCATAGGTGTGTAGATCTTCACTTTAATTCCACTGATCTATATGTTTTTGTTTATGTCAATACCAAGCTGTTTTTATTGTGTTATTTTTACAGTAGAGCTTGAAATCAGAGATGGTGATTCCTCCAGACATTTTTTATTTCACAGGATTGTTTTGGTAATTTTAGATTTTTTTCATATGAATTTGAGAATTGTTCTTTCAAGGTCTATGAAGAAATTTGTTAAGGATTGTATTGAACCTGTAAATTGTTTTTAATAAGAACAGCATTTTTACTATGTTGCTCCTATCTATCCAAGAGCAAGAGAAATCTATTCGCTTCCTTATATCTTCTTCAATTTCTACTTTCAATGACTTAAAGTTCTTGTCATGCAGGTCTTTCTTTCTTTCTTATTTTTGGTTAAAGGTGTTCCAGGTTATTTGATATTATTCATAGCTACTGTGAAGGATGATGTTTCTGTGACTTCTTTTTCATTTTTCCTGAGTTCTCTTATCATTTGTGTATGGAAAGGTTATTAATTTTTTTTAGTTAATCTATAACTCCCAAGGAAATAAAAGCAGTTATTAAAATTCTCCCAACTCAAAAAAATTCTGGGAGCAGATGGTTTCAGCACAGAATTCTACCAGAATTTCAAAGAAGAAGTCATATCAAAACTCTTCAAATTGTTCTACACAATAGAAACAAACAAGGAAACACAAAGCACTGCTAAATTCTTTTTATGATGCTACAGTAATATTCAAACCCAAACCACACAAAGATGCTGTGAAGAAAGAGTATTACAGATCAATATCTCTCATCAACATTGATGCAAAAATACTCAAATAAAATACGGGCAAACTGAATCCAAAAACACATCAAAAAAAAAAAAAAAGTGATCCACCATGATCAAGTAGGTTTCATCCCAGAGATATAGGGGTGGTTCACCAAACATATCAACAAAATGTCAATGCCACTCATCATATAAACAACCTGAAAGGAAAAAAAAAAACCCAAATGATCAAATACATCTCTAATATACTTTCTCTTCTGCCATATCTATTCACCCATAAGTATTCACCCAGTCTAAGGGTTAGTTACAACTCTCTAGACTATGAAAACTGAGCATCCCTGTGAAGGCCTATGAGTTATCTAGGGTTATGTCTCAGAAGCTGCAGGCAAAGTGTCTGAAGGCTGAGTCTATGCATTGGAGTGAGATCTGTAATCACAATCAAAGGGTGCTCCAACTTTGTTTGCACTGATAATTGTAACAACAGTGTGAAGCTTCTTGAAAAGCAATTTAAAAGTGACAGAAAATAAATTTTATATTAAAATATTAAAATGTAAATATTTGCATAACGCATACAGCAGGCATTGTTGCATTTAACGAGGTATTTAAAAATGTAAGATAAAATACATTGAAAGTGCTCTGAGTAAATGGAAACACATCCATCCCACAATTGTAAATATATGTCAAGTTTCACATAATTAATTTGAAATATCTTAGTTATACCACCTAAATTTGATAATTTGAAAAATAAGTGGGTGAGTAAATAGGTGTAAATAGCAAAATAAAAATTAGAGTGTTTATTAGATACTGATGGAAAATCAGTTCAATAAACAATCCTGCATTTTACTTGCTACTATAGCAGAACTAGACCTTAGATTAGACATAAGAGATACAATGGAGGCAGACTGTGAAGTTATAATAATAGTGTCAGATAAGCAGATATGTAGCATTTCTTTTTTATCATTTTGATGCTCTTCTGTTTGTCTTCCTCATCTCTGGCAAGAAATTTTTGACTATCTAAAAAGCGAATATATATAATATACAATGCATATATATGTACAGATATTATGTGTCAATCAAAAGTACAAAACAATAATTATCAAGTTGCATGTCAATTCTGCCTGAATTGCTGAAGAGTTGGATAGGAATATTAAGGTGACTCTAAAACCGTAGAATGCATTATATTTATAAGTGCATGAATATTTATCTAGTCTTACTCTTTTAAGAATTAAAGTTTTATTTAACTATTAAATATACTTTATATTATTCAAATAGATTGATTATTTAAAATGAAGTAAATTAATATATATTTACATATGTTTTGATATAAAATTAAATGACTAGAGATAATTGCTCTGTGTCAGTGTGTAGATGATTCTGCCTTTGCTGTGATAGAGGCATCCCTTTACAGTTCTTTCCTATATTATAAAGCTCGACTAACTTTCCAGGAGTCACTGCCATCTGCAATCAGAAACCATGAGCAGAATGAAGGAAAACTCATCTTTTCTGGAATAGATCTGTGACTGTGGCCTCATTTGTTGAGCATAGTGTTAGGAAATACCAAGTTGTAGTGATGTGGGAATGCCTTTCTGTATGCTGTGAATCTCAATATTTAAATAAAAGAGCTGTTTTGGGCCATGACAGGCACCACAGAAGAAGTAGGAGGAGAAATCAGAGTATAGGTAGAAGCAGGGCAGAGTCAGGCAGATCAAGCAAGCTGCCCAAGGAGGAACATGTAGAGAACACAGGTGAGCCACGGGCCACATGGCAGACAGATTAATAGAAATGGGTTGATTTAAGATGTAAGAGCTATCTAGCAATGTACCTGAGCCAGAGGCCAAACAGCATAAAGTTAATATAAGCATCTGAGTGATTTCTGGGAGCCTGAGCAGCGGCAGCTGATGGCTAAAGGGTCTGGGCCTCTGGCTGCCCAGGACCAAGAAACCCCATTGCAACATTGTTGCCCAAGAAATTCAGAATTATATTCACAAACTACAAACATGATAAATTTTATCAGAAATAAAAGTTCCCTAGGCTTTTATTTGCAATTATGGATGCGTTTAATGCCCAAATTTTGCACTCAGGAAAGCTATGACACCTGCTCTCAAGCTACTTCCAAAGTCCTCTTTACTCCATGGGAACCTTTCCCTGATTATTCTCATGTTTCTTGGTCACAGACAGAGCTCAGACTATTGACTGCTGAAAGTCAGACTCTGGAAAGCTGTCACTTTGCAGCCTACAGAGATGCTTAGTGAAGAGTCTCATGCCAATGATGATTCGACCAAGGTCAATGCTGAAGCTGCAGCCCAGGGACAATGGCTATTAATTTATAGTTTTGAAGAGCTTGCAGCTCTAAACATCTAGTTAGTAGGTCCAAAAAGTCAGTATTCAGAGTTTTGAATTTTAACTGTACATTATATCTCTGACTTTAGGAAAGAACTATAGTGAGCAAAATTAACAAATGGTCTATTAAGAACTTTCTTTGCCCTATGTCAATCATCTAAACCTGCAGAGGTTTCATATTCTATAACCTAAATTAAGAGGTTCAGCAAGGTGAGCTTGAAGTTATCTCTATCCTCTAAGATATATGATTTCAAATTCAAAATAAAATTTCCACTAACATCTTTATACAAAATGTTTTGATTCAAGATCTCTGTCAGAGGGTAGACTTGCTAGATAAAAAAAAAAATGGAAAAGAAACACCATGACCTAGAGCAGTGGTTGCTAAGGAGACCAGCTGCGTAGGGCTTTGGGTTATTAATCAGTAACATCTTCCCAAGGAGTATGCCATAATGGCAGAAATAACACTGCTGAACCAAAATTTATTTCAATTAAATTGTATATACAATGATGTCTGATTAAAATTCCCATCTCTATAGGGTTATAAATCTTTGGTTAGCTATTAACAATTTACTGCATAGATCTTTCAGGGATTGGGACAAGGCAGATGTGTTTTGAAGGAAAGGAAATGAAGAAAAGAAAACTTGGGATATGATGAGCTCTCTTCCTGGAGGAGTTTGGTTGGTGCAGGCTGCCAGGATAGAAAATCATGAAATGATATCTCAGGAATATTTGTGGGTATCCAGGGAAAGGGTTGCCATGAGGGCAGCAAAGACAGAGACATGGCAAAGCTGTAGGTGGGAAAGTCTCAGAGCACCTTGTTTCCTAACTGAGGTGAGTAGGTGAAAGGAATAGCCAGGTTCAGTGTCTAACCTTAGAAATCTTTCCATTGAATTGGAGGTTTTTATAAAGCCTGTTCAAGATCAACTCTAAATCTTAAGTTATTAAGATAAAAATCACCACTTGTTAGTAGGAGAATGCATGTAGATGGTTATTTCATAAAAAAAAATCATTGTATACTAGCCACCAGCATTATCATACCTAAAAGAGTTTATTTTTAATTTTGAACCACACATAAGCCTTAGCTAATCCTGCCAATCAAACATGAAGGCATGGTTTATTTTATTATGTTTTAATTTTATAGATTCTTATGAAATTTATCATACAAATTCAGGTAATTCAGACACAGTTTCATATATTTTAAAACTAATACAGTATATAGAGTTGAAAGTTTTATGTGGAGCCTAGAGGGGTGGGATCGGACTGTGCTCCTGTGCATGGGCTAGTACCTTGGAGCCCATTCATTGCAGAGGAACACCTAACCCAGTCTAAATTTTGGGATGAGGAAATTGGTTTTGCCTGGAGCAGATGTGCCATGCTGAGCTGACACACCTTGGGACTTCTTGTCCTTTTGGGGAAGGGGATTGGGAGGGTGGGGAGGAGTGAGGCTGAGGGCTGATTGGGAGGGTTCTGGAGGAGGAAAGGGAGAGGGAGCAGGGAGATACATGGATAAAAAAGACATATATTAATAAAAATAATAAAATGAAGGAAAAAAATGAGGAGCACAGCCAAGGGGAAAATATAATTACTGCCTGATGGGGGACTTCTAGCTTAAAGTACCCAAAATAAATAAACTGACAGCAATTTCATTCCCAAATAGGTAACATGTTTCACATGGAAATTATAAAGTTCGATTATTTGTATAAATAAAAAAAGAAAGAAAAACATTTGAGAAATTCCACTGCCTTACTCGAAATTCTTGAATTTTCTTTTCATGAGTAAATAAAATGAACTTCTTAAAATGAAATGATCTATCTATGAATAAAATCGTGTACACATGTTAATTCTTACATTATACTTGAACCACTCCAGAGAATTATGGAATGCTGTACAACCTAATATTTTATAATATATAAATAAATGTGAGCTAAGAGACAGTACACTTTCCCTTTACTGCTTAATAAACTAGGAAAAGTTGAAATTGATAGTTTTCCCATGAGGAAAATATGCACAGTATCTAACATTGTAAAGAAAAATATAGGATATTTGGAAAGAAATTTAAATATCTTGTATGGAATATAACATGATGTGTCCTCAAAAAACCTAAACTAGAATCACTATTTGATCTAGCTGTCTTATTTTGAATATTTTCCAACAGAACTGAAGTCAGCATCTCAGAATAATATTAAACTCTATGCTCATTTTAGTATGATTCATGGCAGCCAAAACTTCTACTAAATTAAATACTCATTGATGAAAATATGTTTATATTCATAGAGTGAACTATCAGTCTACTTTTTGAAGGCAGGATTCTCCAACTTGTGGCAACATGAACAATTACTGTTGGGTAAATGAAATACACCAGAGCCTTCCAAAAAGTCCAGTGTTGCAGGATTCCACCAGAATGAGGCACCTAGAATAGGAAGACTCAGAAGAAGAATTAAGAAAACCAAAGGGATATTAGACCCTATAGAAATAAAATTGCTTTGTGAAAGGTGATTATGTTCTAGAAAGCTCATGAATTTTGTTCATACCACCACAGTATACACTTAAAATTCTCTATTGGTGTTTGTACCATAATCAGTATTAATGTAAAAATTAAAAAAAAAAAAAATCAGGTTTTCTTAGTAATTGAGCTTGCTAAAAAAAAAAAAAAAAAAAAAAAAAAAAAAAAAAAAAAAAAAAAAAAAGAAGTGAAAGGAAATGTTTGTTAGAGCTTTCAATAGAAATGAAGTCTAGGGTAGACAGATGTTTGTGGTTTCACAGAATGAGACTGACCAGGAGTTGGCAGGTTCTTTCTGCACAAGGTTCACACTCCTGTGACAACCTTGAGACGGTGTTTAGCTCACACAGGCCCAGAGGCAGAGCAGGCCAGACCTGGTGTGACTGAGACCACACAGTTGAAAAAGAGGCCTTAATAGTGATTTTAAGTAACTAAGGATGGGGAGTAGGGAACAATTTTTTGAAGTAGACACATCTAAACAAAACTTTGAAATAGTTTTCTTATCAACAATATGGCACTTGTAGAATCCCTACATTGAAAATATAGAGCATCAGCATGATTACAGGGGAAAGCCAGTTCAGGCACCCTCTCCTCAACTGCTTGGAGTCTTAGCTGATGGTTTTCCTTGTGGACCTGTACTGCCATAATTGTCATCATAGAACTTCATCCAGCAACTGATGGAAGTAGATGCAGTGATCCACATAGAATTGCTCTGCTGTGTAGTAGTGAGGTTTCTTTCAGTCCCGGGAGGCCAGGGGCCTGGAACCACAGATCTGCTGACCCTTAGCCGCCCACTGCTCAGACCCCCAGAAATGACTCAGACGCTTATATTAACTTTATGCTGTTTGGCCTATGGCTCAGGCACATTGCTAGCTAGCTCTTACATCTTAAATCAACCCATTTCTACTAATCTGTCTGCCATGTGGCCCGTGGCTCACCTTACATGTTGCTCCTTGGGTGGCTTCAGCTCGGTCTGCCTGACTCCCCTCTGCTTCTCCTACCTATTCTCTGATTTCTCCTCCTACTTCTTCTATGGTGCCTGCCATGGCCCAAAACAGCTCCTTTATTTAAAGATTAAGATTCATACATAAACGCATTCCCACATCACTGCTGAGCTCCCAGAACAGTCGGAGAGCAAGCAACGGGGTCAAGATCATGATGGGAAAGCCCACAGAGACAGCTGACCTGAGCCACTGGGAGATCACTGACTGTGGACCAACAGCTGGGGGACCTGCTTGGGATGCAATTAGGCCATCTGACTGTGGATGACAGATATGTGACTTCTGCAGTTTGTGAGGCCTCTGGAAGTGGGTCCAGGATTTATCCCTAGTGCATGAATTGGTTTTTTGGAGTCCATTCCCTATAGAGGGACACCTTGCTCAGTCTTGATACAGGGAGGGGGACTTGGTCTTGCCTCAACTTGGTATCCCAGACTTTGATGATTACAGGGGAGGCCATATCCTCTTTGAGAAGTAGATGGGGGGGGATAATTGCAGGGAAGTTTTGGTGGGGTGAGTGGGAGGAAGGGGAACTGTGGTTATTATGTAGAATAAAAAATAAAAACTTTTAAATAAAAATAAATAAAACAAAATATACATCATCCACTAATTCTAAGTATTCTAAATGATTCAGTTAACTCTTTCTTTTTTTAAAAATGAAACAAGATAGAGCATTCACTGTTGCTGACAGGCTTCATACTGTGCAGACATAATTTCCATGACACAAAAGGTTATCAATTAAAGTTTTAGATGGCTGATAACTTCATCAATTAATTCTTCTGATTCAGTTCACCAGACACTTTCAGAGCCTGGTTCAATCTGAATATGACTAGCGTCTTGGATTAAATTTACAGTCAGTCCAAATATAAACATTTAAGGCATACTGTATATAGTGTATATAGTTTTCTCCCCAGCAGCTTAGAATACATGCGAGCCCCCAAACACCTTGTGCAGTTCTGCTTCTGCTTCCCCTGAAGAGAAATTGGGAAGAGAAATAGTTCCTCATCCTATTTCATCTTTTTCATCTTTCTTGTTGGGAAAAGAGAGAGTGGAAAGGGGACTACATGATGATGAAAATCTCATACTTCTGCCCTGGATAGTTATTATATCTTAATTGACTTGAGTTTGCTCGAGGGTTCAGCAGGTAAAAGTTTTCAATACTAAGCTTATTGACCTGAGTTTATTCCTCAGGACCCACATAGTTGTGGCATAGAACTGATTTCTGAAATTTTTTTTTCACATGTGTGCTATGGTAAACATATGTGCACACAAACACACACACACATACACACACAAATTTTACATGTATACCTAGGCCCACAAAAAAGTTAAAAATTGTGCATGAGCTGACTATTTGGAGCCCATTTCCTGTGGTGGGATGCTGTGTTCAGCCTTGATGCAGCGGAGAGGAACCTGGTCCTGCCCCTGTAGAGTGTACCAGGCTTTCTTATCCCTCATGGGAAGCCTCACCCTTTTGGAGGAGGGGATAGGAGTGCACAGAAGGAGAAGGCTGGGGCATGGGGGAGCTTGAGGAGGGATGAGAGGGGGATCTGTGTTTAGTATGTAAAATAAAATTTAAAAATTCTGAAATAATAATTAAAAAATTAAACATTGAAAATTACCTGTCTTGAAGAAAAGTTAAAAAAAAAGAAAATCTAAATTTATATTTTTGAAACTCATAATCAAGAAACCTAGTATGTAAAACCCTCCTATTCATGGTAGTTTCTATCCCTGTCATAAGCTGAGCTGAAAAGCCCTAGAATGTGTGATGGTGAAAGGTGCTTTGCTGCATGAAAAACCTGGGCTTGATTTCTCATTGGTCTTTCTGTCCTCTGTGGTACTTTCTGGACCTTTACCGTTATCAGTTTTTAAATCTGAATTAAAGAGCTAATGAATCCTGAGTATAGATGAGGGAGGGGTAAAGCCTAATAGCATTGACTTTTTAATAACTATTTGTTCCTTCCCATTAAACAGCCATGAGCATAATCTTTAATTCTCCCATTCTTTCAACTGAGAATTGAATGATAATGTTTGTTGAACATTTACTATGTTCCAGGCATTGGATTAAGTGTTTTCACACATTAACTCATTTAATTCTTATAACAACTTTATAAATTAGAGACTATTATGATCGCCATTTTAAAGTCAAGGAAAATGAGCCATGTAGAGTTGTAGTCATTTGCCCAAGGATCTATCGCCAAGGCTTTGTTTTTTTTTTTTTTTCCTGAGTTTTGCTATGGTCCACTAGGCTATGAATCTTTTCACTTAACACATCAAGTCTAGAGATCTCTTACAAGTCATTATTACATTAAAACTTGAGGAAATAGTTCTACTAGAATTAATAAGTATTCAAGTAAGTTATTATCCTATTCATTTCATATGGGATATGTAAGCAAGTTAATTCCAGAAAGTAATGGAAAATATCTACATTAGATGATATGGCTGTGTGGTTTGATGGTTAGAATCCCAAATAATATATAACCCTCTTCAGCTCCTTGAGAAGTAGGCAATAACTGTGATTTTTCTGTCACTGGGCATATTTGGTCAGTGAAGTTACTTTCAATATTCCAGAATTATTTTGACATGAATAAATAAGTTTCATTTATGAATGTGCTATGTAAATTTTCTTTCTAAGACTTAAGTTGTTCATATTATTTCCATGTAAAATAGGTTAGTTTGAGTTTCCTACCCTAAAGCAGCCCAGTCACTTTCTATCTCTTGTTTATATCAATTTACTCCTTTATGTAGAGAGAAATAAATATCTAAATCAGAAGAATAAGAACTTGGGTTTTAGGAATAAAAAATCAAAAATATTAAAGAAATTAACTAAAAGAAGGTAATTATACCAATATATCTGTAGAGGAAAGGCAATTATTTACATAGAATATTTTAATAATCCATTTTCTTTTGGATGGATGTGGCTTTGGGTGTTGGTTGTATGCATGTGTGTGTGTATGTGTGTGTGCATGAGCACATATGTGTGTGCATATGTATGTGTGTGTCTGTATGTATATATTTTCACATATGTGTGTATGTGTGTGTATGTCTGTGTGTGTATTTGTGTCTGTGCATGTATATTTGTGTATGTGTGTTTATGTGTGTGCGTGTGTGTATGTGTGTGTATGTGCGTGTATGTGCTTCTGTGTGTGTGTGTGTGTGTGTGTGTGTGTGTGTACTAGAGCAGTTGTGGAGCTTTTTATCTTTGGATTGGTCTTGTAATTCTCTCAAGCTTCTTTATCCAGCGGTCTAAGGGAATTCCTCTCTGACCCCAGGCCAATGACTATGATGACTGATTTCATTTCTGTCTGGTTAACTGCTAGACATGAAAGCTATGAGTCTCCCTGAAACCCTTATCATCTCACCCTGTGTATCTCTCCTTTATTCCTGTCCCCATCAGTGTACATGGGCCCTTCAATCATCTCCTCTACTCTCACACACAAAGCTCCTGCTGAAGGGTTCCAAAGTGTCACACGGATAAGATACATGGAGCACGGAGGAAATTGGGGGCTTTCATTCTGTTTGTACTCACTCTCACCCTGCCACATTGATACTTATTGCTTTCTGACTGACCAGCTACAGGGAAAAGGGATCTCATTTTCTCCAGAAAGTAACTGTTGTAAGCTCTTGGGAAACTCTCTCTCTCTCTCTCTCTCTCTCTCTCTCTCTCTCTCTCTCTCTCTCTCTCTGTATGTATGTATGTTAATGTGCATGATTTACCAAATGGATCTCCATATAACCCAGTTCCAAAATTATTTTCCAGTGTTTTTAATTCATTCTTTGATAATTTCAGAGATGTATATAGTACACTCTTCTCATATTAATCCTCCCCCTACCTTCTCCCAATCACCCCTGACACATGCCCTTCTAAAGTTCATGTCCTCTTTTCATAGCCCAGAGAGACCAGTAAGTGCTGTTATTACATAAAATGGATGTGTGTGATGACGTCTACGAAAGCCATGGGCATCCTAAGAGGGCCACATCCTTTAAAAAATGGGTTCTCCTTACCCAGTGGCTTTCAGTTTCCAAATCTCCTTAGCTAGGCATGGAGCTTCATAATCTCTTCCCCAGTATATGTTTAGACATTTTATAGGCTTAATGCTGGATAGATCGTCTGTAGGCAATCACAAGCACTGAGAGTGAGTTCAATGATATTGAATATGCAGAAACACTTTCATGTCAGACTACCCCAACCTCTGGTTCTAATAATTCCTCCTCTCAGGATTTTCCCTGCATCGTGGGGTGGGGGTTTTGTTTCATTTTCACTACAGTGTAGGCAATTTTTATTTTCTAAGTTTCATCAAGTAGATGTTCAGTAACAATAGTGCTAAACCATTTTCAATCTATATTTATAAGATTCACATATCTTCACACACTTAAATGAGAAAAATCAGTGGCTCATATTGTCTTCCTGCTGTCTTTCACAGCAGTGAAAGCATTTCTTCCTTACCTGGTGTAGTTCTTACTGTCTTTAAGTGTCTGTGAAGCATCCTTACATGATGGTTTCAATTTTTATGGTATATAAGATGGTAGACAGCTGTGAGATTAGTAAGATTTGCCAAATGTTAAGAATTCATAACACCAATATTTTATACAATGTCAGTATCTCATAGTATCTTTCTGTCCATGCAGTTTTTTTTATTACATAACTTTAACCTTCTGTTTTTGAATATTTGAGAGTAAGTTGCAGACATGGTGCCCTTCACTTAAACTCAGTGTAATTATCAAAGTTAAGAAAAACACTACACACACACACACACACACACACACACACACACACACACACACACACACACTTTTCTTCGAAGTCATTAATAAATCCATAGCACATGGGTATGGTGCTGAGCAATGTTTATCACAGAGGGAGATGTAGTCCCCTGTGTTCCATCTTTGGCTCCTTGTGCCTTTGATGGAGATCACCAGATAGAAGCACAGCCAAGTAAATTGGAGAACTTCCTGGAGACTTAACAATCTATGATAAATTTTATTTAAATAAATGATATCACACACACTATTGGTGTTCCATTTTCAAGTCTAAATGCTAAAATTTTTATTAATGTTAAAACATTTAAGAAAATAAAAACTGTAATTATGTGAATAAGAATAAAAATTATCAAGGAAATACAGAGTTGGCCTTATTAGCTTTATTTAAGATGATGGGAATCCACAAAATAAATTGATAACTTTGTATGTTTGTTTCTGTTAGTTTCTTTATATCAACTGAAATTTTAGTGTTGCTTCTGTCACAGTCTACATTAAAGCAAAACCACACATTTTGAGTCTGTGACCTGAATACAAATGCAGGCTTCTTTCAGATTTTGTGAATATTTTCCAGCTGCTTTGTGATAGGAAGCCAATTATGTACAATATATCACACAGAGGAAGCAATTACATTCATTTTCTTGGGCACTGAAAAATTTGATAAGGTTGACACTTGGCACATTGAGCTGTGATAACAGTTAATTTTTTAAAAGGCCTAAAATATAGGCCAGTTGAATTGAAGTCATTTGTTTTTAAATGGTTGAAAATAGTGTTACCTTAGATGCTTTCGGATGACAAGAGGAATGAGAAATTAATTTAGAAATCTGTTCTACATGCAGAATGTGTACTAGGCTCATTCAATTATAACAAAACACTTTATGCTGCAAGCAAAATAATTCATGGGACCTTGTGATTAACTGCAGATTGGCTGGGAAAGGTTAAAGGGTAGATCTTATTATACTCTATGTTTTAATGGACCACTTGTTATTTTTTAAATGTTCTTTACTTTATTTTTCTGCCTGACATCCAGTATCTACACTACCTCGTCATCTCTTTGTTGTTATTCTGTCTGGAATACTAGGCATGCACATTATTCACTTGACATGGATCACTCACAGTTATAATTGAATGAGGTCTTCCTATTAATTTATTTACTAAGCAGTTCTACGGAGGCAAATGCATATTTACCGTATTTGTTGCTTTTGAGAGTATGCATCAGGGTTTGTACTTGCACAAGAAGGGCTCCTCTTGAACTTGGACTTTAGAAGAATTTGTTTCTTGATTATGTCTGAATGAAGGGACTTAATTTAATTTTAATAGAAATATAGAGTAAAATTAACAGTGATATGAGAAAAGGAATAAACAATCCTCTTGGGGAATTATTGGAATAACGGATTCTAGGTTTGAACAGTGTGTGACATCATCTTTTTGATCATGGAAAGAAAACTTATGTGGACCAGATAGACGATGATTGCTAAGGTGATAGGCAGGCTCTCCATTGCTATGCCAGGTGTTAAATGTTTATCTGAAGACAAAAGAAAGACTGAACTTGATTTGAACTGAAGGAAAAGCTTCGCATTCCATATTAGAGTGTACAGCATAATAACACCGGAGAGCCATGTCACTTTCTGACAGTGTGACTGCAATATCAGTGAATATGCACAGTCTATTCAGGCTAATAGTGTAGTGGTTTTTCAATGGTTAGTTTTAACTGTCTCTTTATAGAAACATCTAAACATTTGCCATATTACTATGGGCTTCATTGTATCAAATATTAAGGTAATACTTAAAGTTTCCTTGGAATATATATCAAAGGCCAAAGATTTCTTATATCCTCTTTTCAACTATATTCCATGGTTCAGACTGTATCAGCAAGTTGTTAGAGGCTATAAGCAGGTATTTAAAAACACACAGTGTTTCTTGTGCAAATTTTCACAACAAAAGGCAGCCATTAAAAATAAAAGGAAAGATTAAAATCAATTTTCAAGGTTTTCTTTCACTAAAATAAACTTTTATAGGTAACCTGTCACATAAGTCCACAGGTCCCCTAGGTGTCTTCTGTCATTTCCGTAGAAGCCTCTCCTTCACAGGATTTCATTAGGCCTTAGCTATGACAAATGTTTTCTCTGCTGTGGCTCCAGAGACTTCAGTGAAGGCTCCAGAAAATGAATAGGATAAATAATAGGTATCGGAGACCATTCTATAACTCCATTTCCAGTGGTATTTTTTTCCTGCACATACTGCAGCATGTTGAATAGAGACCACTGGTCTTTCTGGGAATTTGTCTGCAGCCACAACATATTGCAGATATGTTAACATAATGGAAAGCCACAAATGGACATAATTGAAAGCCACAGATGTGTTTATTGTGGCAGAACTTAAATTTCTATTCTGTAAACATGACAGCAGGATTAATGTGTATTTCATATCTTTGGGTATCACACTACCTCATGTTTTATTTCAGACAAAAGCTTCAACTTTATTTCATAAAACAAATATAGATGTGTATTTCTTCATGTAAGTCTGATTTTTCTTGTGTTGAAATAAGAAAGAACATTACCAGGAGAGAGCATGTGTCTGTGTCTCAATTATAAAACTAAATAAAATAGGGTAGAGGTCAAGTTAAGAGTTTACAGTGAAGAGCTGAATTTGCCTCATTTCAGAATCCTTAGGAAGAAGATAAGCTGTGCTATCAATAAATAGGCTGTTCCGTGAGACTTTGTGCTCAACGTGCTGTCAATAGGCTGTTCTGTCAGACTTTGCTCAACAGGTTTTGTGCCCATTTTGTTTGTTGTTGCTGACTCAAGTCTATACTGAAAGTAGCTTATGCAACATGGATACCATAGGCTATTAATTGGGAGCAAAAAAAAATATATTTGAAACAAAAGAAATGTAGACATGATGTCAATAAGTAACAAAATAATAATCAAAAATACTTTATGATTAGAATTTGTTAAAATCACAAAGAAGCAAAAATTAGCCATCACACAGGAGTCACGGAGAGTAAAGACAAATGTTCTTTAGCTAAAGTAAGTGCAATTAAAAAATAAGTTGCAGCTATACATGGAGTTATTAAAACATTAAATAAGTTGAAAACACAACACATTTAACAAACGATATGCTTTTAGAACATGAAATAATTGATAAAATAAGTAGAACATAATGACTTTGATAAGGAAAAAAGGCAAATCCTGAAAAATGAAGAAATATGAATAGACAAGAAGTTATCACAATAATGTAAATAATAAAGGAAAAACTCAGGATTATGTGAAGCTAATTTCCATCCATTAACTTAGAACTAAATAAAAAAGCACACTCATTGTCTTAATGGTCTCAGGGACTGGAAGACTTCTCAAACAGAGTTAGATGTCAAATCATAAAGGTTTCCAACAGTGACACAAAGCAGGATATCTAAAGTAGGTTTTGTGCAACCTGGTAATTATATTACTAAACATCATTTCCAAAATGGTAAACCCATTGAGGAAATTACTATTCTATATTGACATATAGCATTTCAATTTCTGTTTGGTTCAAATTCCCTATAAAAATACACCATGAATGATTTTCTTATTATGTGAAAAACATTGGCATTGTGCTTATTATTTTTGAAAATATTTAACCCCCACACAAAAGCAAGCCATAATACAAAAAGCACAAATAAAATAAGAGATATATTTTTTAAAGAATTTGAGGTTGTTTTGAGATAGAAAAATGTTCAAAATCTTCTACTTGAAAAAATCTGTTTTGGTTTTTCAATTTTAAGCATATAGTATGTATTGTTCTTCATAAAATGAAAACTAAATGGTTGGTTAAAATAACATGATCTTGACAATTGTAATAAAATGCACTGGAGATAAATAGCAAACATAGTTGAGGGGACTGGTATTTGCAAAAGCTAAGATTAATTAATGTGCCTGGAAGCCTGTGGGCTTTTGGAGAGTGTATCTAAATTTAGAAGGAAGAAGAAGCATCCTTGGTAACCTTGTAGATGATACTTAACTTTGCCTCCTTTGAGAGTTCCTTCTATCTGTCTTCCTAGGCCAAATGTTCTCAATGTCAAAGAGAATCAAAATTTGGCAAGAGCATATAACAGGTAATAAGCACGTACTTCCTCTGAATTATTACATGGGAACAAGACTTTCTGTACTTCTTTTTACAGCTTTGAATTTCTGTAATTCCTGTTAATTATCATTCTAGGTGAGTATGAAGATCACAAACTACTAATAGGTTCTTTCTTTAATATTCCTGTATGGTATCTATTCTATTCACATTCAGTGTTAAGAATTTTGTTCAGAATATGCAGGGTTACTGTGACTTTCTATGTCATGAAGGAAAATACTTTGTTTTTTTATACTGTAGAAATTACACCCAAGATGACTATAATTATTGATTGTACAGTGTATTATCTTAAAAAGCAGAGCGGACTTTGTGATATTTGAAAAAAAATGTGATTTAAGAAGAACATTTTTTAGGTAACAAGAATTAACCATTTTATGATTTTATATACTTTACAACATCATTTTATTAATAATGAGCACAAACAATACCATCTGTCAATTTAAAGACAAAGTAAAAATCAAGATTGGTCATAAAATTATTTCAGAGATTCTTTCAGCATATGCGGAAATCTCTTTAGGGGATGAGTCATTTGTCTGAGGGAGATCAGAAGTGACAAATGCATTTCTATAAGGCACAGAAGGCAATGTTTGGTCAATGGGCATTGGTTTTAAATAACGGAACTGATAAATAATATTCCTGGAAGGACACCCTGTTACAGTCTGTGTGTGATTCTACTGAAAGATTACAGAATATTATTCAGTACTAATAAGTCTCCCTCATTCTGATTCTAAAGCCACAAACCAATTGTGATTTGACTTATTTTGGGAATTTTGTATATAACTCTATCAGAAGGAGCCGTGTATAAAGGAAATTATCAACAGTTGCTGTGAGCTGACTATAACTTATTATCAAATGATGCAATCAGCCACTGTTCCTTATGAGTCCCCTATAATAATTTCAGTTCCTGTGGTGTCTTTACATGTATGCACCATTATAGTCAAGCACTGTGCAGTGGTTGTGAGGAAAAGGTGGGAGAGTCATTCTGTGTGTCAGTAATAGTTTATTCACTAGCTTTGTTACACTGAAAAAATAATACTGAGGGTTTCTGGAACTGCTGTAATAATATGCTTCATCAAAGTGTTGTAAAAACAAAATAAAAATAATAGTCCATATGCAATTCGTGGATAATAGGTACAGTATAAGTAGCCCATAAATATCAACTATCCCTGCTTTTATTAATGCTATTATCAACATCAGGTTATTTGTTTGCTCAACCACCTCATGGTGGCTAATCCCGGCTGTCATCATATCTGGAAAGCGGGAACTTCATGCGGGAAGTAACTTCATTGGCTTGTGACTCTGAATGCAGCATGTTTTTGATTAATAAGTGTTGTAGCAATCAAGAATAGCCAGTGAGGTCAGTGTCATCTCAGGCTGAATGTGTAAAGAAAGGTAGTTGAGGAAGTCACTGGAAGGAGCTCAGTAAACAGTATGCCTCCATGGCCTCTACTTCTGTTGGTGCTATGAGTTTCTACCTTGATTCCCCTTGATGATGAACTGTAATCTTAAGGGGCAAACACACTCTATTTGTACCCATGTTGCCCCTGACAGTGTTTCATCACAGCAACGGAAAGCTACCTAAGACACCTCTCTGATAACGATGTTGATGGCTTTTATCTTAAAATAGATTATTAGTGTTACCAAGACATAAATATGACATTTTTGATGGAATAAGATTTATGCTTTTATTTATTTAAAAAATTACTTGTAAAATTTGAGATTTTGCTGCTTAAACAGTAAAGACATTGACTGAGCTAAAATTTAAATAATCTTGTGCAGGGCCACATCAATATCTTATTCTAGAATTTAATTGTTTGCTCATAAATGCTATGGATCCCTCAATTTAAGGCTTTTTGATGCTTTTTATATACACGATTTTTCCTACATATAAACATGAATAAGAGAAAGAATAAACTCATTGTTAATCTAAAGTCATTTCCAAGAAATTAGTACTGTTTATTATTACTACAACTAAAATTTTTAAAATGTAATTTGTTTATTGAAAGCTTGAAACAGTGATGTGTTTCAAGCATTTACTAAAGTTTTATATCAATAAATACTAAAAATTTCCCCTCTTAGTTTGCAAAATTAGTTGAGTTTTGTTCGTAAGTGGATGTAAGTAAAAAGAAAAAAAAAAACTAAGAAGTCAAATGCTGTTTCTATTTCAGTTTGGGGCACTCTAGCAGGTCACAAAGTTTTTCTTTGAAAACATGTCAATAGCTGCATCTTGAAGTCCTTCACAAAGTTGCATTCCTGAGGTTAGTCTTGGTCCTGACCTCCTGTGTTCCATGCAGCCACCAAATCATTTTCTAACTCTTTCCCTCACATTCCCTGATAATTGCAGTAAAATATCACCCAGTTGTTGACATAAGGTAACTGAGCGGTGATAAAATGCACTGGAAACAGAGTGCTCATTATTAACCTAGAGGATAATTCTAGTTTGTTTCCTGCATAATGGATAGTAAGTACAGAGACCCTAGGAGGTACATAGATACTTTCAAAAAATCTAAGGAACTGTGGATATATTTTTGTATATAGAGTTCACCTCTTCAAGTACATTCATTCATCATTTGGTAAACTTTTTGCTATAAATATCAGGCAAAGATTAATTAATTGTGAGTGTCAGACATTAAACCAAACTAAAATGGTTAGGAGATCTGGGCTAGGAGAGCCTTTTGGGTTAGTATGAGAGATAACAGACAAGGCATTATTAAATATTATAAAGTAGGGGGCTAACTTGACCAGGCATGTTGACTTCATTGTAGTTAAAAACAATAACAACAAAACCATTTACTAATTAGTTTAGAGTAAATTTTATTCATTAGATATCCAAAATTTGTCTAGTTTCAAAGTCAGCTTCTAAAACAAAAGGCTCAATAGCATAACTTATTTGAAGAATCACTATTATGGATATATTAACCACGACCAATATTCTTTTCTTCAGGCATTTTTATTTTATTATGATTGACCTATTTCTTATTAGAATTAGAAAATCCATTTGATCACTATTTTATAATAATTTGTCTTGTTTTTATACTGCATAAAATCTTAAACCCAATTGTGCCTGAAAGTTTCTAAATATTTTGTAATTTTATTTCTGTTTTCACTGGCCTACAACTGAAGGTAGAAGATTTAATTTTGTCGCTGACCTTGACATTTCCAGATAGTTATATTTATTTTCTTTTGTCTACGATTATGGTATTGATTTCTTGTGTCCAAACATGATGAACACATAATGCTGTTTTTATTGTTTCTGCTTTGATGACTCATCTTATGGTCAGATTATAACTTTATATGAGTTTGGTTTCAGGAACTGATTTAGGACACTTGAGCATTAGTGTTCTAAATTTGTTATGGATTACATTTTTATAGTTGAAAGTTTTGTTTACTGTATCTTACTTATTTTGCCCCGAGCTTAAACCATTATATTACAGTGTGGTCTGTGTATTTGACATTGTACTCAGTATAAAGCTAATGGGGATAAATTTTTAGTTTTTAATATTTAATTTTAGCTTTGTTTTAGCTATATTTAAGGAAATATATGCTTGGGGAATCATCTCCTTCCACCTAGAGATTTCTACTGAGGCTCGATAGCTCTGAAACAGGCAACTTAATATTGTCCTCTTATAGTAAACTTTATTATGGGAAGATTATAAACTACAATCATTTATTGAGAGTATGTATTGACCCTTCACTCTAGGTGATGACTTAATTAGTATACCCTTCCAGATCCCTTCCTGAGGCGTCGTTATGCTCTCAGATAATTGCTGCATGTAGTTCAACAGTGGTTTTCTTTAGAGTAAAAAATACATTTGTACTCTCTGAAATTCAGTTTATCAGTTTTAAAATTACCTTTGCTAGGATCTTATTCCATCCTACTAACCTATCCTGTATTTCAGCATTTAGATTATAAAGTCCATACATTTATAAATTATAAAATTTTTCTGTTGCATGAGATATTTTTCTCATCTTTAGTTATATTTATATGGATTCAATGCTGACTGAGTTAGTTGGCACAGACTTTTCTTTCATCCCTTCCCTTTGGGGCTTATTCTCTTGAGATGCTTTGCAAGGAGGGCTTGTGGTCACTATGTTTTACTATATCATGAATGAGTAAGAAGATTATTGCCTATTGTCAATTTCTTTGATGTCAGAGCAGAAAATTCTGACAATATCTTATTTTTATTCCTGAGTATTTTGTAGTGATTTAATATTTTCCACAGTTTCCAACATCTACTTACTTTATTCATTCTTTATTTCTGTATAAATATATTTTGAAAACATCATATCTATTAACATCTACTATGATTTTCTTTGTTCATTCCATTTTTCCTTGGGCTTTATGTTTTTTTTAATTTTCTAGATGTGATTTCAGAAACTTGTATATAATTAAAATTATCTTATTAATTTGATTCCTTTAAGTTTTCTATATTGGAATAACTTCAAGTTTTCTGTCATTTGTTTTCCAAAAATAAAATAGAGAAATTAAAATCTAATATTTTTCATCTTTGCCTTTTCTATTTTATTTATTTATTTATTCTATTTTTCCAGAACATGTTCACCCTGATCTCATCAGTTTTAGCATTGCTTGGCTTTTATGATTTGTGTGTCTGTGTGTGTGTGTGTGTGTGTGTGTGTGTGTGTATGTGTACATACATACACATGTTATGAACTACATGTGCCATAGGAACTTGTTTGCAGACAAGCAGATAAGAAGACAACTTCAGAAATTGTGTCTCGTCTTTCACTTTATTAATTTAGGATCTCATTTTTTGTTTTACTCTGTGCTAAATATGCTAAGTCTATTGCCGGAAGAGAGAAATGTTTATTGCCAAAATAGTAAATCTAAAATGCTGCAGAACTGACAGAAACACATTCTGTGAGAATATATTCTTCTTGGCTGTCAAGAGGAGAACAAGTCTTTAGAAGTTACACAAAGTGTTGTGTGTGTGTGTATGTGTGCGTGTTAACTTATATGGATGTATATGACTAACAAAGAGTATATATAAGCATTAGTAAAACATGATGAATTGTTACAATGAGGTTTTCTGGTCCCAGGGCGGCTTGAGGTCCAGACCCACAGACCTGCAGCCCCAGACCCCTTAGCCGCCTGTAGTTTTTATAATCTATTTTGATTTTTTTGTCTATTTTTTTATGGTGCTTGTCATGGGCCAAAACAGCTCTTCAGGTCTGTGGGTCTGGACCTCAAGCCGCCCTGGGACCAGAAAACCTCATTGCTATAATAAATAATCTTTAAACTATCCAACACAGGCACACTGAGCAATGCAGCCACAGTCAGAATTAAAGCTCAGGGCCTATGTGGCAAGAAAGAACTGCTGAAACAGACGGATGATCTGAAGAGCTGTCACAAGTTCACATTGCCATGGTGACAAGCAGTGGCACATCCAAGTGCTCCAGCAACAGCAGCACACCTTTCAAAGTTTGTCTTTCCTGTTTTTGTTATATATGTTTAAAGGACCAAAGTAAATTGACCCACGCTTGTCTCTTCATATCATATTATAACTTCCCCAGCTGTAAGTTTTTGTCCTGTCTGTAGAGTATGCTTAAAGATTGACATTTTAGGAAGAACACATCTGAATTACGTTCAGAAAGACTACTCTATGGCCAGTAATTTCCAGAGTGAAGTTTCCTAAGTGAAGCTAATGACCACATAAAAATAAAATGACTATCTCATGTTAATCCATGTGTTCATTTCAGCTATTTTGCAGGTGTATGACCTTAGGGGAGCAAGGAAATATGGGCTTTCAGATGTGAAATTTCTTCTTAATAAAAGGCATGCTGTCATAATCTTCCTGTGTTTTTGTTGCTTCATCTGTTCATTAACATTGTTTTGAGAAATTGAAAATTTTTCATGTGTGTGCATAAATATTTATTTTGTGTGTTGGTACATGTGTATTACAGATTTGCATTCACATATGTAGAATGGAGGTTAGACGATAATAAAGGAATCCTTAGTTACCAAATAACCTTTTAATCCTTAGGAACATGCCTATTGCTGTCTCCTAACCAAATGGGGGACTAGGCCTGGAATTTTAGTTGGGATTCTTAAATCAAACTCAGATTTTTGTGTATGCCTCCAAGAAAGAAGAATGTAAAATCCTCATTGGATTAACTGCTATAATATCTTACTCTATTTCTGTTATCTATCTATCTATCTATCTATCTATCTATCTATCTATCGTCTATCTATCTATCTATCTATCTATCTATCTATCTATCATCTATCTATCTATCTATCGTCTATCTATCTATCTATCTATCTATCTATCTATCATCTATCTATCTATCTATCTATCTATCATCTATCATCTATCTATCTTCCTATCATCTATCTATCAGCTATCTATCATCTATCTATCTATCTATCTATCTATCTATCTATCTATCTATCTATCTATCATCTATCTATCACCATCATCATTATTCATCTTTCTGCTTCTATCATCATCAACCTGTCTCTTTTTTCTCTTCTATCATTTTTCTATCATCTATCACTCACCTATCCATCTATCTATCTATCTATCTATCTATCTATCCTTGTATTATATTTGATTTCAGAGATCAACCCAGAGCTTTACGCAGCTTCCTCACATTGCTCTCCTTGCACTTTGTCTTAGCCCTTTCTACAGCATTTTAAGAATCCTTTGATAGACACACATTTTATGCCAATCATCAGAGAAATAAATGACATTCATTTTCAGAAAAATATCTAGGAGTATGCTGCAGTAGTATTTATTTTGGTTCCTTTCCATTGTATGCTGAAAGAGCAGGAAGCTTGATGATTTGATTCAAATAGTCTTTGGTCATATAGATAGCTTCACACAAACTGAGTAACTCAGAAGTTAACTCTTTATTCTATTGTTAAGCCTCTTTTCTAAAAAATGAACTTACCAACCATGTCTATCTATACAGTTTTTATGAAAATTAATAAGTAATAAATATAAACTGGATAAAATATTATCTAATATATAAAAATAATACTAATGATAATGTTTTCTAATGACACAACTGAGTCGTTAGAAAATCTTTACAGAAATGAAGACAAATTAGGAGACTGAGGGGATTTAGGTATGAGCAAACAGGAGCAATTGGCTATTATATTACTTATTGTCAAAAAGCAGTAGTAATGCCCATAGATCAGGGTATGAGCTCAAATCCCAGTGTCTAGAGAAGCAGTGTCTCAATATTTATGTGTCTTAGTTAGGGCTCCCAGAAGAATTTTTTTAATAAGTTTTATGTGGCAGATAGTCCGACAGGTTTATGGGTATTAAGCTTTGCATATTTAGTTGGTAGTTATTTACTGCTTTTATTCTATAAATAATATTTTCTCTGTTGCTTTAGGATTTCAGCCTGGAAGGAAACTCTCATTCATTTCTGCAGTAGTATAGCCAGGCAGAGAAGGAATCTGTTTGTTAGTTTTAAGTTTTGAAATAATAGCTTGCATAGTGCTTCAGTCAGTTTTTTAGATGGGCATATTTCCTCATGGTTTCCCACTCTCAGCCATTGATTTATGGGAGTTCATTCTCTAGATTCCACACTGGAGACAATAAGAGTTTACCTTTAGAGACAGAAAATGGGAAATAATATTCTCACCCTTTTAACTATGAAAAGCTCAACAAGCAGTAATATTTACAATTTAATAAGGTCATTGGAATCATCATTATCATAATTCAATCAGATTAAATACTCATACACTAATAGAGATGCATGACTTTGTGATTTTCTTTGATGTTTAGAGGGGGCACATTTGGTCCTTACCTATTTTAGTGCAACACACACCTTGAATGTGCCATAACATTTTAACTGCTTGGATCTTACCCAGAAGAGAGAGAAAAAAATGATCAGGAGTGAGTGTCTGGTGGTTAATGCTTAAGTAAAATGATTTTACTCAAGGCAGTCCTGATCCTCATGATACTGTATAAAAAAAATGTGAGATATGCATAAGCCAGCTGCTCACTGTCTTTTGTCTTCAAAGCCACAATTTCCAACTTGCTTCAGAGAATGAGTGGAAACATTAATTGACTGGAAAAATAAATGTTTATAAAGCTAAATTGGGACTCATGTTTTATTCACCTTCCTTTGGATTCTGATATGTACGCATATATTTAAAACAGTGGTAAAGAATATATGTATCCAAAAATCATGGATTACAGCAGCTAACAGGAAGCATACCTTGGACATAAGGATCCCAGGTGACACACAGCTGCTTCCCAGCACAGCACTAGTTTGATAGTCAACCTGTAGAAGTAGATAGCATACTAGTTTCTTTCTGGGAAAGCAGTTTCACGCATGCACGTGTCAACTTGAAGATGTAAGCAGGAACATCTCTGCTATTATTAAGGTTCAAATGTGTACACTGAAAAGATGAAGTTTCTTTTAAAAAGATTTCATAACAACATTGCAGTTGCAAAACCTGCCCCAGCTGTGGAACACACCAAATGTACCTTGCAGTGTCTCTTTTCTTCGTTTTGCATTTTCTTTACCTTATTCCTGTTCTTTCTGGTGAGGCATTGCTACTACTACTGAATTCTAGCAGTCACTGTCTAGTTCAGTGTCTGAAGATGATTATTTTACTGTGTCTGGACCACTTTCCTGTCCCACCTCTACCAGAACTGTCCTGCTGGTAGGAAATTATTTTAGGTCTTACAACATATTCAATTGATGTAATAAGAGGCGAGTGGCTGAAAAGTGATGCTCTCTTATTAAACACAACTAAATATCACAAAATGGCTTTCATTCTTTCCATTATTCATATTTACAGGGATAGGTAGAAGTATTGTGAAATAATTTAGCATATGTACAAAACATTCACAAAGGTAATATGTTTTGTTCTCCTTCAAGTCTAAAGATGTTTCCATTAGTAATCATTGTATACATGTATGGCTTTCCATGTGCTGTCCCCATGCATGTACACCATGTGTTCTTATCAAATCAGAATAACTATACTAACTATTCATCGGCCAGATTTGATTTGTATTTCGACTGAAATTTTACTGGTAGAAGGCATGGGTGGAAGTTGGGGTGCCACTTCCTTGGAGCTCTTAAAAATGGCACAAGAAGGGAAGGTATTGGTTTTGCTTATGTGAATTCAAGTCCTCATCCCAGGTGAACATTTAGAGTTGATTAAGCTTATTCACAAGCTATTTATGTTATCAAATATTAATCAATCTTGCTGAAGAAATATGCACACAAGTGCACATTGAAGTTAATTGCTTCTACAAAAGTGATATTAATCTTTTCTAAATGAAAGTGAACAGATACAGTTAAGCAGAGTATAGTTAACCTTATAAACTAACATTCTTCAAACATTCAAACATACCAAAATGATTTAGTGAAGTCTGACTTCTAAACAAATCCTAAGAATAACTCTGTTTTTAAAAGTTGTTACTATGCTTTAATTTGATGCACACCAAGGGATTCTTAGGTCTGATGTGTGCTATATCTCACTGATAATCAAGTAATTTTCTGAACAGAGCAGTAAAAATTCACAATTGTATTTAATTATGAATTTATGAGTACAAGACCATCATAATTTTTCTGTGATGAACTATGAAACACAACCACTAATGAGCATGGAGGGTTTAAATGTGAAAAAATGAACTTGGTATATTCATCACAAAATTCCACAGAATGGATAGGAAACAATATTTTATAAAACTATATATATGCACTATGTATGTGTATATGTGTGAGTATGTGTTGTTTATTATTTGGCGAGAGCCAGTTTTAATAATTAGTTAAACAAGACAAAGATCCTCATAGTTTATTCCATCTCCTGGCTATTAGAGAAGTTAAGCGTATAGTCCATCCACTGAATAGTTTACAGTTTTAAACAACAATAAATTGAAATGTTTAAAAACTAGGTCTTGACTTCATGTTACATCTAAACAGTATATTTTAAGGACTATTTGTGTAGTATTTGCTAATTGAGGGAAACTAAATTGTATTTCTAAACAAGAAAGATAAAAAATAAACCAAGAATTTTCAAATATTAATTCTAAACTATAATTTTAATCTAAAGATTAAGAATTCTTAAATTCTTGCCCATCTCACATTTCTCTAAGAATATTGATTGCTGAAGTCAACAAGTGTCAGCCTAGTTTCCACACTGGCGAGGTGATATTCTAGGTGACAAGAAGGGAGCATGAGAAACTAATTACTACAATGAATTCTAGGGTAGTCAAAGGGGGCTGACAGTGCATTTCTTGGCACAATTGGATGTGATATATTAGGTGTTGAAAGTGCTGTGAGAAAGGCTAAAACTGTCTGGGGTGATGAGGAAAAGTAGAGAAGTTTAACATCTTATGGAGTGCTTTTTTTTCTTAAAACACATCTAGTGAGGTGATATTTAAGCAGAAACATGCAAAATGGAAGGTTAAAAGGTGGCCGGATATAGACAGACAGAACAAGGAGGTGTCAGAACGTGCAAATTATCCAAAGCAGTAAATGAATTTGAGAAGCACCAGGGAGGTTCTGCAATCCTGGAGCCAGTCATAATGGAAGAATCAGGAGAACATTAATGCTGACATGGAACAAAGCATAGTTAATCTTGTTCATTTATTTCTAATTTTCTTCCTTAAGACTGCAATTGACAGCATGCAGCTTTTAAATGGGTATATTTTTCTCTCTTTAATTTTAATTTTTAAATTTTAAGTTCCAATTACAATTCTTCCTCTTTTTCCTCCTTCAGCTCTCCCACACACATTCCTCCCACCCATTCACTCTAAAGCATAACATATCAAGTTGAGGCAGGACCAAGCCCTCCTCCCCCTCACCCCCATCCCCCACATCAAGGCTGAGCAAGGTATTATACATAAGTAATAGATTCCAAAAAGCCAGTTCATGCCTCAGAGGTAAATCCTAACTGCACTGTCAGGGAACCCCACAAACAGACCAAGGCACACAACTGTCATCTGCGTTCAGAGAGTCTAATTTGGTCCAGTGCAAGTTCCCCAGCTATCAGAACAGAGTCAATGAGTTCTCAGGAGCATGAGTCATTTGTCTCACGACCCTAACATTAATCCACACACCAGTAATGAACACCTGGTTTTTGACAAAGAAGCCAAAATTTTACAACGGAAAAGAGAAAGCATCTCCAACAAACAGCACTGGCATAACTGGTTATTGACATGTAGAAGAATACAAATAGAGCCATATCTATTGCCATGGACAAAACTCAAGGCCAAGTAGAACAAAGACCACAACATAAATCCTGTAACATTGAACCTGATAGAAGAGAAGTGGGAGGTAGCCTTGAACCCATTGGCACAGGAGAACATTACTGACTATAGACTAGTAGCACATATATTGGGAGCAACAATTAATTAATGGGACATCTTGAAACGGAGAAGCATCTATAAAGCAATGAATGTGGTAAATAAGACAAAACAGGAGACTACAGAATGGGAAAAATTCTTCACCAACCCCACATTTGACAGAGGGCTGCTTTCTAAAATATATAGCTAACTTACTACAAAATATACAAAGAAGTAGTTATCAAAATACCAATAATCCAAATAAAGAATGGAGTATTCTCAACTGAGGAATGAATCCCAAATGGCCAAAAAAAAAATAAATAAAATAAAAATTAAGGAATTGCTCAAAATCCTTAGTCATCAGGGAAATGTAAATCAAAAGGGCTTTGAGATACCATCTTCTATCTGACAGAATGACTAAGAACTGAAACACTGATGACAGCCTCTGTTGCAGGAGATGTGGAATAAATGGAATATTCTCCCACTGCTGGTGCGAGTGAAAGCTTGTGCAGCCACTTTGGAAATCAGTATGGTAGTTTCTCAGAAAATTGGGAATCAATCTACCTCAAGACCAACAGTACCACTCCTGGGTATATACCCATTGGAAGCTCAATCATATCACAAGGATACTTGCTCAACTGTGTTCATAGCAACATTATTTCTATTCCTGATATCTAGAACCCAGAAAACACCTAGATGCCTCTCAACAGAAAGATGGATAAAGAAAAGGTGACACATTTACACAATGGAGTATTACTCAGCTCTTAAAAATAACACTGACATCTTGAAATTTGCAGACAAATAGATGGAATTAGAAAGTATCATTCTGAGTGATATAACCTAGACCCGGAAAGATAAACATGGTCTTACTCAATCATAAGTGGATACTATATGTAAAGCAAAGGATAACCATGTTATAATCCACAGCCACAGAGAAGCTGTAACAAAGAGGAACCTAAGAGGAACTCAAATGAAGCACCCTAGGAAAGAGAAATAGATATGATCTCCTGGGTGAATGGGGGGATGAGAGAAAGAGGAGAGGGGTTGATAGTGAGAACATGAGGGAACAGGATGTTGATTTGGGAGAGGGACACAGAGGGAGAATAATGAAAGAGATATCTTGATAGAGGGAGACATTATGGGGTTAGGGGGAAACCTGGTGCATGGGAAGTTCCCAGGAAATCACAAGGATGATCTGAGCTAAGACTTGTAGCAACAGTGCCTGAATTGGCCTACCACTGTAATTATATTGGTGACTACATAGAACCTTCATCTAGTAACTGATGAAAGCAGATGCAGAGATTCACAGCCAAGTGCTGAGCCCAACTCCTGTAGTCCAGTCAAAGACAGGGAGGTGGGATTATATGAGCAAGGGGGTCAAGACCATGGATATGCTTTTTAAAGAAATATGCTGAGAATTATTACTTAAAAATTAAAATATTCAATAGTTATGCAGGATTTTTGAGTTTTCTCATAAGAGTTTTATCATTTTCCTTTCTCAGTATTTTACTTACTCTATTTCTTTTTCCATTATACTTAAATTTCTTTTCTAATTTACATCATTAATAAAGATACTTCATGAAATATAATGACGTTGTTACAGTCAAAGGAGAGAATTCAGACCAGACTTTCTACTTTCTCTTTGCTATTTTGTCTGCAACAGTCAAGGCAAGAAAATAAAGCAATGCACATCATTTGGAAAGATGAAGCATTCATATGATGTTTTTATTGGTACATGACTTGTTTATGTACATGGAAAACTAGTAGATATCTACAAAAATGCTGTAAACAAATTGATTAATTCGATGTTCTCACAAGATACAAGAAAAATATAAAAATTACACACACACATATATATATATATATACACGGGTGGTATATATTTAAATATTTTTAATTATATAATTAACTATACGATTTATTTTTATATTATTTTTCTTAGACAAATAAACAGGAAATTGAAGACAAATGTACAATTTAAAGTAACATGTATAATATTATGGAATACTATATAAGTCAAATATAGAAAAACATAGGCATACCTGTGTGGTGAAAAGTACCATTTCTAGCCAGGAGTTTAAAACAATAAAACAGTTGTTTACATCACTAGGACTCTTGGCATTCCTATGATATCTAATATTTTACAGTTATCTCACAGAATTCATGCAATGAAATCAGTCTCAACCAATTCTTAAAATGACAATTTGTAAATTAGTGAAATGTTATTCTCAGACTGATTGTGAAGTTATAGCTAGCAAGATCATACAGTTTTTGCTTAATCATAGACATGGATAAATAGAAAAGAATAAAAACCAATAACACACCTGCACATCTATCTCCTTAGTCTTCTTACCTATTGTGCTAAAATACTTTTACAAAGTAATTTTAAAAAGAAAAGCTTTATCCAGCTCCTAGCCCTAGCGAATAGCCCATGACAGCCGGGTGGTCACAGCAGCAGGCACTTGGGACAAAAATTAGAAGCAATATAACATATCAGAGGTCAGGTTTGTACCTGTGATGACAGAAATTACACAAGTGTTGTAACTGCTTAGAAAGACATTAAATTGTTGTACAATCCTAAGATTCTACTCTTAGTGACTTTCCAAATTTATTATATATATGACCATTTAAAACTTTTATATGAGTATACAACTTATTCATATAAGTCCCAAACAAGAAATATCTGTCAATTTTCATCCTAATCGTTAACACATTATGATGTTATCAATTCTAAGAATATCAATAATAAATATAAATATTGTGCCCCAAATAGGTATTATTCTTTAAAATACACAGAATGAAAGAAGCCAGATGCAACAGACGACTTGTACTCAAGGAAAGAGGATTTATCTGCAGTGATCCAAGGTAGACCAGATCTCCCGACCTCTGTTTGATGGGAAGCAACTGCAAAGGCCACCGATAAAACTAGTAGATAATAAAACATAGTGAGATGTTATATAAGTACATCCATTAGTCATTAGATGAGTAAATAATATACATATTCACATGCATTTGTATATTTGTCACCTGGTTAAATGGCAAAGACCATTATTTTCATTATTTGAAAAGACATAGACAACTCAATTTTAGAAATTTTGCAAACTCACAATTTACCAGTATGTTATTTAAATAAAGATTTATTATCTCATTTGGCAAATACTTAGGTCATTTTTAAATATGCCAATATCCACTAAACCTATTTGTTTTCTTTTTTTTATTGGAAATGAGTCTGTTGTGAAAACTTTAGGATAGCCTACTTACCTGTTTCGTGCTTTATAATGTAAACTTTCTGTTACTGGACATGTTTTATATTTATTTTATTCACTCTCATATGCAGAGGATTATATAATTCACCCTTCCCACTCTCCACGCTCATCTGATTTCATCCCAATAAGAGCAATTATTGGACTCACATTACATTTGCAAAATTACTTTGAATTAAAAGACTGGGGAAAGAATGGTGGCCTCAGACCTTGCTCCACACTCACTTAGCTGAGTTAAGTTTTGGGTCTACTCAATGGCAGGGATATTTTCTCTCTTAGCACCAGCTAAGTACTTACATATTCAGATATGGAGCCAGTATTAAAATTTATATTTGAGAAAGAAAATTTTGAAGCCATTAGTTACTGTATTCAAACCGATATACCTTTTCAGATTATCAAAAAATTTAACATTGAGAGTTATGGGCAATGGCTTTTGGTGAGTAGACCTATATTTGCTATTTTCTGTTGCCTTTATATATGTGGCAATTTTTCTTACTTCATAGTGATTTAGGATATGAGAGACTTCTCAATGACTTCTGATCATGAAGATCTTAAATTAAGTCACAGTAATATTCTTGAATTATTTGCATTTTGTATTCAGTCCCTAGTATGAGATTTTACCGTTTGTGTGACATGTCAAGCCTATAAATACACTTTTAACTGTCTCCTAATTTCTATCTTAATCACATACTTTTTGTAACTGCATATAGAGTATTAAGAAATAGTATTAATCTTGCCCTTACAGCAATGAGGACTCGATTCATACACAGAATATAGGGTCAAAAAGGAATTTGTCAGATGACTATATTAATGATAAACTAGTATCTTTTGTATTGTAAAAAAAAAAAAAAAAAGGTGTTCCTTATGGACATTAAAAAATTTATCAACAAAGAAAAACAATAAAACATGGAAGAACAGAGGAAACACATGTGAAAAAAATAGCAAGTTGGTTGACTGGTGATAAGTATGTATCAAAACAAATAGCTACATCTCATAAATTTTTACAAGACTAGAGGTGGAAACAATTAGTCATTAACAAAAAATAAAAGAAGGTCTGATGAATGATGTTTGGTAACACTGTTAAGTATATATTTGTAATTTATTTCTACTGTATTTAATAGCTTCCTTGTCATGGTAGTAACTCTTAAGTAGTAAAAATAATAATAAAAGATAATTTATAAAGCAATAAAGCACTTTTTGCTGTACATATTTACTGTGCGGGGTATTGTATCACACAAGGACATTTTCATATGTGTATAAATATCTTACAGTGTGACTCCTTCCACATAGCTTACCATGTCTCTTCTCCCTCCTGCCATTCCCATTATGACAAGTCAGTTTTATTTTAATTTTCTTTTTTTTTTCTTAAGCACCACGTGAATTTTTATTAATTAATTATTTAAAAGTTTTTTATATGCCAACCAGAATTCCTCTTCCCTCCTCTCTTCCCACTCCTGCCCAGCTTCCCAGGACTCCATCCCCCATTCACTCCTCAGAGAGCTTAAGGCCCCCTATGAGGAATCAACAAAGTCCAGCATATTTAGTAGAGGCAGGACCGAGCCCCTCACCCCATACCAGGAGTATGCAATACAGGACTCCAAAAAGCTAACTGGTGCACTAGGGATAAATCCTGGTCCCATTGCCAGAGGCTCCACAAACTGCCCAAGCCACACAACTGTCATCCACATTCAGAGGGCCTAGTTCAGTCCCATGCAGGTTCCCCAGCTGTCAGTCCACAATCAGTGAGCTTCCAGTAGCTAGGATCAGCTGTCTCTGTGGTTTTCCCTGGCATGATCTAGATCCCTTTGCTCATATATTCCTTCTTCCCTCTCTTCGACTAGACTGGCAGCTTGGCCCAGTGCTCAGCTGTGGATCTCTGTATCTGCTTCCATCAGAGGCTGGATGAAAGTTCTATATAACAATTAGGGTGGTCATCAATTTGATTACAGGGGAAGACCAGTTCAGACACCATCTCCACTATTGCTTGGAGTCGTAGCTGGGGTTGTCATTGTGGGTTCCTGAGAATTTCCCTGGCACCAAGTATCTCCCTAACCCCAAAATGGCTCCCTCTTTTAAGATATCTATTTTGTTGTTCTCACCCCCAGCTTCGTTCCTTCATCCTGTTTCTTCCTCTTCTCTTCCCAGCTCCCCTTAGTCTCATACTCCCAATTTACTCAGGAGAGATTATCCGTTTCTCCTTCCTACGGGGGTCTGTGGATGTCTCTCCTCTTTGTTACCCAGCTTCTCCGGGGTTATGGTTTGTAGCCTGGCTATACTTATGTCTGTTATCCACTTGTGAGTGAGTACATACCATATTTTTTCTTTCTGGGTCTTGGTTACCTCACTCAGGATTTTTGTTGTTGTTCATTTTCTTGCTAATATCAAGATGTCTTTTTCTACTGCTACATAATACTTCCATATGTAAGTATACCACAAGTTTTTTATATGTATTTCTTGTTTGTGGGACATATAAGTTGTTTCCAGGCTCTGGCTATTACACATAATGGTGCTGTAAACATAGTTAGCAACTGTCCTTGTGGTATGATTGAGCAAACATTGGTTATGTGCCCACAAATAGTATTGCTGGGTCTTGATGTAGGTTGATTCCCAATTTTCTGAGAAACCACCATACTGACTTCCAAAGTGGATGTACAAGTTTACACTCCCACAAGCAGTAGAGGAGTGTATATTTATGTAAGCCTCAGAAATCACATAAGAAAAAATATGCAATATTTGTCTGTTTAAAGCTAATTTAATGTGCATAATATAATTAATTCTAGTTTCATCCATTCTGCTATGGGAAACATAACTGAATAATCACAAATTTCTATACTTTTCTTGTACGTAAAATATTTACTTTTTAACATTTTGGTAAATTATCTTCTTTTCCCACTTTTAATGAAAACAGATATTCTTCTCTCTTGATATATCCTTATCACAGTTCCTGTCTTTTACCCATCTCAGATCCCCTCACATCGTGATCCACTCCCTTACTCTATCCCACTGGAAAAGAACATGTTTCTAAGAGATAACAACCAAATACGACCAAGTAAGATATAATAATATAAAACAAAACTATCATATCAGAGCCAGACGTGGCAACTCAACAGGAGGAAAAGAGTCTTAAGAGCAGTCACAAGAGTCTTTCACACACTCATGAGTCCCATAAAAATGCTTAACTGAAAAACCGCAATATCTACCCTGAGGAACTGATCCAGACCTATGCAGGCCCCATTCATGTTGTTTCAGTCTGTGTGGATTTGTATGAGCTTTGCCCACTTGGTTGAATGGGCCTTGTTCTGGTACTCTCAATCCCTGATGGCTCTTAGACGCTTTCTCTTTCCTTTTCGGGGAGTACCATGAACTCTGAGGGAAGGAATGTGATGGAGATATATCATTTAGAGCTGAGTGTTCCAAACTCCCTCCATTTCCCTCTCCCTCTTTCCCTTTTCCTTCCTCCCCTGCCCCTCTGTGCACGAGTGTGTGTGTGTGTGTGTGTGTGTGTGTGTGTGTGTGTGTGTGTGTGTGTGTGTGTGTCCCTCTTCCCTCTCTCTGTCTATCACTCTGAATGAGGTCTTGCTGTGGGTCTATGTATTTGTTTCCTTATGCTGTAGGAATGTGCTGAATAAGACACAATCTATGAGTATGGCACATTATCATTAGGAGTCATTTTATCACTACTATTTTTTTTAAGGCTGGTTGAATTTTCTATTTTCTAATTCCAAGGGTCTAGACATTTTTAAAACACTGGAATACACATCCCAGTGTCTATGCTGGCAGGGATTTGGTAGAGCAAATGTATCTTACTATGTAACAATTTATTTTCCTCAATATTACAGATGAATCTCCAGCATTCCCAATGGTTAACACCATCTGTTGTGTCTACCAAAATGCTGGGGGGGGGGGCTGCTTCTTTCTCAGCCTTTATTTACAATCTAAAATGAGCATTTGTAAATTTGTAAAACTCATAAAAATGTGACACTCTATGCAGGAAAGAAAATGCCCTTTCAGATACAGACAGGTTACTGTGTCTCGTTCAGCAGTCCAGACAACTCAGGTGTTTCAGGCTCTCCTGTAGTTCAGCAATAAGTCAGAGGAAGTTGTCTAAACAAATCCACACTATTATCTCTGTTGATTCAGCACAGACAAATTATATTTTGTTTAGTGGAGGCCTAATGTCAAACATATTTACTGAATTTTAATGTTTGGGAGTTCAATCATGTGCAAAATGTATGTATCTTCTATTAATCAGAATCCCCAATTAAGCTGAGCTCTGATTAATCGCTTTGAAACCATCCCAGGTAAAAGAAATATGGAGATACAGATGTGATGTCAAGATTTCCAGATTGACTCAGTTGCTGGATGTATGAACTGGTGTTTACAACGAAGCACTCACTAGGAGAACAGAGAGAGACATTCATGTCCACACCATGTTTACTGCTCATTTACATGACAAATGCATGTTTTGTCCCTAGTCAGTGCTATGCTTTTTGACAATCACTATGATTCCTGTTCTGCCTTTGGAGATCTCCCGTGCCCCTTTTTTGTGTGTGGACTGTTAGTTTCTCCACCTGCCCTGAAGTAGGGGAGTTAGCAGTGAGTATGGAATAGAATACGTAAGTTTTATGTATGTGGAGGGCAGAGATTTTTTTTTTTGTCATGTGCAGTTAGAATTACATGTTGTGAGCTCCCAGGAAAACAGTAACAATAGACAAGGATCCAACCACATCCAAAATCCTAAACCATATTTTCTACTCAGTTGCTTCAACTTTCTCCAAGGTGGCCCTCATTTTTAATTTGCTATGATTTAATATGCATGAATATTGGTGATTGAAGACAAGAAATCCTGAAGGCCATCACTGAGGTTTAATTTATTAACTCTTGTAGACTTTCCCTTTTACTTATACGCTGACATTTCTTCTCAGAAAACACAGCTGAGAACTATGTGGTCTCTATTCCCCTTGGATCATGGAATCATTTCTTTATTTTCAGGTTTAAAAAGTCATGTTTATGTATGACTGAATAATATATTGTTTTCACATTTGTTAACTTAGAGAACTGTTTTACATAGAAGTAAAGATGTTTTCAAAGCTAATATGCAATATCTCACTGTGTAGTTAATAACACGAGCCAACTTTAAAGAAATATCAATTGGAGAACTAAGTTTCTGTTGAAATAAATTTGAATTTAACTCATATTTTTGTAAAGGTGAAATAAATGAAATTTTGTAAGAACTTTACAATTTTATAATCCACAATGTCAAGGTTATATGTATTTTTCTTCACCATCTATTCTCTGTGAGTTTGTATTACTATGTTACCCAAGCCTCACATCTCATTAACCTCTACACTCTGGAGTCTTTTTTGCACTGATTTAACCTGCCTTATCTTGACAAGAATGTCAATTTTAAAGCATTCTAAAATCTCCTTGGGAACTCTTTATTACCAATGTGGTTGATTACAATACAATCAGTTATTTTGTCCTCTGTGGCTAAGTCTTTTGTAATAATTTTTATTAATAAATTTCTGTTTTTAAACTATAGTTCCTTTGAGCGTATTATGACTTTGGCTTTGTGTTTTTATGGGATTTCTGCATGCAAACTAGTGAGCGTGTGAGTATCTAATTCTTGAGCCTTTTCTTGGACTCATTTCCCTCTGTGTTTGTTTCCAATGTTTTTGTTTTTTCCATGTCTTATTATATCATTTTATTATTGTAGAAGCCTGTTGGTTTTCTAATGAGGGATGGATCTAGATGACATTGGGGAGCAGGTTATGAGGAGAAATGGAGGGGTAGAGGGAAGGAAAACTGTAATCAGAATATATCATATATTTTTTTCAATAAAAATAAAGAAATGCAAAGTATTAAATTGTCTTAATTTTTATTTTTTAAAATGGTGTGAATTTATAGGTTCTTTGATTCTGGGCTAACATTCTAAGTTTAGAGTATATAGCAGACAGGTATAAGAGAAGAAAGCTATTGTTATCTCCTCTGGACATTCAGTCGTTTCCTGTCATCAAGTGTGGATTAGGCTTGTGAGTAATAAGACTATGTAGCTTCATTTATCTTCATTTCCCCAGTCTGTATATTGGCAGGTGCTATTTTGGTTGTTTGAGGCTATAGTTGTTTGAATAAGAATGCTCTCTGCTCCCAGGCATGTCATTTGAACACTTGGTCTCTAGTGAGCAGTGTTATTTTTGTATATTGTTCTTTGCTGGAGAAAGTCTTCTGATTACGTGGGGTAGACTTTAGATTCTTGTAGTTCCCCCTCTCATCTGTGTGCTTGAGGATGAAGGTGTAAACTCCCACCTTTTTGCTCTAGCTGCAATGTTTCTGCTTTGCCATTATGGTGCCTTATCCACCTGAAATTGTAGACTATCTTAGTTGGGTTCTAATGCTGTGATGTGATACTATGATCATGGCAACCCTTATAATAAGGAAAGAATTTAACCGGGATGCTTACAGTTCAGAGGCTATCATTGTTATCATGGCAGGAAACAGGGCAGCATGCAGGCAGACACAATGCTAGAGAATGAGCCTAGAGTTCTACCTCCTGATCCATAGGTAGCTGGAAGAGAGAATAAACCAGTGGGCCTGGATTGAACATCTGAAACCTCAAAGCTCATCCCCAGTGACACAATTTCTCCAATAATTCCACATCTATTAAAAAAATTAGTGTCACACTTATGATCCTATGGGGACCATTTTTATTCAAACAATTGTGTAAAGAAAAATAAATTCTTTCTTCCTTAAGGTTCCCTGGTCTCAGTATCACCCAAGCAACAGTAAAAGAACTAATACAATGGTTTTGACTTGCCTTTAGTGCTCACCAGAGAGTGGATCACTACAAGACCAGCTTAGCTTGTCCAAATCAAACAGAACTTCTTAGATGACCCATAAAACAATATGGTAATAACTATGAGGTAAGATTTGCCAATGGTTTGTCAAACAACAAAACTAAAACCTATTCCACTGTCTTTTAAATCCTGGATAACTCCTGCTTAGACTTACATAAAATGTGCTGCTGCTCTTTCTCTATAGGGACACCCATGTTTGCTAAAATCTTCTGGAGCCTTCAAGAACTGTGCGTGTAAGCCTGGGGAGATGACTCAGTGAGTAAAATTTTTTCGCTGCATAAGCCTGAAGACCAGAGTATGGATCCCTACATTTGTGGTGATATATTGTATATCAAATTAAGATTGCCTGAAGAGCAGAGGATAGAGCCAGCTACAGAGTTTTGGCAGTAGTGGCACACACGTTTAATCACAGCACTGGGGAGGAAGAGGTCCATTTGGATCTCTGTGAGTTCAAGGCCAGACTGCACTATAAAACATTAATCCAATCCAAAGAGAAACAGAGCCAAGCAGTGGAAGCACACACCTTTAATCTCACCGCTTGCTATCCCATTCTTCTGCTCCCAGTATTTGGGAAGCACACAGGCCTTTAATTCCAGCACTAGCAAGTTTGAGACAGGAAGTGATATGGCTGGGCAGGCAAAGGAATATAAGGCAGGAGGAGACAGGAGCCCAGCCCCCATCCATTTTGGCCTTGCAGTTTGCTTAGCTTTCTCGATTCAGTCTGAGGATTTCTAGAGACAGGTTCTACCCCTTTTGGCACCAGGAGCTGGCTAGGTGAGAAGGGGCTGTGGCTTGTCCTCTGTCTGATCTTTCAGCCCTTTCTCAATACCTGGCTCTGGGCTTTTATTATAAGATCAATTTGAATTCATGCAACAAGCATTTGCTTTAAAAAAACAAGGCTAAGGTCATATATTTTTTTATTCCAGTGTTGTATAGGCAAAGTTAGAGAATCTCAGTGTCTCTTATCTCAAGTACAAGCCACTCAATTTGCTCCAAGTTCAGTGAATTATCCTGATTCAAAATAACAAAATAGAGGAACAAAATCAAAATTATGCCTCTAGCCTCAAAATATGCATGCATTGGTATGCATATTTACACACATGTGGAAACACATTAATATGAAATTGATTAATTAGTCAATTAATTGATGAGATTGTATATCTATATCCCTAGGAATAGCAAAGTTTTACCAAGGAATGTATAGGCTCATATAACTTTTGAAAGGCTATTTTTATGAGTCCTTTGTGTTATAATCTCTTAAAACTGTTCTGCATGAGGATGGATGCAGATGGATTATGGATGCTCCCATAATCATAATCTCATATTATTCTTTTCACTCCTTTTTCATAAGACAGCAATTCAAAGTGTGCGTGTAGAGGTTATGTTCACAGTAAGTTGCTGCATCTCTTCCCAAAGAATCTGTAGCAATGTAGTTTGGAAAGTAAGAAGGTTTAACAACTACCATATTATGGACAAGTCACTTCTCTCTACTTTAGCGTTCCAACAGCTTCTCATTATCTGTGAAACAAATGTCAAGCACTTCGACATCATGCTTTTAAAAATCTCATAAAGACTTATAGCATCCAATTTCCTGTGTTTATTTTCTATAACCAAATATCAGTTGCTTTACACATCTTTGAAGTCTCTTGGAAGCCTTACTTCTTTTTCATACTTTTTTATTTTCTCCACAGCCCCACTCCTTACTCCTCCAAAGCTGAGATTAATGCTTCTTTTGTTCTTTATCATGTTGTATCTCCCCACACATTTCAAAATTATTGTATTCCAATATTTATTATTTTTCTTTTAAACTTTCTGTGTTCGTGTCTTCTGATTGTGACCTCTTGAGAAAGCAGTGGATTAATGTAAGTACTACCTTCACATTTTTCAAAGAAACTTTATGGTGAGTTACTGGATGTAAAATGAGTGAGCACAAAATTAGAACTTCATTCTGTGAGAATATTAAACAAGGGTCTAAAATGTTAAGACAGGTATCGTGAAAGTCATAGGCAATTATGTTTGCATATTGACAAAATAATTTTAAAATTCAGACGACTAACCACAGCAATGCCGCTGAAGTGTGGCCTGTAGCTCCCCAGCTAACTAATTTTTGTGGGACCAGAATAAGAAACCTTTTCAGAGATCCCGTCATTCTTTCTGTCTCTGGGGCTGGGGCTGGGGCTGGAACTCTCCCTGGATATCTCATTATGTTATAACCAGTCCATCTATCCATGACCTTGCTACCTTCTCTAATAAACTGTCTACTTCCAATTGTTTATCTCAGTGTCCATTCTGACTCTTCCTCTTCTGAATCCTTCCATTAACAAGGTTTTAGAGGTAGCTCTCATATTTAAAAGTATTACACAGGCTTTAAAATGTGTTAATGCTGAAACTCCCCTCGTCCAGTCTATTCTTAAGGGAAATCCTTCTTGTAAAACTCTGACAGCTGACTTCTCACAAAATTTCCTATCAGCTCTGCTCATACCCCTAAAAGAGTTATTGTCTCTATATTATTCTCACTTTAAATTATTTCTCTATTTATTTCTTACTGTCATGGAAAGGCTACTGTTGAGAACAGAAAAATTACCATTCAACAAGAAATTGTGAGGGGGAGGAGTGAGCAGTTTTAGATTTTTATTTTCAGGATAAAGATAACATAGCTTTACTCCCTAGTTCCCTAAATTTAAGAAAATGCACACAATTTATTCCTTAGAGATTGTTCTTGTAATATATTTTCTAGAGGTGTATGGAGTAATTATGTATTAAAAAATACAATTTAATCATATGGTAAATTTCAGAATAGCCTGGGCTACTGAAACCTGCCTCAAGACAGATATAAAGAAATAGAAAACAAAAAAATTAAGAATAAACTACTTTTACAATGCTTAAAATGTTTAATGAACTATTTTCCCCAGTTGTGATTAATATTGAACAGCAAGGCAACAGGATAAAAATGTCAAGGAGCCCATTGTGATCCTGGATCATCACTGTCCAGTAAAGAGTATTACTGCTGTAGGTTTCATTTACCAGTTAAATACCTTTGTGTATCTCAGCCACCAACTGAAGACACCTAGGGAAAAGTACCAGGTTGCTGTAGCCTGCTGCAATCTGCCATTTTAAATGAAGTTAAATTTGCCTTGATGAATTATTAAGAACTCCCAGAAACAGTTAGAGGAATGGTAGCTATGTCAATGGTTTGAATGAGAAATGTCTCTACAGCTTCATGTTTTTGAACAGTTGGTCCCCAGATGGTGGCACTTTTTGGGGGTGGGATGGCCTTTCTGAGGGAAGTATGTCATAGCTTTACGACAGGTTCAGTATGTTCCTTTGTTATTGGTGATGCTTACTCTCTATTTTGTGTTCTGTTCCTGCTCTTCCTGTTCCTGCAATTCCCTCCATGACCCAGGAAACATTTCCCACAGACCTTTCATCATATTTTTTCACACTGACAGAAAATTAACTAATACAGTGAATATCCATTGCCTCCCCTCACACACACACACACAAACACACAAACACCACATCAATTAAAATGTAATTTTTCTCAGTCATGGAAACAGAAATCGAGAAAATTTTCTGTCCTTGTGTTAAAGTCTGCTGAAGCCAAGTAGAACTGATTTTGCTACTTGCTTTAGGATATACCTGCTTCTAGAAGATAAGAGAATGAACCAGCTAAACGGATTACTTATCAGGACTAACAGCTTCCTGATCAAGACTTGCTTCAAGACCTTTGGCTCTATGTGCCCAGCAACCCAAAGGTATGATATCTAAGCAGACTAACTCATTTTAAGTTTTACAAAACTTCTAGAAAATTACTGTGCATGGGCCAGAAAACTACAACTATTCTGTCTTAATATTCTAATATGAAATGACTATGACACTCTTTAGTTTGTGTTCTTAATATGTTAAAACCAACAGAACTACCTTTAATTAGCAACACTTTCTGGTAGCCTTTTAGAGAGTCATTTGGGAAAGTTAGGTACAACTTAACACAGCTCCATTCCCAGGATGTATCTTTCCCATGTTGGTGCATCCATCTTCTACCTCTTTGAATTCTCAACCGTTTTATCTTAAGCACATAAAACAAATTTCTGACAACTCTTCACAGCCAACATTTACACATAATGACTGCATTTTTGTTTGTTGGTTTTCATATGTACCCTGAGCCACCAGGCACTCTGATGAGGCTCCCTCTCCAGTTACTCCACCTCACTACAGCACACCTTCCCCACTGTGTTGATGCTCAAACTGTCTTAACAACAGTTTTTAGAAACTGCTATTTCTTAACATATGTTAAAATAGATCCAGAAATTTCAGCCGATTTGTTATGTGTCTTTGTCATCCAAGGCAATTTTGTGGCCAGTTCTAGTACCCCTTCCCCCCACTCCCCTGAGCTATGATACTATTTCAAACAGATCAGCTACTACATACTCAGCTCTTACCATTGCCATCATAGAGTAACTATAAACAGGCTTTATATAATGAGGATAATGAATAATGTTCTATAAGTATGTTTGACTTATTAACACCATGTGATTAATGTAAAATTTAGAAATATACTGCAGTTACTACTACAAGATCTCTTGGAGCTTATTTCTTCCATGATAAGAGAGGAAAAAAAAGCTTAATGTTAAATTTCATCTCCTGTTTGAAGGAATTTTATAAATGTAAAGTCACAAACATATAGTATTTAGTGACAGAGCAGTGGATGAGGATGCCAGATATACTTCAAAAAAAGCAGAAGACAAGCATCAATATATTATCTTGACTGTAGTTATATTTTTGCTGCTAGAAATATAGGATCTTGTCACTTTAAATATTATTCGTTGCCTACCAGAACCAAGTTTTCAAATATGCCCATCTTCTGAGACTCTGCTTCTAGACTTGGATCTTTCTGCTGACCTTTGGCTAATGTTGTAGTCATTAGCATCAGATCCTGAGTTTGAGCAAGAGATGTGGGCATAGATAAAGCTTCATTCTGCCTGTGACTTCCTGTTCATAGCCCAGAAAAACATCTAGGAAAGGCTTTTCTTTCTTTGTGTCATCTGCATAGGAAAGAGTTAAGAAAGGCCTGGGCTATAAATTGTTAAATGTGCTAAACAGTATAACAACAAATGGCTTTAAAGAAATCACTACGCCAAAGTGTCACAACTAACATCACTAATTTCTGTAACATGTGCTATGATTTTTATCATTAAATTTTTGCCATATATATATAAAACATGGACAAAATATATTGGTACATATTTCAAATTAATGTAGACATAACACCAGTTGTATTAAGGATATGTGCACATGCTGTGACTGAGTGAGTGAACATCTAGCTGATGAACTGTGTACAAGAAAAACATGGAGAAGAAAATGGATACTTGTTTTGATGACCTCACTCTAAATTTCAAACCAAAATTAGCAAACACTGGGCAAGGAGAAACCATAATATATGAGAGAGAACTTTCAGTTTTTAAATTCTCAACCTTTATGTGACTGAAAGGAGATTTTCAGTAAATAAGTTTTGATTCAGCCATTAATATCAAATGAAATACCTTAGGAGGTTGGCATGGCTGGAGGCAGTATTCAGAGCCAGAACTTCCTCTGTTCCCTCAGGGCACACATTGTTAGCAATCAGAGGCAGTTAACAAGATTTCTTCTGTGTTCTTCCCTGGTGTAACTCTGGAAACTTTGGAGTAGCTCTTCAAGAAACCCTTGATTAGAATTCCTCTCAGTAGGTCCAGCGTAGAGGGCAGGAAGGGCAAATCCAGCTGTGACCAGGCTATGTATAAGAACAAGGTTGGTGATTAACACACACACACACAAAAAGTCTGTCCTTTTTCTCTGAAGCTAATCTTGCAGAAACACAATGACTCATCAGCAGATAACTAAATGGTCCTTTATTCATCTTAGTTATACACACACACACAAATAGTAAGGTTAATAGTACTGATGAACGTATACATAATTTTATTTCATTTTAAAAATCTATTTGTAATTTTATTTAGTTTTTAAAACTCTGTCATGCATGGCTACAATAATGAAAGCCATAGACTGCAAATTCCTAAGGAGGACTTGAAACTGGTTAGAGAATTCTGGTAATTTGTGAATGAGAAAATGCATTTCATTTCTCTGTCCTGCTGTGGGTCTCCTGGGCAGTTCTAGGAGGTCAGAACTTGCTTCAAGGCCATGAGAACTTGAAGGTACTGAATTCTATTTCTCCAGGATCAATCAGTAGAGAACCCATGTGCAGGATGCCCTCACTTGCCCTTCTGTATTCTGAGAAACAGAGAGATCTTTGAACTAGTTAATCCTCAACGGAAGAAATTTAAACCAGACTTGAAGATATAAAACATACAAGTGAATGTAAAGACACTATTAGAAAACATATAGAAAAGGTACAGGCTGATGGAGAAAGGAATTTTATATAGTCTCTGCAGTACAATTCCATGGAAAACTATATGACAAAATTAAAGTTTTATAAATATTTTCAAAAGGAGAAGTACAAAAAGCCAGTAGGGAAGGTTAAATACTATTCATCAGTTACTAGAGAAAACAAATTTAAGTACTAACATGGCTCAAATAAATGCACACCAATAATAAATAAGCATAAAACAGCTAATGCATTGTGAGGATGTACATAAAATACCACCTGGAGAGGTAGCAACTTCTTGTAAGTAAATCATTCTTTTTAGTATGTTAGGTCATATATATTTATCTCATCGTATTTCTATATATTTACCTAAGAGACATAATTTATGAATTTACAGTATTTAGTACATCAGTGATCATAGCAGCCTTCTTTAGCTAAAAACACAATGTAAGTAACTGTCAGTTAGGAAATAAATCACAAGCTATTCACAGTTAACTCGCATTGAAAAGGAATGAGGTACCAATGCATGTGACAATAATGATGAATGTCAACCACCATAATTTGAATGGAAGGAAATAGAATAATATTACACATGCCAACATGGATCTAAGTGTGTGTGTGTAGGTCTTGAAAGAATGGGTATATATTTGTGTGTGCATAGAAAGGCTAGATGACTGGGTGTCATTCACCATGAGCATTCCTCCTTGAATTTTGAGACAGGATCACACATTGGCTTGAATGAACCCATTAGGCCAGGCTAAATGACCAACAAGCACCGAGGATCTTCCTGTCTGTCTTCCCTGCATTGGGATTGCAATGACATTTTTTGCACATCCAGCTTCTTTCTATGTGGGTTCTGGGGGTCAGACTCAGATTATCATGCTTCACTTTATGAGTTTTCTCAGCTAGCTATCTCCCCAGCCCAGAGCTCACTCCTTTACCTCTGTAATATCAGATGTCGTATAGTAAATCTTTAACTATTAGCATAATCATGTGTATTTTTAATTTTTAAATTTATCCTTCTTTATGGTTTTCTGTCTATATTTGTGTACGTGTGTGCTGGGGATGCCTGAGAACATAGGCATTGGATGGATTCCTCTGTAACTGGTGTTATAGACTTTTGTAAAACACCAGATATGGGTTCTTGGATATGAACTCAAGCACTCTGCAAGAGCTATCCTATTTTACCCATGGACTTGTCTTCAACCCCTCAAGGGTATTTTAATTATTATAAATCAGCATATATATGCATATATTTATATATATTCTTTGACATTTCTAAATACAATCTTTTATTTAGGAGTAAGAACCACTAACATCTCCCTTTATAATCAACTTGCATGTTATTTCATGTTTTTGACTTATTATGGCTACCATGGCTAAACTAAGTGTTGGAACAATTATTTTCACCTTTTTTGGAGCATTGGTAGAAAACATGGAAAGCTTTCATTGTTAAGTATAATTCAGGTGTAGTCTAAAACAAGAGGTCCTAAGTAATACTGAAGAACATACATCTGTATCAAGTTTGCTGTTAGTAGTAATAGCTTTGGATTCTGTTACTTATACTTGTGCAAAACCTTAATGATTTATACATCACAATGGTAATATATCTTTAAGGTAGCTTTAGTAGGAATTGTCTTTATATGGTATGACACAGAACCCAAGGAAGCTGAAACAAATAATATTAGTTTAGGTAGAAAGACACATGGAAGACATTAAAACTCTTTCCCCAAACATAAACCTAGTTGACAGTTCATAGAGGAAACATAGATTTTTACCTCCCCTTTACCTGCGATGTATGATGTGTGTGTGTGTGTGTGTGTGTGTGTGTGTGTGTGTGTGTTTGTTTAGACAGAGAGAGGGAGAGAGAGAAAGAGAGAAGAGAGACATACAGACACAGAAACAGATACAGACAGAAACAGAAAGAGAGACAGAGAGTATTTATTTGATGACATTTGGGATGTTATATAAATTTAACATTGGCAATAGAATAAAAGTGTGTTTTAATGACTTTATGTGTAATAAGTGTTTTAATCTCAGAACTGTGTGATGTAAATCTATAAGGCACATATTTATACAACATACTTCTATTTTGTCATATTTATAATTCATAGGGATATCATATTTATCATATACATGGTTCAAACATTCATGTATACAAACTTTTGCATGTGCTTCTTAGTTTAACACAATAAAGAACTAAGAAGTGTAATTAAACACATTGTTTTTTATTTTGGTTGTCTACTTTTACATTCTGTGACTATTAGAATGTTGGCACAGTTCAGGGTTAAAAAACATGTCGAATTTTGGAAGTTTCAATAAACATGAAAAACACTTTGGGAAAGAATAAAATAGGTCTTTCTCTTTGTGTTGCTGGCTTTAATTATAGCATATGACTACCCCCATACAGTTTCTAAGTATATAGCTAAATAAGCTTGCCCAGAGATGAGAAACAGTTTTTATCCTGTGAACAAACGTACTAGGCCTAAAATAAGTCTTGATAATGTATGTTTAGTGTTATGAAGTAGATACAGGAGGAGAAAGGGAGCTGCCTTGGCTGCTAACTCAGTGTCACAAGAAAAGAAAGTCTTCTCCATAGTTGAAGCTTTAATTTTTTTCTTATTTTAAAATTTTCAAATTATATATTTTGATCATATTTTCTTTCCCCCAAGTCCTCCAAGTTTCCACATATCCAACCCATCCATACTGATTTTTCTCTTCCCATCAGGCATCAATTTCAAGTACATTTTTAGTTATGCATGACATTTTTGCCCACTTCCCTTGCTCTTTGCTGTTTTGTTATCTGTCTTGAATTAGTGAAGGTCTTGTGAATACTGTCACAGTCTTTGTGAGTTTGTATGTACATCTTCCCTGTTGTGTATGAAAGATGCTATTTCCATGGAGTCACCTAGCACTTTTAGCTCTTAAAATATTTTCAAAATCCCCTATTCTTCATTGATAATAAGTCTTGAGGCAAAGGTTTTGATAAAGTTCTACCAGGTCAGGTAACATATTCCAAGGCCTCTTACGGTTAACATAATGTTACAACATTATCCTGTTGTAGGCCTCTGTGTTAGTTACCATGAACTACAAGAAAAAGCCTCTCTCATGAGGACTACTGATAGAGATATCTATGAGTCTACAAATAGGCTATTGTGCATCAATTTTGTATTTTAATTTAGAAAAATAATAGAGGGTTATTATCTAGGGCACATGATTATTTATCTAGTTTCAGGTACCTGGCTTCATCAATAGTATCAAGTGTGGGTTCCATCTCTTGGAGTCCTTTATAGCCAGCAGAAAAAGTACTTATTTGTTTTCCTAACGTTTGTTCCAGTATTGGATCACTTATAATCAGGTTTCTCTTGTAGATTACAGGTGGCATAGGTGGGTGAGATTGATAAGTAATTTTCTCCTTGAGTAGTTAGCATAGTATCTTCCAACACTGAAAACACTTGTTATGAAGTTTGAAACTTCTGGCTAGACACCAATTAAATACTTTCATGTTTTATGAGCTAAGAAAATGGTATCTTAAGGAATAAGGTCTTAATGTCAGATTGTAGAGGGTAATCAATAGCATTAACAGTAACCTGTAATGTTTGGGGGATCTATACCAGCACTTTGCTAAAGAGGTATTTATGCCAAGAAGATATAACCCATTCATAATACTGGGTCTTTTTCCTTTTAAGTATATGATATCTGCCTGGGAGATTATCTTCCCTGTCATATAGCTCTATTTAAATTCCTTTTATTATAGTTTAAGAAGCTTCTTGACTAATAGTTTTGATGTGGGAATGTCTCTCTGTATGCTGTGAATATCAATCTTTAAATAAAGGAGCTGTTTTGGCCCATGACAGGCACCTTAGAAAAAGTAGGAAGGGAAATCAAAATAGGTAGGAGAAGGGCGGAGTCAGACAGACCGAGCCAGAAGCCCAAAGGAGCAACATGTAAGGAACACAGGTGAGTCACTGGCCATGTGGCAGCTAGAAACCTCATTGTAGCATAGTTTTGTGGTAAGGTTCTTTAATAGGACTTTGATGTAAGTTATCCCTTCCTATGTTCACTTCTTTACCTTAAGGAGAAGTCTCCTTAACCTTCTCCACATTTAATTCTCCTATTTTAGTTTCTGATTTATCTCCCTATGACTCTGTAGTCTATTTTTCTCCTCCTTGGTAGATCCTTTTCTCCCTTTTTTTGTACTTAAGCTTTATAGCCATTTATATTGAAGCAACATCGCTGAGGACCACGGGAATATACAACAGGTGACTAGTTTTTGACAAATCGAGCCACCAGATGTGTAATTCTCTGATGGGGAGTTAGCCCCACCTAGAAAAGCCGTGGTTGTTTTCTGTCTTTAACTTTCTTGGGTGCCACTGCTATGCCTCCCTAGTAAGAACACCTCTTGAATCCCTTCCACAGTCCATTGGTAGTGTGTTTTATGTCGTTAGGCATAGTTTATAGTTGGATAGAGTCAGGAAAGTTGATTTCTGTTTAAGTTGTATAATTCTGATATCTAGGGATAATATCAAATTATTGCTCTTAATTGACACAGGAAAGTAACAGTATTTCAACGATAAATAATCTGAGACTCCAGACAAATACAAACAGACTAAAATGCTCCTGCAGAAAATGCACAAAGACTAATTCCCAGATGTTGTTTATTGCTAAATTAAGGCCAGGCTGTTTTGAGATATACCCCCTGCAATAGCTGACTTTCTCTAAGTACCTTGACCACTCAAGGTTCAACCTGCTACTGATATTAAGCCCTAAATTTCAATGTCATTCTCTAAGAAGTTATGTTCTAGGCCAACCATTTACACACTGGCTGGTCTTTGTGACCTTACTAGCCTGAGAAAAACTGTGTGACTTCATGTGTTATGAGGATGGGGTGGGCCCTGAAAATGTAGTGAACAATTGTTCAGTGTTTGGCTAAGAGGGCAGGAATCAGAAACAACATAGAGGATGGTGTGAGTGTGTATGAATGAGAGTGTGTAGGAGCAGCAGCAATGTAGGGATAAAGCTGTGCAGAGTGTGAGTGTGTGTCCTGAGTGAGAAGTGAAGAAGGGTGAGCTTAAAGAGGGGGTGAGCGAGATGTAAGACAATGAATGAATAAGAGAGTGAGTGAGCGAAGAGTGAGTGAATGATGGAGAAGAAGCGTTTGTGTATGAATGAGTGTGTGACAGATAAAGCCATGTGAAAGAGCTGCTGCTAAGTAGGAATTGTGTAAAGATCTGTGTGAGAGTATGTAGGAATGATGCAAAGTGTTATATGTTGAAATAGTTATGTTAGTGAGATTAATAACAATGGCTGTGTGGAAATTTGTAATTTTCCATAAGCAAAAAAAAAAAGTGAATTAAGGAGATATAGAAAAGAAACATTGTGTAGACAAGTAAAACAGGTGTAAATGTATATAGAGATGTATGGCCACATGGAGATGTTTGCAAAGAAAGACATGTAGTTGTATGTTTAGAATGCAACAGTATTGAGATAGGTAGCTATGGGGAAACAAAAGTAGAAATCATTTTTAAGAAATGAAAGAGAAAGTTACCATCAGAAGGTGTGTATGTTTCCTTCTTTTATAAGTAAGTTAGAGAGAGTTTTATTCTTAATTACCCCCAAATAAGAAGTTTCTTGTCCCCTACTCCTCTCAGGCATTTTGTTTTATTACCCTGGAGTAAACTGTAGGAGCTGGCCTCCCAGAATCCATGATACAACATATAAAAAGCTTAAAGGCTAGTTTTCACACATAAGGGAAATCATGTAATCATTGTATTTTGAGGACTGGGTCACCCCACCCCAGATTATATTTCTCTATCTCCATTCATTTACCCCCAAACTTCGTTTTAACAGCTGAATAATAACCCCTTGTGAAAGGGTACTACATTTACATTATTTATTTATAAAATGAAGGACATCTACATTTTTTCAATTTCTGGATATTCTGACTAAGGAAACAATGGATGTGAATTAACAAGTGTTTCTACAGTTGTATGTACAGTTCTCTGGATCTTGTGCTAGATCAGTTTTCATCTTTTTGAGAAACACTAATTTCCACAGTTTATACTTCCACTAGCAAATCCTTTCTAGCATGTATTATCATTTGTTTTATTGATCTTGGTTATTGTGACTGAGTAGAATGGAATCTCAGAATAGTTTATTTTCCATTTTCCTGAAGGCTATGTGTTGTTACAATGAGGTTTCTTGGTCCCAGGCAGCCAGAGGTCCAGACCCACAGACCTGCTGTGCCAGACCCCTTAGCCGCCCACTGCTGCTCAAGGCCCAAAAAACCAACTCAGACGCTTATATTACCTTTATGCTGTTTGGCCTATGGCTCAGGCACATTGCTAGCTAGCTCTTTCATCTTAACTCAACCCACTCTCATTAAACTGTCTGCCACGTGGCCTGTGGCTCACCTGTGCTCCTTACATGTTTCTTCTTTGGGCAGCTGGCTTGCTCTACCTCTGACTCCACCTTTCCTTTCCTACCTATTCTGATTCCCCACCTACTTTTTCTGTGGTGCCTGTCATGGCTAAAACTGCTCCTTTATTTAAAGATTGATATTCACAGCACACAGAAAGACATTCCCACATCAAAGTGTCTTAATAGATTTTTGTGTTTCTCAGCTATTTGCCTCTCATCTTGGAGATTTTTTTTTTTTATTCTATAACCCATTTTTATTTGGGAAATTTGTTTCTTAAAAAAAAAGCTTAACAAGAAGTCTTTTTAATTTTTTAAATTTATTTTTTATTTACTTACCTTTTGCCTTGGTGTTTGCTTAGGTGTGTATCTGTAAAAGACTATGGATCTCCAGGAACAGGAACTAAAGACTGTTGTGAGCTGTCATGTGGGGTCTGGGAATCGAACCCTGGTCCTCTGGAAGAGCAATCAGAGTTCTGAACTGCTGAGCTATCTCTCCAGCCCCAGCCTTTGATTCTTAAAGTTCAGGCTTTTTTTTAAAAAAATTCATATATTATAGATACTTATCCTCTGTCAGATGTATAAACTGATAAATAATTTTTTTTCTCATTTATGGGCTGATACTGCTTGAGTGATTGTGTCCTTTGATAAGCTTTTCAAGTTTATGAGGTCACATTTATTAATTGTTGGTCTTAATGCCTGTACTATCAGTGTCCTGTTCAAAAAGTCCCGTCCTGTACTTATGTCATTCTTCAGCATTCAGCTTCTTAATGTTATATATTAGCTCTTAAGATCATTATCTCTCAAGGGTTTGAATATGCAAAAAGTGAAATATTACCATTTCACATATGATAAATTATTTCTACTTTGATGTGGGAATGTCTTTCTGTATGCTGTGAATCTCAATCTTTAAATAAAGGAGCTGTTTTGTGCCATGACAGGCACCATAGAAGAAGTAGGAGGAGGAATCAGAATAGGTAGGAAAGGAAGGGTGGAGTCAGAGACAGACTGAGCTGAAGCCCAAAGGAGCAACATGTAAGGAGCACAGGTGAGCCACGGCCACGTGGCAGACAAATTAATAGAAATGGGTTGATTTAAGATGTAAGAGCTAGCTAACAATGTGCCTGAGCCATAGGCCAAATAGCATAAACTTAATATAAGCATCTGAGTCATTTCTGGGGACCTGAGTAGTGTGTGGCTAAGGGGTCTGGCGTGGCAGGGTCTGGACCTCTGGCCACCCGGGACTGAGAAACCCCAATTCAACACTACTTTACCGTTATGAAAAGGCAGCTTACCATTACAAGGAAACTCTTTATGTTTATTTAAAGAAATAATTACATTATGGACATTAGAGACAGTAGGCAGAGGAAAATTTTGAATAGGTCAAATTGGCATTGGTTCCTAAATTATGTTTTCTCATTTGAAGTTTTGTTCAAAGCACAAAAGCAAAGGTTTATTCAGTAAAAGATTTAAATATTTAATTTATAGTAAAAGAGGAGTAGCAATAGAAATGTCCTTACAGAGCCATGTGAATAAAGACACTAAGTAACCATATCATTAGTTCTTATTTTTAGTATCTGTTATCTGTGTAGTATCTGAATAAAGGTAAGTAATAAAATGTGACATTCTATGTATGTATTAATTATACTTAGCTAAATACTAATACTAACTTATACAACATATATACTAAACCCCTAATTCTCACCTTGGTCTTCAAATATTCTTCATGTGCCTCAGGCTAACAGACAAGGGTAAGTGGGATTGTAGGAAATTTTCATCAGTGCAATTCTATTAGGGAAAAAGAATAATCAGAAAAAAAGCAAATCTGACTTTAGAAATACATCTTGAATCATGTTCTAAATTAGGAAACATAGTTAAAGAAAGGAACTAGAGTTTCAGCACACTGGAAGCTGGCACAAGCAGAGGTTAGGTAGGTGGTATTTAGTACCTGATCAGGGTGTCAGTTCAAAGTTGGAAAGAATTAAGTGTGATAATAGATCTTCTGGCAGGCTTAGCCATTTGAAGTTAGACCTAGGAAGTGAACAGAATTTAAGTCAGAATGCCAGCTGTGGAGAAAGAAGTTTCAAAAGGCAGAACTGATTGTGCCCAGCCGAAGAGACTTTGATGGATAACAAACAGATAAATTTGAGAGTAGTTACTCAGTGTTTGTAGAATCAAACATCTTGTGAAACATGGTGAAAGCAGAAGTTTCAATGTAAGTATCTGTGACCAAAATGTGGTTGAGCATTGAAATTCAGAAACAAGAACATTCATTATTCACCAGCAAAATTAAACACCATTTGCTAGAGCAGATCTGGGTAGAAGGGTATGAATGAGTCTTTGCAGAAGAAATATAAAATTTTCTGAAAAGTTAGGTATTTCTGGTCTTTCATACTTGCTTAATATGCATGCATTGTTTTTTTACTGTTGTCATCACATTTTCAATATGATGCAATGGTAGCATGCAGAACCCACGAAAATAATCTAAGTTATGATGATTCATTGGTAAAGATATAAAGAATCTATGATATTCCTCTAGGAATATCTCACAGCGTAAAACATATTCTCTTGTTGGTTTAAATGATCTAACAACAGAATATTGCCGTAACTCAGGAGGACATTTTAGAAGCACTGCTCACTTTTACAGCTCCGTGTCCTTTTTAAGCTTCTGTAGTTTGATACTCCAAAGGAGCAACTAAGTATTTCAGCTAACAGTTCAAGTTGAGAGACTGTTTCACATTGATGAGCTCTACAGGATTTTGGATTCTATGAAGAGCCCAAATATGCTCTCATCCATCTGATGACAAAACAAGACAAGGAGATATATTTGGGTACTCTAACTTTGCATAAAGTGTGTTATCAACTCTTTTCAGTGGAGCACATCATTTAGAAATGATTATAATCACAGCTGCTACAATGATGAAGGGGCTTCCAGCGGGTTCTTTTTCAGGTATATAGCATGTTATGACATTTTGTGAAATGGGTTTTCACTTGCTTGTTCATCTTTAAAATTTAGATTCCTCATCAATAGCTCATTACACCACTGAAGATGGAGATTTAGGTCTCAGAACAATGCATATATTTTGTGGCAGCAGACTGAATAGTGATAGCAGCCTAGTGTACACTTTTTATAAATGGTAACTTGGAAATGAATTGCTAAGCTTTTCTCTGTCATATGCAAAAAAGCAATCTCAGGAAGCTTGCCAACAGGACAAAACTACCAATTCTACTATCACAGCTAAAACAGCAAATCATGAGAGAAATTTCAGATAGGTTTCATAGTTTCATTTTTTTAAAAAAAAATAAAAGTCTTGCTAAATAGAAAACCATCTTAAACTTCACTTTCTATCTTTGCTTTTACAAATTTAACTGAATGTCAAAGTGTAGTATATTGTAGAGAGGACTAAAATCAAAGAAAATGTTGCCTGTGCACACAGTGTTCTAAATAAAAACTAGATATTAATGTAAAAATGACCTATGTGAGTCTCATTCTGAACTGGGTGATTTGAGGAACTGGAGAATCCATATAAACCATATAATGAAAATTTTAATTTCCTTTAGTTCAGTTGAATTTTCATAGCCTGTGGATTATATAAATGACCTGTGTCTGTAAATTCAAGATAGGAATTCTGAACTTCTAATTTCAAGAGTCAGAAGTTGTTGGTGCTAGGAAGTAAGCCACAGATTCTGTTCAGTGTGAGTGTATTTCTTGGTAGAGAAACCTCATAATGCCTTTCCTTTATACCATCACCATTGCCTGTGCAGCATTCAGCGAGCTGCAGCACCCGTGGGAGCTCTGGCTGATAGAGCAAGAAAAATTCAGCTCCAAAGTGACAATGAGTTCTTAGGAGTTACTTGAAGAATTGTTCTTACGATTTTACTTACATAATTTCACATTTTCTAAGTCCTTTGTGCTGAGATCTATATTACTTTCTGTTGTGGTAAAATAAACAAGAATACTACACATAATTTACAATCCCAACTACTTCAAAGAATGTAGTTAAGTAGTGTTAACTATGTTCACATTATTCTGTGATAAAATTAATAACTTTGTTTTGGAAAACCTGAATTTCTATACCCATTATATAGCTCCTCATTGTCCCCATTTATCCACTTCCTGGCAGTCATCATTCTGTTTCCTGTTTTACTTCTCTGAATGCCTGGGATAATTGGAGTTGCATAATGATGAGCTTTGCATAACTGACTGTTTCATTCATTCAGCTCATAGCCATGACAAAATTTGCTTCTTCCTCAAGGATGAATGGTATTACATTTTATGTCAATACTTTGTTTTGTTTGTTCTTGCCATCCTTGACAAAGGCTTGGGTTCCTCTGATTTCTGGGCTGCTGAGAACTCTGGTTCTATGAGTAGGGATTTGTAAATCTGTTTGATTATCTATGCTGCACAACACACATAAATCTTATTTACAGAAAAATGTATGCTTATGAATGTGGATCCTCTAAGGAGTTTTTTGGCAAAGTTCCCTAGGCCAAACAATAATTACTTCAGTTTGTGATCCAATACCATTGCTGAATTTCTTGTTGGTACATGTTATCCAAAATAATGCTCATTTAGTGCCTTCTTGTTAAGCACTCTACTGTATTTAAAACAGAATTGTCATAGTAATGTTCATAGAAAATGTCATCTATCTATGTGTCTCCATTCTCCACTGCACAAGGAAAATAAGTCATATTTTATCTTGACTCTAATTCTATCTATATAATTCATTCATTAAAGATTGAACATTTTTTAGTCTATGTGCGTGCCTGTGTGATTCTGCACAAATGAGTGTAGGTGCTCCTGGAAGACAGAGGAAGTCACATCCCCTGGAGCTGATCTTATAGATGATTATGAGCTACCTGAGGCAGGGCATTGGAATGAACCCTGGTTCTCATACAGTGCAGAGAGTACCCTAACTGATGGCAGTTTTCTTCTTTTGTTTGTTTTGCCCCTAAATTAATGTTAAAATTGTCATCAATTTCTCTTCATGAATATACAGGCAGTATATAATTTCTGCTTATGTTTGCACATGAATACTTTGTGTTTACTGAAATCTTTATCTGAGAATACAGAAGAAAGGACATATAATTTGTTTTCCTAAGGCAAACTGTCCTGATTTTGATTGGCCTTTTACTGTGCTAGATGATTTTCTCTTTGTTACTTTTCTTTAAAAGTTTCATAATATCTCTTAAAATGTTGCCTTTATTTGCTATATGTTTTAAGATAGAAAAAAATACAGTAACACAATAATAACCAATAAAGTTTACTTTCAGTGTTTAAAATTAGCTCATAGACCCCGAGTGATCTTACTATTATTATTATTTTGAACATAGTATCAAATGCCACCCTAAAATCACAAATCTTTTTATGTGGATTAGTGTAGCTATCACACCTTATTGGAAGATTTTCTTTGTTCAGTAAATGGGTGTTAATGTAAAAACTCAACTTATCAAATATGAGAGAGCAGCATCTGTTAAGTGCTCAGGCCCAAATGAGGCGTCTTTACCACTCACCATTCCTAAGACTCGGGGACCATCACTGAACAGGAGACAAGGCTGACACAGAGGTCGGGCAAGTCCAAAACAGTATTTTATGGACAGGACAGGACAATAGTATTTGTGAACTAATAGCAGTGACAGCTGGCCCTTAAGATTTGCACAAGATCAAATCAATCATTCTTACTACATTGATGGAGAAGGCTCTTGATAAGATTCTATCCCACGATATTGACAGTTGATCTTTAGAGAAGAGAAATTAGTTTTATTTAAAAGTGTGGCTCCCGGTAGGTCAACCACTACATTCTAGTGGATAAACCCATGTATATGAGTGTATAGCCTGAGCTCCCACACACAAATGCACACATACACACTACATAGACCTACAGACACACACACACAAACACAGCTACACACAAAATAATATAAATATACATTTAAAAATTGGTATTTTCTTAAAAGAATATTTTAATATTCTGTAATTATTTTGGAGGAAATAATTATTGTAAGGCAAGCATATTTAGGGTCTCTTTCATAAAAAATAAAAAGAACTGGGAGATATTAATAAATATCTCCAAATTTGTTACATAATACAGAAACATGTATGCTGCCTTTTCTATCAGGCATTATAAATGTTATATTACATATTATACATGTTCCTTTAGTAGGGAATATTTGTACTACTTTATTTTTCATTTGAAAGTATAATATTGCACTTCTTTCTGAGTGGACCTTTAGCCAGATTGCAAGAAATTAATTAATAAAGCATCTATATATTCTTTATAATAATTTTACCATCAATACGTTTTAGGGTACAGCTGAAAAGTTAATTTTGGTTAGTTTGGGGGTTTTTAGCACTTTGTGAGTGCTGTGATTCTTGTAGCTCCTGGCTGAGACCATCCTTCAGTCCACAGTAGGATGAAGGAAGAGAAAAGGTTCAGGATGATGTAATTATCTGAACTTCTATGCATTTTGTTTCCATAGTTACCCAATCATACGGGTACTCAAGTGCATTCTCAGAGGTGTGATATTGTTTTGCTTGCAAGTACTCCAATACCTGTTCCTTTGTATGATGGGTAGAATTTGGTGGTGCTACACTGCATATGACTTGAGTTTTGAGGCAGTCAATGGAGAATTGTACTCATATCCAGAAATACGCTTTTCTTATTTTCTATTCTGTACGTAGGTGGCCAATAGAATTTCACAAGTGATTTTAGCATTGAGCCCTTATAGGAGTTGCAACAAAAAAAAATCTCTTTAGGAAAATTAATTTTAATTTGAGTAATATGCTTTGTGCTATAAAGTCTGTTATAACAAAGTACCAGAGGAAAACAGTATGATATAAAATGAATTATATTGTACAGAAAGTCCTAAGAAAGATAAATAATATTGCCCTGTTAATGGCAAAGTGTATGTTCATTCATATGTTTAAAGCATTACATTTATTTGCTACATGCCCTACAGCAAAAAAGTTAAAATTAACTTCTACAGTACTTTATTTATTTATTTTTGTGGCTGATATCACCATATATATTTATTTATTGAAAAAAAATTCTTATCAGTACCCTGGAGTTAGTAAAATGAGAATGTTTAGGTTCCTTGTTATTCAGATAACATTTAATCAACTACATATTTTATTCTTATAATTAAGTCCCTGGGTAAATGGATGAAAGAAATGAATATTTACTTGTGGGTTTCCAATATAATTTCAATTTCCTAGCTATCAATAGACAGCGCATGCATAAGAGGTTACACTTACTACAATGTGGTCTTTTTGGTTATCTTTTCAATCTACAGAACTCTAGGACATGGGCTGCCAGAGGCATCTCTCAGGAATTTCTAATAATTCTCACACATTTTAGCAGAGATTGCTGTTGGTACACGTGCTTGAGATTCCACTCAGTGCTGTCCTCTCAATGCTCACACCAGTGCATTGAGCCAGTCAACGATCTTTCTGCTGAACTGAGAAAATTATCCATCCCAGTTTTTTCTAATTTCTTGCAGTTTCCAGATAACAGCATCTTCTTCCCAGGTCTCTCCTTTGCAAATACAAAAATCTCGCATAGAATGGTCCAAGAGCAAAGGCATATCTGAAGACATCTCTGACCCAAAATGTAATATGTAGTTGAACCCTTCACCCTCATTTTGTAATTTACTCTTAAATTTTATTCTTATAAAGTTGAAAACTTTAATATAGGATGATTAAAAATGAACTTTAAAAATCAGTTGCCCTCTTTGTTTGACAGACAAATCAAGAAAGAAATCAGAGAAACAATGCCCTTCACAGTAGCCTCAGAAATATAAAACATCTTGGGCTATCTCTAACCAAGCAAGTAATATCCTCATCTGATAAAAACTTTTAGACATTGAATGATAGAACTGATGATATCAGAAGATAGAAATGTAATCCATGCTTATATATGGGAACAATTAGTAGAATAAATGACCATCAGTGCAATCAAGCCAACCTTCTAACACAATTCTTACAATTCTTTACTGATCATGTAATATGTGTGTAAATAATTTAATTTATTTATTTTACATCTGTAGCACAGTTTCCTCTCCCTCCTCTCTTCCCATATCTCTTCCAATTCCTCTCTCCACCTGACACCCAATCAGCTCCTTTATTTTTGCTCAGAAATGGGCATAGCTTGATTACAAATTTTCAGAGAAACTTTTATATTGATTTCCAAAGTGGCTGTAAAGTTTACATTCCTACCAGCAATGGAGGAGTGTTCCCCTTGCTCCACATCCTTGCCGGCAATGTCTGTCATTTGTGGTTTTTATCTTAGCCATTCTGAAAGGTTGAAGGTAAAATCTCAGAGTTCTTTTGAATTTCCTTGATGGCTAAGGATCTTGAATATTTCTTTAAGTGTTTCCCTGTAATTTGACAGTCTTAAGAATTCTTAGTTTAGTTCTGTACCCCATTTTTAAATTGGATTATTTCTTTTTCTTATGTCTATGTTTTTGAGTTTTTATGTATTTTGAAGATCAGCCTTTCATCAGATGTGGGGTTGGTAAAGATCTTTTTCTATTCTGTAGGCTGCCCTTCTGTATTATTGACAATGGCCTTGGCCCTACAGAAACTTTCAGTTTCATGTAGTCTCACTTATCAATAGTCAATTTCAGTATCTATATGTACTATTCAGGAAGTTGTCACCTGTGCCAATACAGTCAAGGCTATTCTGGTCTTTCCTTTCCATCAGATTTAGTGGAAACAGATATGTTTTGAGGTCTTTTTATCCATTTGGACTTGCCTTTATACAAGTGGAATACATATGAGTCCATTTGCATTCTCCTACATGCCAACAGCCAGTTAGGGCAGCATCATTTGTTCAAGCTATTTTCTCTTTTCCATTGTATAATTTTGGCTTTTTGTCAAAACACGTGTCCACACATGTGTGAATTTATATCTGTGTCTTTTATCGCACTCAGTCCAATCCACAGATTGCTTTTGGTAAGATATTTACTTTTACTATTTTAATCCGTCTGGTCTGTGAGCATAGGAGATCTTTTCATCCTTTGATATCTTCTTCAATGTCATGTTTCAAAGACTTGAAATTCTTGTCGTACTGGTCTTTCACTTGCCTGGTTAGAGTTACTTCAGGATATTTTCCATCATTTGTGACTATTGTGGAAGATGTTTTCCTGTTTCCTTCCTCAGCCCTTTTGTCATTTTATATAAGAGGGACTTTTTTTTAATAGTTAATTGTGGGGACATTATGTTGTTCCATTGTAAATAATTGTCCCTGCCTATGAGTTTAACAAAAAGCGCTGGTTGGCCAAAGGAAGACAGGATGTGTGGGTGGGGCTACCAGACTAAGAAGACTCTGGGAACAGGAAGAACAGAGGAAAATGCCAGAGAGAAGCCAGAAGAAGCAGAGGACAACCATGCTGATGTGAGAAAAGGTACCGAGCCCCATGGCTGAACAGGATAAGAGTCATGGGTTAGATTAAGGGTAAAGAGTTAGCAAGTTATATGCCTGGGCCTTAGGCCGATCAGCCTAAAACTATTGTAAACATCTGTGTGTCTCTGTGGGTCTGTGGGTCTGTGGGCCTAAACCTTGAGGCTAGACCTGAAAGTCCAGGCCAGAAACCAATTACTACAGTTAATCTTGTTTCCAGCCACTTAGTTGAAGATATTTATTAGACAAGAACATTGCCTGGTAGATTTTTTGTTGTCACTAATATATATTATCATGTTCTCTGCAAATAGTAACACTTTGACTTCTATTTGTTTGTTCCCGCCCCACCTGAGGTCCACAAATCTTTGATATAGACAGGCTGATTTAGCTCAGTAGTTTTTTCTTAAGTCAAATGCATTTCCACAGCTTTTTTTTTTCCTTTCTCATTAGTATTATGAAAATTGAAAGTTAATAAAGTATATTTAGTCTATTTCTGTGTGTCTTTGTTACCCTTTCTGTTTATTTAGAATATCTTTTAGAGTATAATTTTTTTCTTTCTATGACTGTTTGCCCTGTAGAATTTTGTGGTATGCCTGTAATATGCTTTATATTATATCAAACAAAAAATGCTTCATTTTACTAGAGGTATACACTGAAGCATTATCAGTCTTAACTCCCATGATGGCTATAACTTTCAGTAAATGTGTGATTACAGAATCACCTTTTCTGAATTCAAAGCAGCTGCCCATTGATATTCTGAGAATCTATCTATTTTATAATGTATACATTTTAATTTTCCAAATTCTATAAGTGAACCATGTCCATCTGGAATATTTACTTCTATGTATACCTTTAGAATTGCTTCTTGCCGGTAATAGAAGAATTGGTTATAGAAAGAACAAGTAGGACATTGTTTTACAATTCCTTTGATTTTTGCCGAGTGATGGAGAAATATTTTTTAAACCTTTGATATTGACATATTTAGTTTTATGAAACTCTGAGGCCTCAGGCACATTTTCTACTAATAATTTAACACTTTTATCATTACCTTTTGCTAGAGGGCCAGGACTCACAGATGCATCATATAATTTCTTTTCCACCAAAGACAGTTCTCTCTCTGCCTTGGTTGATAATTTTTTGGACTATTTAAATACTTGTAACCATCTAAGGTTTTGAATTAATTATCTGGTTCTTTTTTATCCTAACAGTGGGCCAAATATTTGAAATGTCTCCTAGCAATATATGGAAATGCTTAAGGGTTTACAGTCTATCACTTATGAATTGCACTTCTTTAGGGTCTAGATACTTATAGACCTATTTTATATCCTAAATAATTAATAGAATCTCCTTTTTGTATTATTTCAGAAGCAATTTGTAATCTCCAAACAACCATTTTTTTTCTTTTTTACGTTTTCAAACATTTCTTTCTAAAGCATATTAGAATCAGACAATAAGATATTGTCTATTTGGAGGTAGATAATAGATTGTGAAAAATGCTACATTTACTTCTAAAAAACTGTTTTAAAATCATTGGCAAAGTGTTTGTGGACTGTAGCCTTGTTATACTTTGCTTTATGTCTGAAATCCACTTTTGAGTGAGTTTGTTTCATGTATAGCTTTTGGGCTTGTGCTACCTTACTCAGAATGATACTCCCAGATTTATTCTTTTGCCCTCAAATTTAAAGATGTCACTTTTTTTTTAACTGCTAAGTTGTACTCCATGGTGTAAATGTACCACATTTTTAAGCCATTCTTCAGTTTAAGGGCATCTAGGTAGTTTTCAGGTTCTGGCTATTATGAATAATGCTGCTATGAAAATAGTTGACCTAATGCCTTTGGAGTAAGAATGTGCATCCTTTGGATCCAGCAATAGTGGTGTAGCTGGGTCATTGGGTAGATTGATTCTCGGTTTTCTGAGGAATTGTCATACTGATGTCCAGTAGGGTCTGTACAAGTTTAACTTCCTACCAGCAATGGAGAAGTGTTTCCCTTGCTCCACCTCTTCTCCAGTATAGGCTGTCATCTGTGTTTTTGATTTTAGTAATTCTGAGAGGTGAAAGATGGTATCTCAGGGTTATTCTGATTTGCATTTCTCTGATGGCTAAAGATTTCAGCATTTTCTTAAGAGTGTTTCAGTCATTTGAAATTCTTCTGTTGAGAATTCTCTATTTAGCTTGAACCTCATTTTTAATTGGTTTATTTTGGGGGGAGGGGATGCTTTAGATTTTTGAATTCTCCATGCATTTTAGAGATCAGACCTCTGCCAGATGTAAGATATAAGATCTTTTCCCATTCTGTAGGCTGTTGTTTTGTCTTATTGACAATGTCCTTTGCCTTACAGAAGCTTCACAGTTTCAGGTGATCCCATTTATTAACTGTTCTTAGTGTCTGTGATATTGGCACTTTATTTAGGAAGTGGTTGCCTGTGCCAGTGAGTTCAAGAGTATTTCCCTAAATCTTTTCTATCAAGTTCTATTTAACTGGGTTTATATTGAGGTATTTGGTCAGCTTTGACTTGATTTTTGTGAAGAGTGATAGTTATGGATTGGATCCTATTCTTCTATATACCACCATCTAGTTATGTCAGCACCATTTTGAAGATGATGTTTTTGTACATTTTTGACCTTTTTGTCAAAAATCAGTTGTTCAGAGTATGTGGATTAATGTTGGGGGTCTTTGAATATATTTCATTGAACCATGAGTCTTTTTTATGCCAATGCCATATTTTATTATTATTACTGTAGCTTTATAGCATAGCTTGAAGTCAGGGATGGTGATGTCTCCCAAAGTTCTATTGAACAAGATCATTTTGGCAATCTGGATTTTTAGTTTTTCATATGGACTTGAGTATTTCTTTTGAGGTCTGTGAAGAATTGTATTGGGATTTTGATGGGGATTGCATTGAATTTGTAGATTGCTTTTGGTAACTTTACAATTTTTTCTATGTGGATCATACCTATCCAAGAACATGAGAGATCTTTCAATTTTCTGATATCTTCTTTATTTCTTTAATAAATTAGAGCTTTTGTCATATAGCTCTTTCATTTATTTGGTTAATTACCCCATGATATTTGAAGTTATTTGCAGCTTTTGTAAAGGGTACTATTCCCGTGATTTCTTCTTCAGCTCTTTTATAATTTGTGTATAGGTGGGATATTAATTTTTTTAGTTAGTTTTGTATCCTGAAACATTGCTGAAGGTGTTTATCAGCTATGGGGGATTCTATGGTAAAATTTTTGGGGTCAATTGTGTATACTACTATATTATCTGCAAATAATGATATTTTGTCTTCCTTCTTTCTAAGTTGTATGCCACTTATCTTTTTTGTTGTTGTTGTTTTCTTATTGCTCTAGCTAAAATTTTATAAATAAATTAAATGGAAATGTACAAACATCATATAACTCAATAGATTTTTATTCAGTGTTAGGACTTAAGAAATGTCATCCTAATGTATACCACTTAGTGTATAGGTTGCTTTGAATGGAGGATAAATAAGATCTTGAGGACCTCCTTTTACGTGCTTTCCCCTTATGGCTGGGTAGAGGATGCCTCTACAATTGTTTGATCTACCCAAAGGTTACTTGCTTCTGGAGGAGTGGCGGTTCTGGACATCACACACACAAAAATCTTATTAAAATTTTGTTTATATGAAAAAGAGACCACAGGGCTGACAACAACCCAGAGGCTCTGTCATAACAGCCATTGTAGCAAGTATTACTGCAGACATTGTATCTGCATTTTTTCTGTGTACTCCCTTACTCCTATGGCTTTCTGTCTTGGGAAACTCTAGGTCTAAATCTATTGTGTTGCCACTTTCTCCCAAATTTCTAAGCCTCAATGTCTTTCTGCAATTTTTCACCTATGAATCTTCCATTGATATCTCTTTACAGACTGAGAATTATTATAAGTAGACATTATAAAGATAAATTTTTCTTTGGTGATTGGTGAAGAAACAATCTTTTAAGTCAATAATGGTAATAGTCAGTTCTTTGGGTAACTGGGAAGACAAAGAAATTCCAGATTGTGGAGATGACAGCATTTGAATCACCATGTTAACTACTTTAGATCAGTTGTTATTCCACATTTTTCAGACTTTTTAAAAATAACAAATACAGATGAATTCTAAGGATTCAAAATGCAAAATACTGTGCATTTAAGTACTCCTCTACCAGCTATCCTAAAGCCTGAAATTGTGTTTTTTGTTAAAGATCATTGCTGACCCATATAGGCTTATATGTTAACCATTTTAAAGGTAGTAGTATGGATGCCTTTGAATGATCAGCAACCATTTTTGTTGTAATAACGTTTCTTGGTCTCAGGTGGCCAGGGGTCCAGACCCACAGACCTGCTGTCCAGATCCCTTAGCTGCCCACTGCAGCTCAGGCCCCCAAAATGATTCAGATGCTTATATTAAATTTGTGCTGTTTGGCCTATGGCTCAGGCACATTGCTAGCTTGCTCTTATATCTTAACTCAACCCATTCCCATTAATCTGTCTGCCACATAGCCAGTGGCTCACCTGTGTTCCTTACATGCTTCTTCTTGGCAGTTGGGTCGATCTGTCCCTGACTCTGCCTTTTTCCCCCTACCTATTCTGATTCCTTCGCCTACTTTTTCTATGGTGCCTGCCAAGTGCCAAAACAGTTCCTTTATTTAAAGATTGATATTCACAGCATACAGAAAGGCATTCCCACATCACCTTCCCGTTTCTGTCTAATCAAAAAGGAAGGATTCAATTTTAACACAGGAAAATTACATATGACAAAATAGCTATCAGGCAAGAATTACAATTATAATATCTAGTCTATTTGTATTTAGCAAAATTAACGAAAATACTATATCATCTACCTTATCCTTATGAATCTAAAGTTTTATATCAATATACCTTTCAAATGACTAAGAAAAACTATACCTATCACTGTCTAATCTTTAACTACATCAAAGACCACAGAAAGATATATTTACCCAAGTAAACAGGAAATGCAAGCAACTTCCAAAATCTAGAAATGACAAAGATGACACCTATCTGCCTGGACAGTCACCAATAGTTCCTTTATAAAGTTGGGGCATCTATCTTTAGCTTATAGGTCCAGAGTCTCTTTTAATTTCAGTGAAGCAGGAAATCTGCTCTGCCCATTCATCAGTCGCTTCTCCTCAAATCTTGGAGAATGTCTGACAGTTTTTTCTGCAAAGCAGGAACCTGAATGACCATCTCAGCTTGTTCTGCAAAAGTTCAGATGTCACCTTCCTATGGAACCTGCATGTCTAGTTTAAATAGCACACTGTCAAGCAGTCAATATAAGAACAGGTTCATGTCCAGTGGATAACCAATGCCACAAAGAAACTAATCTTTATACGGTGTTTTTTTGATGTCCATTTTTCTCTTGAAGTACATTGGTGCTGCCAGGAGCAGACCTGTCTCACTGTCCAGGAAAGTCTAAGTTCTTAAACATTTTAAATGCCATATTCTGTAGGTCTTAAAAGTCTTTGAAGATTACCTATCTAATTGAATTATATCTTTGTATACCTAAAAATCTAACATGAATTTCTTAATTATACATTACAATTTTAAATCAGTTTTATAAACATCATATCTTAAACAAGAGTAAAAAATATGTACAACACGTTTTTGCTTTGTTTGTATACAACATAAATGGTCTGTGACTTTTAATGGTCATAATAACTTCTAATATTTTTCCCAGAGACACGTACTAGTTTATGGTTCTTTTCTGAAATTGCAGGAATGTTAATCTTAGTATTCTATTGCTGTAATAATCTTATCCTCATAAATTCATGACAATGTCAATCAAATATGGCATTAATTTCTCTCTCTATACCTGAGGGCATATTCATTTGTACCCTCTTTTGCTCTCTTTTATGTGGAATAATGTTTAAAATCCCCAAAGCTGAACATTTACCTCCTGAAGAAGCCAACATCAATGCCAAGATTCTTGTTATATCGTCACCTGTATCTACCAACCCTTCAATGACATCATTTATTGGTATTTTTAATTTTGGTCTTTGTTCATTTATAAAAGTTTGCCAAAATACTAACCTTATGGTTTTTCCAGAATTTTTGTTTTTGTTTTCTATAGCTGTTCTGTTGCATAGAGCAGTACGACATTATAGAGTAGGCTTTAAGTTCTTTAATTGCTCTGATAACCTGTTTTCTATACATGACAGGGTAAGACTAAACTGGATTTGATTTGAGAGCCTGTGAAAGCTCCCTTAGGGAGTTTCCTAAATACAGAAACTTACCTTGCCTGTCTCTTATTTACCTACACTCATTGGTCCAAGACCTGCCTTTGACACATCTTCTGAATAATCCTGAAGGAAATGATGGTGGGGGGAGTAATTCTTTTTAGAAAATTCCTTTTTACAGTTCCTTTTTAGGTGACCCTGTTTTAGATAAATATAATTTTTGATATTTGTTTTTTCTTCAAATCTCTGAAACTAAATTTTACTGCCCAATTATCATCATAGTTACAAGATTCCATACTAATTGTATTCCAGATACAATCCTCCAAATGTGTTGATCTTGTCTTTAATGGCCTGATTATCCTTTTCCATTGAGAGTTAGCATTTTAAAAGCCAGGGATTTAATTATTATTTGTGTGGCTGCTGAATCTAATACCATCTTATTTACTGCTAAAGTCAATATTTGTAGGAAATCTGTAAAGGTTTATTTTGACTTTTGGATCACTTTTTTAAAGGATTAATTTTCTTTTCTATTTCTTCAGTTTTATCTCAAGCTTTCAAGGCTGCCTTTTGGCATAAAGTCAGGGTGTGGCCATTATATGAGTCTGACAAACACTAGATATTACTATTGTTTTCTCCTCACACCTATACATATATTCTAATTACTCTGAGGGGAAAATGAACTTGATTTTGTTTCTATTGAAAGAGACCTTGTGAGTACATTTTATTATTCATATGGGGAAGAAAGTACGCTCCTCTTCTGTCTCAAAGGGACTTAGGATATCTACCTCATGGCCTATTGTTTAAAGAAAAGACTTTGGTGTATGTTAAAGCTGCATATTCAGCTGTTTCAAATGAATCTTTATGAAGAGGATTTTTGGGAAAAAAGAGATCCATTTGCTAAGTCAAACACAGTGACTTTATCCCTCTTCACTCACATAACAATTATACATAAAGAGATATCTGTTGGCCTCACAACAGCTGATTCTGTTGCCTCTAAAGCCCATTGGTAGTTCTGCAGATACATCTACATCTTGTTTTCTCATAGCTTCCCATCCTGGATTGCGGTGATGTGTTTCATGTTTAATTAAACCAGTCTGAAATACCAGAGAAGAGATCTACCCATAGTCAGTTCAGGAGGATCAGAGAGTGGTGATTTACACCTTTAATCCCAGCACAGAGAAAGACCTGGAGTGGTGACCCAAGCCTGACTGGAAGTAATGATCTATGCCTTTGATCTCTGCAAATCTGAGTTTGAGGCCAGCTTGGTTTACAGAAGGAGTTCCAGGCTCCCAGGCAGGCAGTGGTGGTGCCAGGCCTTTAATCCCATAACTCCAGAGACAGAGTGTGGGAATGCATTTGTGTGTGCTGTATCTTTAAATAAAGGAGCTGTTTGATGGGTCATGGCAGGCACCATAAAAAAGGTGGGAGGAGAGTCAGTTCAGGAAAGAGAAGCAGGGCGGAGTTAGAGGCAGACCGCGCGGAAGCCGCCCAAGGGACGACATGTAAGGAACACGGGTGAGCTACGGGCCGGGGCCACGTGGCCCGCGGATTAATAGAAATGGGTTGATTTAAGATGTAAGAGCTAGCTAGCAATGTGCCTGAGCCATAGGCCAAACAGCCTGAAATAAATAAAAGCGTCTGAGTCGTTTCTGGAGACCCGGGCGGCGGGCGCAGATAAGCGGCGCCGGGCAGGTCTGTGGGTCCAAGATCTCTGGCTGTCTGGGACCCGAAAAACCAAATACAACAGATGGCGCATCCAACGTGGGCCGATTATCCACTTAGAGCCTGAGAAAGATTACAAAGGGTTCTAGATCACATAAATTGAGCCAGGGCAGCTTCCAAATTGTGTGTGTGGAGCGGGTCTTTGTACAAACAAAGCATGGTCCGGGTCACACTCAAAATGACGCCAGCGGCGGGCTGGCGACAGGCAGTGTGAGCTACAATCAGGCGGGTTCCTGAAAACTAACAAAAGACTCAGTAATGTGATTGATTTTAGATTTCTGCTTATTTTGAACAAAAGAGAAACAAATTTTCTTCGTGGCAGCATTTTCTTAGGTGTGCTCTGTTTACGGTCCGTTTAAGAAAACTTAGTGATTCAGCCTAATTTGCAAAAACTGTGCTTCTTTTTGGAGAATGTATTTTAAAAGCTCTTAAGGTTAGAAGATGAATAAGGATTCACAATAAAACAGATTCAGATAAAAAGAAAACCTGTAAACGGGTTACAATGTTTGTAAAAGGTACATAGGCTTCAGAGAAAAAAGAAAGAGGTTAGAAAAAGTTTTTAAAGTGAGAAATAGAGTAATAAAATTATAATAAGCCACGTAAAGATGGAAAATAGACACAAAATCTGGATTTTGGTTGTTATTGTGTTTTCTTTTAATTTTTTAACTGTTAATGAGCTAACTGCAAAAAGACAATGGATTGCAAAGGCTACTAAGTTAAACAAGAATGTATATTTTAAAGGTATTTTGATTTTGATATTTGTGTCTCAAGATTTATTGCTTTTGAAGAGTTCTGTTTCTGTTTCCACAGATGAGAACCTGTGGATTGCTTCCAGGCAAATATGGTTTCATCAACCAAGACCCCCTGAAAAAACCTCTGATGAGAAGAGATGGCCAAATCAGCTTCATGGCTGCAGATTATGATCCAGTCTCAACAATCCATGAGATTTTCAACGCCCCTTAATCAGCAGGAAGTAGTAATGGATAACTTCGCCCAAATTCCCCAAATATTGTTTCTAAATGTTTGTTTTCATTATAAATGGTTAATGGTCATAGTCAATCTCTTTCTAAGAAGAAACAGGGGATATGGTATGGTATGGTATGTGAATGCTTTTTTAAAAAAATTAGATTATTAAATTTACAGGTAATCAGCTGTTAATCTCAAACTGCTTTACATTGGTATAGATTTTGGTTTATTGATACAAATTTAAAGTCAATTTTATTATGCTGTATGTGTTTTTCTATTCTTGTTTAAGATATGATGTTCATGTAACTGTTTTAAAATTATAGTGTATAATTAAGAAATAAATTTAATAGTCACTTTTGATAATCAAACTTATAGTTAGGTTAGTTAAGATTTTTAGGTATACAAAGATATATTTCAATTAAATAGATAATCTTCAAATACTTCTAAGACCTACAGAATATGGCATTTAAAATGTTTTAAGAGCTTAGACTTTTCTGGACAGTGAGACAGGTCTGTTCCTGGCAGCACTAATTTACTTCAACAAGAAGGTGGGCATTGAAGAAACTCCATATAAAATCTCATCTATTTGTGGTGATGGTGAGCCACTGGAGAAGAAACTGTTTTTATATTGACTGCTTGACAGTATGCTGTTTAAACTGGACATACAGGTTCCATAGAAAGATGACCTCTGGACTTTGGCAGAACAAGCCAAGATCATCATTCGGGTTACTGCTTTACAGAGAAAACTGTCAGACATTCTTCAAGACTCAAGGAAAAACAACGGATGAACTGTGCCAAAATGGGCAGAGCGGATTTCCTGCTTCACTGAAATTAAAAGAGACTTTGGGCCTGTAGGCTGAAGATGAATGCCCCAACTTTATAAAGGAACTTTGGGTGTCTGTCCAGACAGATAGGTGTCATCTCTGTCCTTTCTAGATTTTAGAAGTCGTTTGCACTTCTGGTTTACTTGGGTAAATATTATATCCTTCTGTGGTCTTTGATGTAGTTGAAGATTAGATAGTTATATATACAGTTTTTCTTAGTCATTTAAAAGATATATTAGATATAAAACTTTAGATTCATAAAGATAAGATAGATGATAAAGTATTTTCTTTAATTTTACTAAATACAAATAGACTAGATATTATAACTGTAATTCTTGCTTGATAGCTATTTTGTTATATGTAATTTTGCTATGATAAAATTGAAACCTTCCTTTTTGATTAGAGAGAAAGGGGGAAATGTGGGAATGCATTTGTGTGTGCTGTATCTTTAAATAAAGGAGCTGTTTGATGGGTCATGGCAGGCACCATAAAAAAGGTGGGAGGAGAGTCAGTTCAGGAAAGAGAAGCAGGGCGGAGTTAGAGGCAGACCGCGCGGAAGCCGCCCAAGGGACGACATGTAAGGAACACGGGTGAGCTACGGGCCGGGGCCACGTGGCCCGCGGATTAATAGAAATGGGTTGATTTAAGATGTAAGAGCTAGCTAGCAATGTGCCTGAGCCATAGGCCAAACAGCCTGAAATAAATAAAAGCGTCTGAGTCGTTTCTGGAGACCCGGGCGGCGGGCGCAGATAAGCGGCGCCGGGCAGGTCTGTGGGTCCAAGATCTCTGGCTGTCTGGGACCCGAAAAACCAAATACAACAACAGAGGACATCTTTTTGTTTTTCTGTGAGTTCAAGGCTAACTACCAAATAGTAGTAGCTCATGCCTTTAATCTTAACCTAGATGTGAAACAACTGGGCAAAGAAGGTATTTCAGGCATGACGTAGGAATGTATTTTCGTATGTTGTGAATATCAGTCTTTAAATAAAAGAGTTATTTTTGGCCCATGACAGACACCATAAAAAAAAAAATCAGAACACAGATAAGAGAAACAAGGCAGAAGGCAGATTCAAGTCAGACTGAGCCCAAAACCCAAAGAAACAACATATAAGGAACACATGTGAGCCACGGGCCACATGGCAGACAAATTAATAAAAATAAGTTAAGATAAAAATACTAGCTAACAATGTGCCTAAGCCATAGGCCAAACAACATAAACTTAATATAAACATCTAAGTCATTTCTAGGGGCCTGAGCAGCAGTGGGCAACTAAGGGGTCTGGGGATACAAGTCTGTGGGTCTAGACCTCTGGCCACCCAGGGCCAAAAACCTAATTACAACAGATGGTGCCCAACGTGGGACAAATATCCACTTAAAGCCTGAGAAAGATTAAAAAGGGTTCTAGATCACAAAAACTGAGCCAAAGACAATTTCCAAATTATACATCTAAAGCGGGTCATTATACAAAACAAACATGGCATTCAGGCCACATTTAAAATGGCACACGACAGACTAGGGACAAACAATATAAACTACAACTAGGCCGATTCCTAAAGTCTCACAAAAGACTTAGTGGCGTGTGATTGATTTAAAATTTATGTTTACTTTAAATAATAATAATAAAAAAACCGAGTCAAATAGTTTCTTAATAGCAACATTTTCTTGAGTCTGCTCTTTTTGCTAGCCACAAACAGAGATGCGGTCCCTTTAAAAAAACTTACTAATTCTACTTTATATACAAAGCTATATGGCTCTTTAAGAGAGTGCGAATATTTTAAAAGCTCTTATAGTTAAAAGATAATTAAAGATTCACAATAAAACAGATTCAAATAAAAAAAAACTGTAAATATGTTACAATGTATATAAAAATACATAGACTTCAAAAAAAGAATATAAAAGTCTTTAAATATAAAATAATAAACTACATAAAGATACAAAATAAACACAAAATCTAACTTTTACTTGTTATTGTGTTTTCTTTGAATTATTTAACTGTTAATGAGATAACTACAAAAAGACAATAAATTTCAAATACAAAGGCTACTAAGTTAAACAAAAATATATATTTTAAAGATATTTTGATTTTAAAATTTGTGTCTAAAGATTTATTGCTTTAAAAGAGTTCTGCTTTTATTACCACAAAAGATAAAAACCTATAGATTTCTTCTAGGCAAATATGGTTTCGTCAACCAAAACCCCCTAAAAAAAAATCTCTAATAAAAATAGATGGCCATATCAACTTCAGACTATGATCCAGTCTCAAAAACCCATGAGATTTTCAACACCCCATAATCAACAAGAAAATAATAAAAACTATACCCAAATTCCCAAAATATTGTTTATAAATGTTTGTTTTCATTATAAATGGTTTAGTCATAGTCAATGTCTCTCTAAAAAACAAAGATATGGTATATAAATAAAAAAATAAATTATTAAATTTACTTATATCAAAACATCAGCTGTTAATCTCAACATGTTTTACATTGGCATAGATTTTTGTTTAGTGATCAAATTTAAAGATTTAAGGTCGATTCTCTTATGCTATATATATTTTTCTACTCTCGTTTAAGATAAGATGTTTATATAACTAATTTAAAATTATAATATATAATTAAAAATGCTTGTTAATTAGATTTTTAGATATACAAAGATATATTTCAATTAAATAAATAATCTTCAAATACTTCTAAAACCTACAAAATATGACATTTAAAATGTTTTAATATCTTAACTTTTCTAGACAGTGAGACAAGTCTGTTCCTGGCAACACCAATTTACTTTAAGAGAAAAATGGGCATCAAAGAAACTCCTTATGGAGATCAGTTTCTTTGTGACATTGATTAGCCACTAGACATCAACCTGTTCTTATACTGACTGCTTGACAATATGCTGTTAAAACTAGACATACAGTGTCCATAGGAAGATGACCTCTGAACTTTGACAAAACAAGCTGAGATGGTCATTCAGGTTCCTGCTTTACAGAAAAAAACTGTCAAATATTCTTCAAGACTCAAAAAAAAAAAGTGACTAATAAATGGGCAAAACAGATTTCCTACTTCACCAAAATGAAAAAAGACTCTGGACCGGTAGGCTGAAAATGGATGCCCCAACTTTATAAAGGAACTTTGGGTGACTGTCCAGACAGATAAGTGTCATCTCTGTCATTTATAGATTTTAAAAATTGCTTATACTTTCTATTTACTTAGGTAAATATATCCTTCTGTGGTCTTTAATGTAGTTAAAGATTAGATAGTTATAGGTATAGTTTTTCTTAGTTATTTAAAAGATATATTAGATATAAAACTTTAGATTCATAAAGATAAGATGGATAAGAATATATTCTTTAAGTTTACTTAATACAAATAGACTAAATATTATAGCTATAATTCTTGCTTGTTAGCTATTTTATTATATATAATTTTACTATGTTAAAATTTAAACCTTCCTTTTTGATTAGACAGAAAGGGGGAGGTGATATGGGAATGCCTTTCTGTATGCTGTGAATATCAATCTTTAAATAAAAGAGCTGTTTTGGCCCATGACAGGCACCATAAAAACATAAAAAAAAATCAGAACACAGATAAGAGAAACAAGGCAGAGTCAAGTCAGACTGAGCCCAAAGCCCAAAGAAACAACATATAAAGAACACAGGTGAGCCACGGGCCACGTGGCAGACAAATTAATAAAAATAAGTTAAGATAAAAAAAAAAAAAAACCACTAGCTAACAATGTGTCTAAGCCATAGGCCAAACAACATAAACTTAATATAAACATCTAAGTCATTTCTAGGGGCTTGAGCAGCACTGGGTGACTAAGGGGTCTGGGGATATAAGTCTGTGGGTCTAGACCTCTGGCCACCCAAGTCAAAAACCTAATTATAACAAAGGCAAGCATAGGAAGACAAATTAATGCAGTAATAATCACAAGGAGCTAGGCTGAGGAAGCTGGAAGACAGCTGGGTGAGGTTTGACTGTGAAGTTCCCTATCTCTGATATTTTAGACTTTCCCTGATATCTGGCTCTGAGCTTACTTTATCACAACAAGAATTTGTACAGCACTGGGTTACATCCCAGATTTCTGATGTAAGCTAGCAAAATACTCACATCTTACAAGAGATAATGTAAGTTCAGTGCATAACTTTTCTATAAAGCCAATGTACTAAACTTGCATTTACTATGTCTTTGGGTAAAACAAACAAACAAATAAAAACCTCTCTGTGCTCAGTTTCATCTACATTCTAAAAACTTATTTCTGGAGTGTGATGAATTTTTAGATAAATTTGATTAGTTAATTTGTAAAACACAAACAGTTTTAGATATTTAATAGCAAAATTAGTAACTGACAAGTGTGGGAGATTGTGTTGTTTCATTATAAATAATTGTTCCACCCACTGATTTAATAAAAAGTGCTGATTGGCCAAAGGCAGGCAGGAAATGTGGGTGGGGCTACCAGACTAAGAAAAGCTCTGAGAACAGGAAGCACAGAGCGGAATGTCAGAGAGAAGCTGGAAGAAGCAAAGGACAACTATGCTGCTCTGAGAAAAGGTACTAAGCCACATGGCTGAACAAGATAAGAGTAATGGGTTAGGTGAAGGGTAGAAAGCTAGCAAATTATATTCTTTGGCCCTAGGCCAAACAGCCTAAAACTATAGTAAGCTTCTACATGTCTCTGTGGGTCGTGGGTCTGTGGGTTTAAACCTTAAGGTTAGGCCCGAAAGTCCGGGACAGAAACCTCCTACTACAGATAAGATTTTCTCAAAATAGCTTTAGGCATGGTTGTCTACACTGTACCTTTTGTCTTATATATATAATTATCTATAGGTGTATATTATAATTATATATATTCTAAGTATATGTATTATTTGCATGTTATAGAAATATGACTATGTATTTTTATAAAGGCTTAAACGCATCTTACTTATAAAATATACTGGAGTCTTTCAAGTCTACACTCATACAATTGCACAAAGATCAGCAGATAAGACAGCATCATGTAAACATTTGGATTAAGGAAACCACTTACAAAAGAGATACTTTCTGGTATTTTTCAATCCAATTTATATTTTTGTATTAGGTAGAATTTTCTAAGTATATTAATAAAAATACCATTATTTTAAAGGGAATAATCCAGTCACAGAAAATTTGGCACCGTATAACCTTATTCCTATGCAGAAATCCAAGAAGTAAAAGTAATAGCTTTCAACACTAGAATGTGGTTAATATGCACTGGGGATGAGAAGCAAGGAACCAATGTGTAAGGTACCAAAATTTGAGATATATAGGAATAATAAGTTTGACGTATTCAATGTACAGCATGATTTATGATTAATGGTGTTTTTGAAAGTACTGTTAGTGGATACAACGTGTTCTTATTACCCAAACAATAACTTTGTGAAGTAACAGTTTAGTTAATTAACTAGGTTTAGCCATTCCAAAGTACAAACAGTATTTTAATGCTCTATTCTGTATACTACAAAATCTAAATTTTACATGAAAGTTTATGATAAAAATATAAACAGTAAAATGATAAAATGGTAGAAAATTTCTTTTCTTTTATACTTTTCTCCACAACAAGATTTGAGAAAAGGTGTCTAAGTGAACCCTGGTCTCACTGTTTTGGTGGTTTTTAACAGGACAGTGAATCCCTCCTGGGCCTACTGTCTCCTCCTGACACAATGCTGTGGTCATAAAGTTTCACCACTGTGGTGACTTAAATGAGATGAATCCCATAGGCTCATATATTCAATTCCCAGTTGTTGGACAGTTTTAGAAGGATTATGAAGTTAGACTCTGCGGAAAGAGGTATGTCACTGGAGATGGGCTTTTGGTATCAAAGAGTCCATACCAAGCCCAGTCAATCTCTATGCCTCCATTTTGTGGATAAGAAGTAAGCTTATAGCCACTGATCTATGTCTGCCTGGCTGTCTGTCTCTGTGCTTCCCACCACAATGATCATGGGCTACAAGCTCTTTTTTCCTCAGTAAAATGCTTTCCTGTATACACTGACTTTCTCATGTTGTCTCTCTATACCAACAGAATAGTACCTAAGACCCTAGCAAGAGCTGGCGTTAGTGTGGCTTTTATGAATTTGAACGTAGGTTCTTTTGCTTGCTTGAAAAGTATTCTATCCATTTAAATATCTCTCTGGCTGTTTGAATTAGTATTTTATTAAACCTAAAATTAAAAATTAGAAAAATCATACTTTAACTATGTATTCTTAATTAGTAAATTCATTAATAGATAAAACTATTTTTACTAACTTTTGTTAATACCATTGAGAAAGTTATCAGATAAAGAGATTTCATTTACATCTGGAAGACATTTCTGTGACAAGCACACATCCTAAACGTTTGGTATTGAGTTTTTTCTATTCTCCATCTCTCCACAGTCTCATTTTAGGTTTTGTGACTGTGGGATATGGGTTAAGTAGTCTAATTTCCCTGATGCCATTTATATTCCCGATGAATCTGAATTTTGGTGTTAAAATCTGAAATTCCAACAAAGGTAACTGATCATGCTCACAGATAAATACATGTATACACATATATATAAACACATGTATATACATACTTATAATTATTGAGAAGTCATGATAGAACTGGAAAGAACATTAAAACACTAAATATGGTGTTTGTTACTTTTATTGGTAAGACTACATTACCCATTTAGGAAGCTAAGCATCTGAAACAATGAGGTTTCTTGGCCCAGTGCTGCCAGAGGTCCAGATCCACAGACCTCCTGCACTAGACCTTTTAGCCACCCGCTACTGATTGGGCCCCCAGAAATGATTCAGAGGCTTATATTAAGTTCATGCAGTTTGGCCTATGGCTCAGGCACATTGCTAGCTTGCTCTTTCATCTTAACTCAACCCATTCTCATTAATCTGTCTGCCACGTGGCCTGTGGTTCACCTGTGTTCCTTACATGCTTCTTCTTGGGCATGGGCTTCATCTGTCTCTGACTCCACCCTTCCTTTCCTACCTATTCTGATTCCCCACCTACTTTTTCTATGGTGCCTGACATGGATCAAAACAGCTCCTTTATTCAAAGATTGACATTCACAGCATACAGAAAGGCATCCCACATCAAGCATCCATGCCGTTGTCATCATCCCTACATATTTTTTGTAACTGCAATGCATTTAAATAAGTTTTATAATAGCATTCTGTGTGTTAGGTTATAGAATTTATTAACTTTATGTAATGGGACTTCTAAATTATGATCTATGACTTTTATATTCAAATAGGCTACCCACAGGTTTAGTAATTCCTGAGTGAGCATGATATAGAGAGCTTTTACATATATGGCTCTGTCCTCTAATATTCCAGACTGGTTTTGAATTCACAGACATTCTCTTGCCTCTGCTTCTCAAGTGCTGGGACAAACACTGTGTGCCAGGCTTCTACTGCCTGCTCTGTCTTTCTATGACTGCCTTAAATACCTTCTTCACTCAGTTGTTTCACATCTAGGTTAAGATTAAAGGCATGGCCCCACCATTGCCTGCCTGGGAGCCTGGAACTCCTTCTGTAAACTAAAATGACCTCAAACTCAGATCTGCTGGGATTAAGGGAGTAGGTCACCACTCCTAGACATTCCCTGTGGCTGAGATTAAAGGTGTGAGTTACCACTGTCTTATCCTCCTAGACTGACTGTGGATAGATCCCTCTGATATCTCAGACTGTTTTTTATTAAATTTAAAATATATACCCACATAATACAGATGATTTATTGTAATATAGATAATGTTAGAAATAATTCATTATTTATTATTATTTATTACAAGGGATATGTGGTATTATTATGGTATTTAAAAATGTTCTGCATGTTTTCTTCATATTGATTATAGAAACACAATGAACATGGAGCACCAACTTATCACACTACTTGTAGTCTGTTGACAAGCAAAAAATAATTTAAAATAAAACAACAAAGTATTTTTATTTGGGGGACACAAGAAATAAAAGTTTTATATGAATTTAAAAGATTATTATTTTTGTCTTTTAGAGCAATTGTAGTTGTATTCAAACAGTAGTGGAGGAGGTGCCTAAACAGGCCTCCTCATAATCAGATGAGTAACCACCCAAGTATCATCACAGAACCTACATCCAACAAAGAATAGAGGTGGAAGCAGAGATCCATGGCTGATCACTGGGCTGAGCTCCTGGTCCAGCTCAGAGCAGGAGAGGGGAGTCTGTATGAGCAAGGGGATAGGGATTATGAGAAAAATTCCCACAGTGATGGTTAGCTGGAGCTCTGAGGAGCTCACTGAATCAAGAATACCAGTGGAGATCCATCGGGGAAAGGAGCTAGGCCCTCCAAGGGCAGGCAACTGTTGGCATGGGCAGTATGTGGACCCTCGAGGGGTGGGATCAGACTGTGTTCTTGTGCGTGGGCTGGCACCGTGGAGCCCATTCCCTGCAGAGGAACACCTAACCCTGTTTGATTTTGCAATGAGGAAATCGGTCTTGCCTGGAGTGAATGTACCGTGCTGAGCTGACTAACTCACCTTTGGACTTCTTGTCCTTTTGGGGGAGTGGAGTGGGGAATGAGGTGGGGGAGGCTGAAAGCTGACTGGGAGGTATTGGGAGGAGGGAAGGGAGGGCGAATAGGGTGATATATGGATAAAAAGTCATTTTTTTAAAAAAAAAAACTAATAAAATGAACATACAAAAAGAAAAAAAATGGTTTTTTGATGATCTTTAAATACATTACTTTGTAGTTTATGCAATTTAATGATAATTACTCTGAGCTTAATTAAAAATACATATTATCATCAAAAGGATGACTTTTAAAGGCATAAAATAAAGAGCAATTTTTATAAACCCTTTACAAAGCTGTATAATATTAAGTAGAATTAATTAATGATTTAAACAGTTACGAAATGGAAAATGACTATCACCCAAATACCAATGGTGACTATTCCTGAATCTATTCGGGAAACAATGATGCTCAACAGTGGATATTACTAAATAAAACATAAGCATGATTGCTTTTTAAGAAAGCCTTGCAGAGATTTGTTTTCTGCATGACATCAAGCACTTTATTGCAGATCAATAAATATGAGTTTTTCATGAACAGTATATCTGACCTTGAAAATGAGGCTAGGATTTAAAGTTATTATATTTCAATTTCCCAAAAGAATGCCATAAAATGCATAGAGTCTTGTTACTGCCTGGTTGTTAAATTTGATATGGCACTTATGATAACAGTGTTGTCTTGCATAACTCTAGTGTAAATGTATCTCCATGGATCTGCAAAGAACCACTCAGACACCATAGTGTGAAAGGTACCATGAGTCTAATAAGATAATCTGTTCATGGCTCCTGATTTTTACTTATTCTCGCAAGTAAAATATATATTTGTGGCTCAATTCTGGTCCATTCCATTTGATGAACTCTGTGGGTTTTCTGAGAATACAGTATAAAGAACAGTGAACAAAAATCTAAGAACGATTAAGAGGATTCGTACAGACATTTGTGTGGTTTTTGTGTCTACATGGATGTATAATACAGGAATACTGGAATACTGTAACATATAGATGGTTACGTAGGAGTGTTTCTCTGCCAGACTGTTAGGAAAAGATCACGTGTAAGACCATTGTTGTTGTTGTCCCCCCCCCCCAAAAAAAAAGTGATGATCACGTGTGCTCTCAAGAGAGAATGAGAAAAGCACAAGACTTGCCATGATAGCAGATGCACAGCCTCACCTAGCCATCTACTGTGACCATACAAGACTTCCACTGGAGAGATTTGGACACTAACCCAGCCACATAACCTTTCAACTATAGCCTGTGCTGCCTACCTACAGGATATGCTGGGGTAAGTAAGGGTGTCACAGAGATGGAGGGATGAACAAACAATATTTGGTCCAGCCTGAGACCAGTGCTATGAGAGTAAGCCCTTCTCTGACACTGCCTGGAACATCGGGATCCAGAGACTGCATGGCCCAGAGACCTAAGGTAGAACCAAACACAACTAGAGGAAAAAAAGTCAATGTAATTACATCTAAAGTTATTCTGTTCTACTCACAGATTAGTGCCTAGCCCATTAGTCTTCAGATAGACATCATCCATCATCTGATGGAAGCAAATGCAGAGACCCACAACCAACGGTCAGGAAATCCTAAGTTTAAGAAAGGGAAGGAGAATTGTATAAGCCAGAAAACAAAGACACCACAAGAAAATATGTAAAAATCAACCTATCTGAGCTCATAGGAGTTTACAGGGACTGATCTTACAACTAGAAAGCCTGTATAGAACTGACCTAGAGACTCTGCATATATGTTACAGTTATGTAGCATGCTCTTGTTGAAAGAATCCTAACAGTGGGGTCAGGGGGTGTCTATGACTTTTACTGGCCTTTGGGACGGTATTTCTAATACTAGTTCACCTTGCCCAGCCTTATACAAGGAGAGGTGCTTAGTCTTATTGTGGCTTTCTATCCCATGTTTGGTTGATAACCATGGGAGGTTTGCCCTTTTCTGCACAGAAATGGAGGAGGAGGGGATCGGATGGGGAGAAGGGAGGTGAGGAGGGGAGAAACTGCAGTCTGGATATAAAATCAAAAAAACAAATTTAAGATAAAAAAAGGAAAATATAAAAGTCTCTCCTCAAAAATATTAGGAAATATACGATATCATTTCCATAGGCAGTTTCAGGCCTCACTCTAAATTATCTTTTTTAAGTAAAATTTGGTAAGTTTCTTACGACAATTCTGCTTTGTATACAAAAGTAATATATGTTAATATATGTGGCATATACATGAATTGTGTGTAAGTTATGAATCAAAATCATAATGGCTAAGGAATCAGAAACTTTGTTTTCTGTTGTTATTATCCCTAGTTCTAGCTTCATACTTACCATTTGAGGTGAATGTGATTTTTAATGTTTTGTCTTTATTAGCAATAGGTTTAAGTCTTTTTAGTGGCTACTTCTGATAACTTTACATTTATTTATTATATTTATTTAACAGGGTTTTAAGGTATATTCTACTATTATATTGTTCAAACTATATTCTTAAATTATTAGTTCCACTAAAAATACTTGAAAAAAATGGCACTGGGGAAATGAATTAATGCATAACAGCACTTGCTTACAAGGATGAAGATGATTTGAAATTCCCAGCACTCATATAAAATAAGACATGATCTCATGTTTCTGTTACCCTAGAGTTCTTGGAAGAATTATCAAGTGGATCAGTAGCACAACTGGCTGCAGGGTAGCTCCAAGTTCAGTGATAGATCTCTCTTGAAGGAATGACCTGCAGACAGAGTAGGGCAATTCATATGGACTGTGCCTATCCCTCCAAATGTACACATCTGCCATACAGATCTCCCCCCCCTCCCTCTCACATACACACATACTGTCTCATAGACTTGCATATGCACACACAAATACTTACACACTAAGACAAAGACTACTGGAAATTGTATATGTTGACAAAGGTAGCTTTTGATTTTTGTCAGTGCTGATATTACTATAATTCCATTATGTGACAAAATATGTTCTAATTTCTTTGCTCATTACTCTATGTTGCATATATCTGTCAGATATTTGTGCTCTTTTGGCCCACCACACTACTCAAATTTCATTTAAATCTGTCTGGTAGTGAGCATATGTGGATATTTTTCTAAGGCCTACACATATGTATCACTACATTTAAAAAAATTATATCAAGTATTTTTCCACTGTTATATATTTTCTAATATAAGTAAAGCTTACTATACTTTAGGGCATCATGTCTTTGCTAAGTTTTGTTCTTGGATACTAAGGTAATAGCACCATTAAAAATATAATTCAACAATAAAATTTTGACTTATATTGTTTTATTTTCAACATTTTAATTACCTTTTAAGAAGCTACAACTTGAAAATGAAATAATATACTCCACTCCTTATAATTGTGTATGTTTATGATACTACATTTTCCCTCATTTCCTCAAAATATTAAATAAAAATATGTATGAATACCCAGCTCTTCCAATTAAGCCAGGCAATAATAAGAGGTTTGCAAAAGTAGAAAGCAATTTATTTTTCATCAAATGACTTAGTTTTAAAAAATAAAATTTCTCCATAAACATACTTTACTTAAAAATAATAGGTTACATTTGAAACTAAATGCTTTTGTCTATTTAATATCAGTTTGTTACATATTAATTAATACACAGAGCAATTTTATTTTTACAAAAGACCTTACTTTTAATTGAATGATATAAATGAAGTTAAGTGTTCTATTGCATTGCTTAATATTACAGAGTATTCTTAGGTAAAACACACGAAAATAGAGGGTCATTTTGTGTCCTCAATAATGCTTCTCTTTTTGATAACGTAATTTATAAAACAAACTGTTTTCAATTCCAAGTTTATCTGAATTCTGTCAGATTTTAGAATCCCAGAGCTTCAGATTCTCCAACCTCCAGCTGCACAGACACTGACATTGTAGTCATGCTCTACCATCTGGAGTCTGAATGAATGGATGGTGGAAAACAGGATTCCCTGCTCCAAGATGGACACTTTTCCAACTTAGCTGCATCTCCAGTCGTAAAATGTGTAATGTTGAGATCAAGTTAAATATGTCTATTTCTTCAAATACGTATCATTTTAATTTCTTTTAAATTTTAGGAATATCCAACGCCTTAGCATTATCAACAGGCAGCCCTACAGTACAGTAGGGTCTGTTATAACATTGAGTCATGGTTATATGGGGAGTAGCTCTCGGGGACCTGTATATGCTCAATGCTTTGAGTCACCTCCAGGTCCAAACCATGAGGCTTATTGTTCTGTTACTCTAGGCTTCAGAAAACAGAAACAAGAGTTTAGGCATTGAGCTTCAAGCCCAGTGGCTCTGGCCATTGGGAGTTTTTGTTGTCCTTGGCTTCCAGCAGTCTTGAGTGGCAGTAACAAGAAGCACACACATGCACACGCATACACGCACACACACACACACATGCACACACACGCACACACACACAGACACACACGTACACGCACACATACACACAGACACACAGACACAGACACATACATGCGCGCGCGCTCACACACACACAGACACACAGAGAGGCACACACACGCACACGCACACAGACACAAACACAGACACACACGCACACACACACAGACACACACAGACACAGACATGCACACGCGCAGATGCACACACACACAGACACACACGCAGATGCACACGCACATATAGACACACACGCAGATGCACACGCACACACAGACACACACACGCACACACACAGCTACTCTTGCAGCTTCCTTTGCACAGGCCTTTGATTCTCAGAACCACAGCAGGAAGCGTTACAAGTTCTACCCTTTCCCTCTTAGACCAGTGCATTTAGAGTGTAGCAGGGACTATCAGTGGCTAGGTAGGCTCCCTGCCGCTGAGAACCGCACAGCCTCCTCATGAATGCTTTGGATGAAAATACTTTTGAAGTTATCAAATGTGTCATTCTATTGTCTAACTTTTATTTTAAAGTAAGAAGACTGGCATGGCTGTGAGAACAATCTTTCAAAAGATACTGAGAGCAAGGATGCCGTAGAGTTTGACAGTACTCGGATGGGGAGTGATGATAATGGATTTAAGTGATGTGAGATTAGGGAAGGAGTCTTAAGGTATCCATGGGAGTGTTTATATCTGCATTAGATATGAGATAACAGGGAGCAGAGAGTTAACAATACACACACACACACACACACACACACACACGTGTGTGTGTAAGGCACTGTGGGATGAGTGGGTTGTAGGGTAGTAAATCCACAGCTCAGCCTTATCCAGACAATGATTGAAACAGCGATTAAAGTTCTCAGTTGGAAATGTAAAATGGCAATTGCATTTATCAAAGCCAATGCACATTTTAGTCTGGTGGACATAGCAGATGTGGCAGGGAAAGGAGGAAAAGAGAAAGGAGACAGAGAATTGAGGAAAAGGAAGAATCTATAACAGGAAGGTTTTGTCTTCTTAGGAGTTTTATGATCATTAAAATGTCACATCATAAATGGAGAGCCTGGTTTACCTTCCCTTATGTTGTTTAATGCTATTTTTTGTAATATCAATCTGTTGATAATATCTAAAGAAGGATGAAGAATGTGACAAGACAGCAAAAACGGAGTTTGGGCTTTGCTTCCCCATGCTGATGGTTGGGATCATCCTTGACCATATTATGTTACTTGATAATCTAACTGGAAAATTTTTTTATTGCTCTGTGTTGAATTCAAGTAACAAAGATCATGTGGTGTTTCACCTAATGAAAGACCAAGTTATGTGTTTTGAAATGCAATCTCCTCTAGAATAGCCAGAGAATGATTCATTGTAGCAACTTTGTAATAATAAACTCAGGGACCATATCAACTTTTTCTGTAAGCATGGAAAGGCTAATTCATTTTCCACATAAATGCAGGCACCAAAGTGTATGTAGATAGCCTCTCTTTGGTAAATAGAAAACCTTAATGTCCCAATGAGTTTATTTAATGGCATACCACTTAGTATATTGCTGAATTTCTATGGGGCATTAATTTCAAGTGAATAATAGTATCTTGGGATGCCAAGTGCTCTAAAATACTATGTGTGTCAGTTCCTGTGAGAATATAGAGCAAGACTATCTGAAATAGAAGTTCAGTTCCTGTAGGTTAGTTTTAGTTTGAAATGAATTGTCTCATCTCACTTCTTCATCAACCCTACTCCAAATTTATGTAATTAATATAACCAAATATAATGCAGGTGACTTTATGTGATAAAAATAAACATATTCATTTCCATATGTTCTTATAACATTGTTAAAACTATAAAATTATTTATATTTCACAGATTCAGACAATAGACTATTTCCATTACCCTAAGCTTATTTCATAGAATCCAGTTGGCTAAAACCTGGCCTAAACTTTGACATGATGATAGGATTTTACGATTGCTCTATTATTTTATTATCATAATACAGTTTTTGATGAATTGTTTTTGAAGTTCTTGAACAAAAGAAAAATCTGAGATCAAAATGTCTGAAGAAGTTTATGACATTAGTTGATATCAAAATCATAACTTACTTTAATCTGGGTACTTTTTTAGTTATACCATAGTAAGGTTATTATTGGGAAACCTTTCTTCTTTTACTGGGTTATAATTTAAATATATTTTTATAATACACAATTTAAGATGTGATACACTCAATGATGTGTAGCATAATGGATATAAAATGTTTTTAATTATTTTATTTATTTTACGTATATAGGTATTTTCCTGTGTATATTTCTGTATGCTACATGCATGGAGTGTCTATAGATGCCAGAAGAGAACATTGAATTCCCTGAAACTGTTGTGAGCAACCTTGTCAATGCCATGAGCAGCCAGTGGTCTTAACTGTTGAGTTATCTCTCTAGCCCCAAATAGTCTTGGAATTCTCCAGCATTTCCCCCACCCTAGTGTTCAATCAAGCTTTCTATTCCCAACCCTTGGTAATTACTTATTTGTTTCCATCACTATAGAATTACCTTTCTACATTCTGAGATAGGTTCGATTCATTAATCACTTAATATCCTCCCTCGTTATTAACATGCCAATGCATTTCTTGTTATTAATGAATAACATTCCATCACTACATGTGATTTTTGAAGGCTAGATATTGAAAGCAGGTCTTTGCCCACACTAGGAAAATGCCTTTGGGCTCTAAGAATAGCTGCTATGTTTACCTATTTTTCATCATGACTGTGCAGAGATAATGTGCTGCCAACATTTGCCTAATGTTTTTGTTTAAGAATGTTTTCAATTTGACAAACACTTAGTGATAAAAAGTATAGTTCCTATGATAGGTTCATATTTAACTTTATCAGTTACTAAAAATCTATTTATTTATTCTTTTCTTACTATGTATCACACAGAGAGTGTATGAGTGTGCAGATACTTTATATCTTCACAGCATTTAATATGGTCATTTCAGTGACTTTTAAAGTCATTCTGTAGTGATATCAGTAGGATCCTTTTATGGTTTTAATCTATTACAATTTTAATTAGCATCCCCAAAGTAGCTTTGAATAGTTAGTATGTGAAAAAATTTACATAGAAACCCTTAATGTTTAGTTTGAGGAAATTTAGATGTTATGTGAAATAATCAGTTAAATGTTATAATAAAGTTTTATTTCTCTACTTTATTGCTTTAGAAATGTCATATATAAAGCGATTATGGTTCTGAATGAAGAATATGACCACAGTAAACAGTACCTTAAAAATTTGTAGTTGCATTTTAATGTTTATAAAATTAGAAAAGAGATTAAATATAGTCTTTATATGTTCCTGACACATGTAGAGAAACTCTGCTCAGATAGACTATACGTCCCTGACAGTGAAGGTCACAAAAGTCATAGAACACACTTCCCGTTGTATATATGAGAGGACCCTGACATTTCTTCCAATTTATGTACTTCAAAAAGAAACACATTTCTGCAGTAAACATTACTAAGTTCCATTTAGAGAAAAAGTATGAAAATTTGTGGTTACTAAAAGCCTACAACATCCCCAGAGACACTTTAATGAAAATGTAGCTTATTATAAGCCCTCAGAAGGGAATGTGAAGGAAATACACTTTTTAAATTATTTGATAAAGAATTTTCTGGAGCCCACAGGGAAACACTTCCTAGAGTCTGTGGGACAAGCACTGCCATCAGCTATTGAATTCTTGTCTTGCATTTATTTCGTAAAGAAAACACATCGATAATGTAAGTACAATCACAGTCACTATGCTCAAGCAATGTATTTAAAGGGTAATTGAAGGGAAATTATATTTAGGTTGAGTATTAACTTTTTATGTATGCAATGTAAGAGGAAAACAAGGTAAAACATAAAAAAGTAGAATCTTTCTTAAGTGTTTACTGTATCAACTTTCTAGTGTGATTGGTTTCATAAAACCCTGATTGCCCTGAAGGTAGACAGGAAGTATGGGCAGAGCTACCAGACTACAATCGCTCTGGGAAGAGGAAGAACAGAGCATCAGATGAAAGTGAGATGCAGAGAAAGGGGATGAGAATTCTGCTCTGAGAAAAGGTACCAAGCCACCTGGCTAAACAGGATAAACATCATGAGTTAGTTTAAGAGTGAGAGTTAGCAAGTTATATGCCGGAGCCATACGTCAACTAAGAAATGAAATCCAAATGTCCTATTGACACAGAATGTCATGTGGCTTTTTTCTTAGTAGATAAGAACAACTGTTTATTTGCCTCAATAGAACACCAACTACAAAGCAAAGCAAAGTAATGATCCACCCAAGCCTAGTTTAATGATTCAGTGACTTTATTGAAGATACTTAAGTTAAATAAATGATGGGCATATGTATGGGGGAATAGGTGATCCAAAAGCAGCTGCTACACCTAAATGCCAAACTTGGAATGTATAATAAATCACAGCATTACATTCTTAGAGCTCACTCTGCAACTTATGATGAGCCCTGCACTTGATCAGTCTCCTTTCTTTACCAATTGAGACTCTTTTTGTAAACTGTAGTAAAAGGATACTGAGCCTTTATTTCACCTTTATTTATTTCCTGGGGCTTATGAGTTTTATTTACTTCATAAGGCTCATTGAGACTCTCCTTTCAAAAGTGGGTATTACAAAATCAGGTGAAGTACTTATATAACACAGGTTTTTTTATTTTGAAATTGAATTGTAATAAAATGAATTTGAAATTAATAAAACTTACCATAATGTATTAATAACCTAAAAGGATGACTAAGAAAGGAGTAACAGATTTCATATTTTAAAAAGGGCAGATAGTGTATAATATTATGTAGTACAAGGTTTCTGGCCCAGACTTTTGGGCCTAGCCTCAAGGTTTAGGCCCGCAGACCCACAGACCCACAGAGACACAAAGATGCTTTCAATAGTTTTTAGGCTGATTGGTCTAAGGCCCAGGCATATAACCTGCTAATTCTTTACCCTTAATCTAAGCCATGACTCTTATCCTGTTCAGCCGTGCGGCTCAGTACCTTTTCTTTAGAGCAGCATGATTGTCCTCTCCTTCTTCCAGCTTCTCTCTGGCATTCTGCTCTGTGCTTCCTGTTCTCAGAATTTTCTTAGTCTGATAGCCCCGCCCATACTTCCTGTCTGCCTTTGGCCAATCAGTGCTTTCTATTAAATCAGTGGATGGGACAATTATTTACAGTGGAACAACATAATCTCCCACAATATTATATGGCCATTGAATTTTATTTAGGTAAAGTTAACCTTTGCCACATTCACACATACTATTATGGTGGTTCATACTGTCAAATAGATGACATATAGAATCATCATGGAAATGAGTCTCTGGACATGACTGTGAGAATTTGTCTAGATTATGTGATCCAGTTAGATCACATAAATCTTAAACGTGAGGAGGCATTCCAGGGGCAGAGATGTAGGACTTAATTAAAAAAGAAGTTAGACACAGGTATCCATCAACCTCTGACTGCTACTGCATTGTGACCGGCAGCCAGAATCTCCCACCATGATGTGCTTCTCTCATGAATTGTTCCCTAAAAGTATGAGTCAAAAGAAAAGAAAGAAAAACTTTTCTTTAAGCTACTTCTCTCAAGTATTTTGTCTCAATAATGAGACAAGTAACCAATGCACCCAGAGATTCACAGTTTTATTTAACTTCCTTAATTAGGTACTCTATATGTCATGCCCATGTAGAACTCTTACTGTCTTTATTAAATGTTCATATAATGAATATCATCACATAGTCTTTTAATTAATTTTAGTGAGGCACGTTTTTAATAAAGTTCATACTTTAATGAGAACTTAAAACTTGGTGAAAGCTAAGGCAATCACGTATATTGTTTTTAAATGCTCACGTAAAAGCTAGAGCTATCAAGTGGAGGACAGATCATGAAAAAGAGAACCATCAAAGCATCTTCCAGAAGACAGAGTGTTAATGCTTTAATAAATAGTTGAGAGGCCACTGCCTTCTAGTGCCACAGCCCCATCTGACCCTATAAAAACGCTCTTGATGGCTTTGTTTACTGGAATTTATTGCTTCCAATCTTGGAAAACTACAATCTTATGAAATGCAACCTTAAGCCCTGTAATGTGGCTATATTTTTATGTCATTTAAATACAGATGAGGATCAAGCTAAAGATAAATTTGTGATTGCTTTACAGATATTGCATAGTTCTTAAAATACATATATGGGTGAGTATGTATAAATAACTTGCACATTAGCATTAGCTAAAATTTGTTCTGATGTGAAGGGTATTTTCTTTGGCCAGTGATTTCTCAGTTATTTTAAAATTGCTCTGGTTCATAGAGTAATCAGATGAATATCTGTTTTTCAGATGTGATTATAAATATACATCTTTTGACATATTTTTCACAAACTTTCAGGTGTTACCTGTATGTGATGCTTAAGATTCTTGATAACAGGGAAATGTTCCTTTTAAAAACATTGCATAATTACTTCATATTATCACAAGGCATATAAAATCAGTGCTATTCTTGCTACAGGCAAAGCAAATATATTTCCTAATATATGTTTATTTGGCTCTATCTACCTATCATCCATCTATCTATCTATCTATCTATCTATCTATCTATCTATCTATCTTCCTATAGATGCTTGAGCTTGTACTAATTTATGATAAAATGTATTAATGACCACAGACTATTTCGTTCCTTTATAAGAAGGTATCATTATTAACAAAATTATTTTACTAAGAATACATTCTGTTGAGTTCTATTAAAATGTGAAATTTCATATTGTAATTTATCCTTAGGATGAATGTTTCATACATTTTATATTTGATGCACAGCGTGTATGTTGAAATGATTGAGACTTTATGCACTTTTAGGGACTTCCTGCTTTTACTTTGGTCACTGTTCATTAGTGTCGCTACATGGACAATAGAGTGCTCTTCACAGATCATTTAGATAGCCTCCAGTGCTCGATGCCCATTGATCTATACAAGCTGTGTTTCCTACAAAATGTTACAAAGACATTTATTGTTGGATTTTTCTCACTTGTTAGAAATGATGCTGTAATTCTGGAAACTCATTGATGTCACAATTCCCTTTTACTCTAAAGCTGTCTCAGCTACAACCTTGGTTTCAATTATTATTTATAATCAGAAATAGCTCTCAAAAATCAACAGTCCTTTTGACAGATTTTAAGCTGCAGACTTTCTATATATACATTTTAACACTGTGTTACTAGTTCTGCTAGCTTACTGTCAGACCCAAGCTCCATCACTTTGCCCCAGTCTTTTTCTGTTTAGAAATCACAGGTGTAATCTAAAGTGCCAGTCAAAACTTTGAAGACACCCTCTCCTAGGTTCTAGGGCCACTTATACAGTTCATTTATTATACCAGTTCCAAGCTGTCTGGGAACTATATCAGAATATGCAAATTCTCAGTCTTGGGAAAGTCATCGAATTCAGCTCCTGGGCATGCAGTCAATATCACATCAAGCTAAAAGACTTCACTTAGTGCCCTCATTCACACCCGTTAGCAGCTGAATGTGTGATTTTCACGTGGTTTATGTTCTTTCTGCCATGTTTCTCTCTAACACCCAGGAAGACAGCACAAAATTTCCCTTTCAAACGTATCTTTACTCTAAGTAATCAAACACACCAAGAAGAAAATGACTAGGTGGCACTCGGAAATGATCTCACTGGCAAACAGGCCAGGGGAGGAGAAAGAGTACACCCCAGGTGAACTCAATCTCTCATTCTGGCCTTCCTTTTTCCACTCAGGTGAAAGTTGAGGGAATTTTAATTGTGATTTTACACAAGTCTTTGAGTGATAGGTAAAAGAACCAAATAATCTGCTTCTATCATCTCATGCTTTCCACTGGAAATTCATAAACGACCTACATCGGTCTGTTCAGTAGAGAATTAAGGCCTTCCAATACCTGACTAGGAATATATTTAAGGAAAAGATAATTTTTCCTACTTTGAAATTTATGTCTCAATTCTGTTAAACATGCCATGTCAGTCTTGAGGGGTTCATTGAGCTCCCTGACCTTTCTAATATGCCCATAGATGAAGAGGTCTGCTGATAGAAATTAGCAGATAGACTCCACCTATATATACCCGCGAAAAATAGTTATTTTTGTAGATACCTTTACTGGATGCATAAACACCTTTTTACTTAGTGTAAAAGGCCAGGAATATCATATCACAACACTGCTTGAATGTAACTTCATGCTTTTATATTTATTTCTGCAATCAGATAGTGGCCCAGTTTTAATATGGACAATAACCCAAGGAATCAGTACAATCTTTCAATAAGAAATTATGTACATGTCTGTTGAAATATGGAATTATCAAAAAATGTAGAGAATGTCAGTCAGGTGTTGAAACAGCTTCTTACAAAATTAAAATGGAAAATTAACAGTGCACACTCCTTACAGTAGTACTCTTGAAGTCTCCTGTAATTCCCCAATTTTAGACATATCTCAACCCTTTGAAATGTTACATGAAAGGATTTTCCTTTAGACAGAACTTTGATTAGACACTGAAATTCATTGTCTCCCCTGTCCCGTATGACTATTCATCAAAACCATTAATGATAATTAAGATAATTACAGTCATGAAAAAGAAACCTTCATCAAATTATCTCCTTCACACCTGGTGCTGGCAATATTTTAAAGTCATTCCAGGGAATATAAAACCCTCGACCACCTCATACTATTTTTCCTTACAACTTTTGTTGATGGGTTGACCTCTCCTACACTCAGTTTCTCCACCAGTACAGCAGTCACCAGTTTTCTTCAATTAAGAACCCACTGGGGATCTATGCTAATTCAAGAAGAACGTGGAGAATGTGAGCCCGTATTTCCAAGACTCACAAATTCATGAGCCCAAACGCTGATTCGGGTCTACTGATACAAGCTCGCCACTTTTTCAGCGTTGTTCTCCAAAATATGGCTTCATTTTCCCTATTCCCTAATGCTTGGAAATCCAGAAGCTTCCTTGATCTTCAAGATGACCTCAGAGATTTCACTTGAGCCGAGATAATATATTTTCTGTAATTTTTTAGAACACCTTTAGATATCTCCACAATGAAATGGATTCTTGTTCCAGACCTCTTCCTGATACAAATCCTTTCACTTTTGTTTGCCTAAGATCACCAGATGATGCCAGTTTTAAAATTCCTGTACTGTCCTGCTTTCCCTTTCTTTGTTTAAGCTTTTAATTCATCTTTTGTCATTAAGATCTTAGTCTGTTTCTATGCGTATAATGGTTGGGCATGTGCCTAATGCTGGATTTGTATAAAGGCGGGCCTCTAACATTTAGCATCTCCTAGGTTCTGATCACTTTTGTCTTTCAAGGTCCACTCATGTCAAAAGATCAAGTCATCAAAGTCCAAAGCTAAACCATCTGTGAAAGGCTCACCAACAGCTTCCATTTGGGGGGACTGGCATTTTTAGTATTAGGTGACTTTAGTTTTCTTTACCATCAGGAATTAACTTTCCTGTTCTTGTTGGATGTTTTAAAATCCAGTTAGCTTCCGAATTCACTCGTTTGTATCTTGCTAATTGCTATCTACCAAGGATGGTGGCGAAGCCCCCAGCCTCTCAGTTTTTAGATGTTAGTGCATTGACTGGTGCATCAGATCATTTTATAAATGTTTACATAATAAAGTATCAACTAGTGATTGAGAACTGTGCCCTACCCTAAAGCTAAAATGTCTCTTTTCCAGTGATCCTGTGAAGGATCTTTCAACCATATTTTGTTTTTCAGCTTAGAGGAATTTTGGAAATATTTACTTAAAATTCAAAACACAGTGTTTACTATCAGTCATTTATCTATTAGTCTGGACATTCTTTTAATAATGCAATGTACACCTTTTAAAACTTAAGTTTCCTGTGTGCTGTATTTGAAGTCTGTGTTTTTTGTTCATTTATTAATGTACTAAAATATTTAAAAATTAGCATGGTCTTATTAGCTTGTTATTATAGAGCATATTTTATTTTTTAAGAATTAATTTAGTATTTTTTTCTAATTTTTTGTCTATGAAGGTTTATTATTCCTTCAAAGTAACTGTTATCTCTTGGATATAATCGCAATGCCCTGAGATAAATCTTTTCTGGCAGTGGAACTTCACCTTGTTTAGAGAGAGAAAGTGGTCCAGCAAAATCACTTCACCTCTTTGATTTCAATTACTTTTGATCAATGTTGATTTACACTGTAGTCCAAAGATCAAGGCCTTCACAGAAAAGGTTGATTCTAATTCCTGTGCTGTAAAGATGATATAAGCTGACTTCTGTCCCTGTGGCTTGTGCACATACACAGACATGACACACTTGCATCTTTCCTGGAAGAGAGGAGACAGAGGAGAACAGGTTTTCAGATAGCTTTCTTACAAATAGTGATTTCAAAAACAATCGTAAAAAGAGACCTAACTTTTCAATTCACTCTCCTTTTCCCTCTCAGTTCAGGGGGAGAGGGCTGAGAGAAGCAACAAAGAGGAAAAAGGAAGAAGAGGCTTGGTAGAGGAAGCCAAGGTGGGATTGGACAAAGGCCAAATGCTAGGGAAACCTCCAGGGACTCACAGGATGTCCTTGGCTGGGACTCTGACCAATAGTGGAGGTGGTGCCTAGACAGGACTCCCCTATAATCAGATCAATGACCACCCTAAGTGTCATTGTAGAGCCTACAACCAGCAATGAATCAAGGCGGAAGAATGGATCCATGATTAAGCACCAGGTGGAGCTCCTGGTCCAGCTAAAGAGAGGAGAATCTCTATAAGCAAAGGGATGGGGATTGTGAGGAGGAGTCCCAGTAAGATGGCTGGCTGGAGATCTGGTGAGCCCACTGAATCAAAAGCAGCCACTGGGGAACCATTAGAAAGGGGAATTAGCCCTCTAAAGGTAGATGAAGGCCAGTTGGCATGAGGAGTATGTGGAACGTTGTGGAGTAGGATCAGACTATGTTCCTGTGCATGAATTGGCATCTTGGAGCCAGTTTCCTACAGACCAACACCTAACCCAGTGCTAATATTGGAATGAGAGATTAGACCTGCCTAAAATGGATATGCCAGACTGAACTTGCACGTCTTGGGACTCCTTGCCCCTCTTAGGGAGGGGATGGGGGAGTCTAGGAGGGGTTGGGAGGGGGGATGGAGAATGAACAGGGAATAGATGAAAAAATAATTTTTAATAAAAAAATGGAGAGAGGTGTCAAAAAATGTCAATACACAAGCCAGTTGCTGCTAGATAAGACATATCCACTGAAAATTTCTATGTTATTTGATGACCTAAAGTGTGCGTCCATGTTGAAAATGTTAATTGCTAGACATAGGAAAGTTCTTCTTTTTTATTTTCCTGAATTACTAAGTTAGTAGATGTCTATTTGAATTGAATGCTTACACGAGATTGGTGATTTTCCTAGAATTATGTATCTAAGAGAAATAATTAGGATAAGGTTACAAGAAATTAAATGAACAATCTCACTGCTTGTATATTTTGTATTTGTGTGTGTGTGTATGCGTGCAACCGTGTGTGTGTGCATGTGCGTGTGTGTATGTGTGTGTGTGTGTGTGTGTGTATGTGTGTGTGTGTGTATATGTGTGTGATGTTTGCACTCCAGTAGGTGTGCACATTCCACAGCATGCTTGTGGAAATCCAAAGACTATACAGGAATCTGTTCTTCGCTTCACAGCTTCTGAGGGAGTTTCTCTTTAGTTATTTCTTCCTCTGAGCTAATATGCCAGCTTCTTGCTGAGACTCTTTTCTCCACTTCCCATCTCACAGTAGGAGTCCTGGGCTGGAATCTTAGATAGAAGACACAGCATCTGGTCCTTTGTTTTTAAACCAGAAATTCTGGGCAGAAGTCAGGTCCAGGTTTGCATACCAAGCACTTTTACCTGCTGAGCCGTCTCACTAGCCATGGCTTTGCACAGTTTTTTGCACAGCAAGATAGTGGTCCCTCCAAAAATATTGCTAGCTATGGATGATAGTGAGTTCTGCTAATAGATGATAATCTAGCCCTTTCACATTTGACTTACCGAGTGAAAGTAACATATAGATCACATATAAGACATTTTTATTGCAGTTAATATTCTGTTATTTTTAGGTTGAAGTCCACAAGGTTGCTGTAAATTTTCTGTTTCATGGAAAATGGTCCACTCTACATTTAACAAGAGACAATTAAAAGAAAAAGAAACAGACTAAGATTTAAATGAGCTAATTTTTCAATAACATAAAATTTTATGGTTTCGTCTTTGTTATAGATGCGTACAAGGATTCTGAATAAATTTAAAGACTTAATAGAATTAACATGTTTGTGTAGTAGTGTGGTTTTTTTGGTCTTGGGTGGCCTGAGGTCTGGACTTACAGACCTACTGTCCTAGACTCTTTAGCCTTTAGTAGTTGGTCAGGCCCTTAGAAATTATTTACATGTTTATATTAAGTTTATGTTGTTTGACTTATGGCTTAGGCACATTGTTAGTTAGCTCTTATATTTTAACTTAATTTATTTTTATTAATTTGTCTTGTCATGTGGCATATGGCTCACCTGTGTTCCTTATGTGTTTTTTTTTTTTTGGAGGGGGGGGCAGCTGGCTTAGTCTGTCTTTGACTTTACTTATCTATTTTTATTTATTTTTATTTTCTCGCCTATTTTTTCTATGGGTGCCGGTCATGGGCCAAAACAGCTCCTTTATTTAAATATTGAAAGACACACAGAAAGACATTCCCACATCTCCAAAACTTCTGAATCTTTTATTGAATCCACACATTTGTTTTTTACTTATATCAATTTTTCATGTTTGAGTCAAAAGTAACATGACAGTTATACTCATTGACATTAGTGTACTATTATTGCTAAATAATAATTACATAAAAGAAATATATTACCAATTAGACTTCCGTTGTAATTGTATACTATCTATAATGTATTACTATAAAATTATTGATTTCCTTAAATGCTAAACAAATAACAGAAAGTTTCAAGCTTTTACTTTGGAAATGTTAAATCTATAGTAACTTATTAAATATTCAGAGTTTTATAATATCACTTTCACAAAAGCACCTATATAGTAACTGATGATCTTATATTGTGAAATAGACAAGTTACAACTAATGTGGTCTGTTATTGTTATATTGTGTATAATTATTTAACAGCCCTTTATTCAAAGAAGAAAGTCAAGATTATAGAGAGAAGTGCTTAAAAACAAGATTTACCATTCATCCCAACTCTTAAAAAGAATTAATTTTTATAAGTTTAAAGATTTTATACAAATCTGAATATTTATATAAACCTGAATATTTCTAATATTTAGAAAGCTTTTGAGTGATGATGTTTTAAGATTTGTTTGGTTCTATCATGAATCCTTCCTATTTATTTTTTGAATAGTAAAAGATTTATTGTTTTTCTATTATATGATATCTGAAAGGCTATTAAATATTACAATATTGTCAATTTCTAAGATCAGCTTTCTAATAGATTTAAATAGATTCTTCACCCAAATTACCTCAATTGGACTCTAATGTTATAATGTGTTATGAAATTATAAGTAAGTATAATATAGTGACTTCCTGTTTATTCTACCATGGAATCCTGCTCTTGTTTCCAAAAAGGTCATGTATAACCACAGTTCCTTCAAACATTGTGGCAGAATATTTTTAACTATGCAAAAGTGTGATGCTTTTGTTTAACTATGTAAAGATGTATCACATTTATTTAATGATGCAAAGAAGTATTGCTGTTTTACCTGCCTAAGGCACCTGACTGTTCTAAGAGAAAGGTGAACATCCAATGGTGAGGGAGGAGATATAGGTTGAACTCCTGGGTAGTAAGAGTAAGTAGAAGACAGAATCTAGGCTTGAAAGAGACAGACAGAGAGGGTGAGACACCAGAGAAATGCCAGAGGCAAGACAGACAGGGAGGAAGCCAGAACATAGGACATACAGAATGAAAAAAGGCAAAAAGCCTACAGAGAAAATGTAAATGAATACAAACAGGTTAAACCAAGTTTAAAGAGCTAGTACAAGCCTAAGCTAAGACAAGGCATTCATAATTAATAATAAACCACTGTGTTTTTATTTGAGAACTGTTTGGTGTTCCAGAAAAAATTCCAGGTACAAAACATAATATGGGAAATGTTAATCCAAGATTCTGGACAGATATTTTATAGTATAAACACTGTGGGTGTATTCTAACTCCACTTTAAACTGACTACTTTGTTCAGCTACTTTGAAATATAATTAAAAATTTGTGAATATTTTTTACATATATGATATAATTTCATGTACATTTTAACTGTTAGTAGCAAACCAGTACCCTGCATACCATATGTAAAAACAGTTATTAAAAAACACGTTAACTGAGCCAAAAAGTAGGTAGCAGTGTTTGTGATGAAGATAGGAATAATATTGGAGATGAGGAGGAGGAGGAGGAGGAGGAGGAGGAAGAAATTTGTTACTTGAGTTAAATTAAAAACTACTAGAGTAGGCGCCCCCACCAGAAGTAGAGGTGTGTTTCCTTACTCCACAACCTCTCCAACATAAGCTGTCATCAATGTTTTTGATATCAGCCATTTGATAGGTGCGAGATGGTATCTCTGATTCCTTTAGATTTTCATTTCTCTCATGGCTAAGGATGTTGAACAATTCTTTCAGTGTCTTAGCCATTTGTTGAGATTTTGATGAGAATTCAGTTTAGATCTGTAACCCATTTTTTCAGTTGAATTATTTGATACTTTGATGTATTGTTTCTTGAGCTCTTTATATATTTTGGAGATCAGCTCTCTAGCAGATGTAAGTTTGTGAAGACCCTTTTCCATTCTGTAAACTGTCATTTTGTTTTATTTGTCTTGTCCTTTGCCTTACAGAGGCTTGTCAATTACAGGAGGTCACATTTATTGATTGTTGCTCTCAGCGTCTGATATTTAGAAAGTGGTCTCCTGTACCAAGGCATTCCAGGCTACTTCCCACTTTCTTTTCTCCCAGTTCATTGTAAGTAGACTTGTGTTGAGTCTTTAATCTACCCGAACTTAGGTTCTGTGTATAGCACTAGATATGGGTCTATTTGTAGTCATCTACATGTTGACATCCAGTTATGTTTATGTCAATACCATTTGTTGAAGATACTTTCTTTTTTTTCTATTGCAGGATTTTGCCTTTTTTTGGTCATTAACCAGGTGTTGCTGGTGGGAATAAAAACATGGTCAACCACTTGGAAATCAGTGCAGTGGTTTCTCATAAAATTGAGGAATCAGTCTACCTCAAGACCTTGCAATACTACATTTGGGCAAATATACAAAGAATGTTCAATCATACCAAAAGGACAGTTGCTCAACTATGTTTATAGCAGCATTATTTGTAATAGCCAGGATCTGGAAATGACCTAGAGGCCCCTCAACCTAAGAATGAATAGAAAGCAAATGGTATAGTTACACAATGGATTATTACTCAGCTGGAAAATAAATGAATGACATTTGCAGGCAAATGGATAGAATAAGAAAACAAAAATCCTGAGTGATGTAACCCAGACCCAGAAAGACCATAGTATGAACTCACTAATAACTGGATACTAGATGTAAACAAAGGGAAATCAGGGTATAATCTATACCACCAGAGAAGCGAGGTAATGAGAAGAATCCTAAGAGGGACAGGAGTGGATCACCCTGCGAGGGAGAAAAGAGCAAGATCTCCTAGGTAAACTAGAAGCGATGATAACATGAGAGAATGGGATGGTGGTGACTGGAAAGGAACAGAGAGAGAAAGTAATTAAAGAGATATCTTGATAGATAACTGTTTGGGGCTTAGAGAGAAACCTGGCGCTAGGAAAATTCCCAGGAGTTCACAAGGATGTCTCCTTTAGATCTGTAAATCCTTAGCTCCAGCTAAGGACTCCTAGCAATGGTGGAGAGGGGGCTGGAATGACCTTCCCCTGTAATCAGATTGTTGACTACCTTAATTGTCATAAAACCTTCATCCAGTGACTGATGGAAGCAGGTGCAGAGATCTCCAGCTAGGCTCTGGAGAGATCTTCTGGAGTCCAGTCCAAGAGAGAAAGGAGTGATTGTGTGAGGAGTGGGGCTCAAGGTCATAATGGGGACATCCACAGAAGTAACGGGTCTAAGTTAGTAGGAGCTCACAGACTCTGGACTGGTGGCTGGGGAACCTTCATGGAACTGAACTAGGTCCTCTTAATGTGGGTGACAATTATGTGGCTTGGTCTGTTTGTGGGTCCACTGGCAGTGGAACCATGATTTATCCCTGGTGCATCAACTGGCTTTTTGGGGCTCATTCTCTGTAGTGGGATATCTTGCTCAGTCTTTATGCAGGGGCAGGGTCTTGGTCCTGCCTCAACTTGAAATGCCAGACTTCGTTGACTCCCCATGGGAGGCAAGACAAGGGGAGTGAGAAGAAACTGTGGTTAATATGTAAAATAAAATATAAAATATAATAGAAAATCAAAACTGCTGCATTAGAACCTGAACATGCAGCATTTCCATTCTATGCAGCAACGCTTTGCCACTTGTCCCCTTTTCAGAATCAATAGATTCAATTAGTGACAAAACAGGCTAGGTTTTAACTCATAGCATGGCTGAATACATCATTGGTATTATACTTTCTATTTAATTAATAGATGTACTAATTAAGGGACAAAGCATAATATATATGTATATATACACACACAAATATATATATGTGTATATGTATATATATAAAACATTCTCTATATAAATCTACATTTTAAATAAGTTTTATTGTTCATTGATAACTTCCCATACATGCAATATATTTTGATCATATTTATCCATCCTTGGTTTTCTCTTTAGCACAAGGTTGTTTCTTAGGAACACTGCTTTCCATCATTACCCCTCCTACTGCTATGTAATATTTTTAGTACATTAACTCACTAAGTTTAATTAGGGTTGATTGCATGTACAAGGATGCTGGGGTTATTTATTATATCACACACCTTTCTCAGAAACACACAATTAAAATTGATTGCTTTATGTATAAAATCCACTTAGAAGTGAGTGCATACTATGTCTCTCTTTCTGGGTCTGTGTTACCTCACTCAGAATGATACTCTCCAGTTCCATCAATTTGCCTACAAATTTCAGGATGTCATTTTTTTTTCTGCTGAGTAGTACTCCATTGTGTACATGTACCCCAATTTTTTGTTTCATTTTTCAGTTGTGGGGCATCTAGGTTGTTTACAGGTTCTGTCTATTATAAATAATTATGCTATAAACATAATTGAGCTAATGCCTTTGGGATAAGAATGTGCATCCTTTGCTTTATAGGCCCAATGGTGGTATTGCTGGATCATTGGGTAGATTGATTCCCAGTTTTCTGAGGAACCACCATTCTGATTTCCAAAGTGACTGTACAAGTTTACACTCCCACCAGCAATGGATGAATGTTCACCTGTTTCCACATCACTTCCAGCATAGGCTATCATCTGTGTTTTTGATCTTAGCCATTTTGATTGCTATAGGATGTTATCTCAGAGCTATTTTGACTTGCAAATTTCTGATGGTTAAGGATGTTGAGCAATTCTTTAAGAGTCTTTCAGCCATTTGAAATTCTTCTATTAAGAATTCTCTATTTAGCTCTGTACCCCATTTTTTAAAGGAATATTTGTTTTGGGGGGCTCTAGTTTTATTGAATTATCTATAAAGTTGAGAGATCAGTCAAATGTAGGGTTGATGAAGATCTTTTCCCATTCTATCGGCTGTTGTTTTATCTTATTAACCATGTCCTTTGCCTTACAGAAGCTTTTCTGTTTCAGAAACTCCTATTTATTAATTGTTGTTCTTAGTATCTGTGCTACTGGTGTTATATTTAGGAAGTGGTCACCTGTGCCAATGTATTGAGGGTATTTGCCACTTTCTTTTCTATCAAGTTCAGTGTAACTGTGTTTATGTTTGGGTTACAATCCACAGACCACAAGCAACTTGGTAACAGGAACAACTTAAGAAAGAAATCCGTGGATCCTCCTGGGAAGGGGAAATAGAAAAGATCTCCTGAATAATTTGAGATTATACAGGGGAATGAGCAAGAGTAGGTGGGAAGAAATCATGAGAGAAGGAAATGGTTGAGTGGGAGGAGCAACAGAGAGAGAGAGAGGAGAGAATGAAGAAATAAATATCTTGATGGAGGGAGCCATTGTGGGGTTAGAGAGGAACCTGGTGCTAGGGAACCATCCAAGAACCCACAAGATGTCTTCAAGTGGACTCCAAGCAATAGTGGAGAGGGAGCCTAAACAGGACTTCCCCTATAACCAAATGAATGACCACCCTAATTGTCATTATAGAACCTTCATCCAGCAATGGATAGAGGCTTAAGCGGAGCTCCATAGCTAAGCACCAGGTCGAGCTTCTGGTCCACCTGACGAGAGACAAAGGAGAGAGTATATGAGGAAGAGACGCACACAGATGACTGATTTAAGATATTGGGAGCTCACTGACTCTAAAATGAAAGCTAAAGAAATGTCATGGAAAAGGAACTAAACCCTCTGAATGTAGACAACAGTTGAATAGTGTGGGCAGTTTGTGGAGTCTCTTACAGTCAAACCATAGTTTATTCCTGGTGCATGAACTGGCTTCTTGGAGCCCATTACCTACAGAGAAACACCTTACGCAGCCTTGGTACTGGGGGCAGAGACTTGGACCTACCTCAGTCGGATGTGCCAGACTGAACTGACTCACCTTGGGACTCCTTGCCCTCCCTGAGGAATGGATGGAGGGGGAGGCTGAGGGAGGTTTGGGAGGAGGGCAGGGATGGGGAGTAGTAGTGGGTGTAGGAAGAAAAACTTAGGAGAAATAAAATTTTTAAAAATTAAAATAGTTATTCCTTCTCCCCAGAAGTTTAACTGTCAATAGTTAGGACTGTCAATAGGATCTCGGACCTCAGCTGCCTTTCACATACTTATGTTGAACTATATATATATAGACCTTGTATAGGCTATAGATAGATATTGTCTGTTGTTCCAGACTTATTCACTTATTATTAATCACTTTGTCCCATCCCTGTTTTGGGATTTATTCATTAATTTTTAAATTCTAAAATAACAAAATGATGTGAATAGAAATCATATGCTGTCTTATTGCTATGACCATCTCATAGGCAGTGAATTATTGCCTATTTTATTGATTAACAGATATCTAAATTTATTATTAATTTGCTGCATAAATGTTACTTGTCATTTATTAAATCTCAATAGCATAAAACAATATATTTTAATTTTCAACACATATATGATTATAAATATAGCTTTTATGCATTCCTTGCTGTCTGCCTCCATTATCACACATTATTGCTATGTAATCATATGTGATTAGAGAACACCGTATGGACCTGGGGAAGAGAATGGAGCTGGTATGACAGAAGATTTATGTTCAGCCAAAATCTATACTCTTAAGAATGATTACACTAATACATAGCTGACGATCAATTGGTCAGCACCACACATACATAAGAAACAAACAAACCATATTAGTAAGCCAAGCAATGACACTTATAAGAACTAGCCCCAAATAACTGGAAATTTATAAGTAACAGAGTTTCTCTGACTTTTGACCAAATTTTAAATCAAGGACAAGCAAAAGTAGCTAAAACCCTTTTTATAAGCTGCTACATTTGGAGGCCTAGCCTAGTTAGCTCTGTCATGCCAGAGCCTCAAATAAGGGTAGACTGGGATCTTACTTTTTTAACAAGCTCTTCTTTCTCTTCTGTATGAAAGTGTTGCCTAAGATCAAGTGGATCATCTCTGCTTGGTTCCATTTGAGAAGACTTTCTTTATTCTACAGTGTATAAATATTTTTAATATTTATTTATTTATAGTTTAACAATTTTTTAATTTCTGAGAGCATCATACAAATCTACTCTATTTCCTTTTCTCCAGTTGCTTCATTGTTTCCACTACCATTTTTCCCTCCAAACTTTGCTTCTTCTCAAAACAAACAAATAACCTATAACTCGCTAAGTTCACTTAGTGCTGTCCGTATGTACATGGTTGTAGGACCATCCTGAAGCATAGACTGTCAGGAGCAGCATCCCTGAAAAGAATTCATTTCCTTCCCTTAGATGCCATCAGCTGTCAATAGCTTCTCTGTTAGCAGTAGGGTCCTAAGTCACACCTTCCATTCTAGGATTTTGACTGGCTTAACGTTGCTCAAGTCTTATGCACATACTCACTGCTACTGTGAGATGTACAACATACCTGTCATGCCAAGACAATAATTTTTTTAGCGGAAAATATTTAGTACCCCTGGCTCATATAATCATTTTCTCTATTATCACAAGGAGAATGTTTGATACAGATGTGTCGGTTAGTATGGGAAATTTCATAGTCTTTTATTTCTGTATTTGTACTAAATACTGTAACCAGCACAATAAAACTCATCTCAAGAGGTCTGAGAGAGGCATTTATCCTGCCAGTGTGTTCAAGGGTATTTTCTAATTTCTTTTCTATCAAGTTCGGTGTACCTGGGTTTATGTCAAAGTCTTTGATCCACTTTGACTTGAGTTTTGCGCAGTGATGGATATGAATCTATTTGCATTCTTATACATACTGCCATCCAGTTATGCCAGCACCATTTGTTGAAGATACTATCTTTTGCCATTGTATATTTTTGGCCTCTTTGTGAAAAAATCAGGTATTCACAGGTGTGTGGATTAAAGTCTGTGCCTATGATTTGATTACATTGACCCAAAATTCTGTTTTTATGCCAATAACAAGCTGTTTTATTACTGTAGCTCTATAGAATAGCTTGATGTCAGGGATGGTGATATTTCCTGTAGTTCTACTAAAGAACAGGATTGTTTTGGCAATCCTGATTTTCTTGTTATTCCATAGAAAGTTGATTATTGTTCTTTTTTAGGTTTGTAAAGAATTGTGTTGAGATTTTGATGGGGCTTGAATTGAATCTGTAGGTCACTCTTGGTAAAACTGCCATTTTTACTATGTTGATTCTACCTATCCAGGGGCATGAGAGATATTTCCATTTTCTGATGTCCTCTTCAATTTCTTTCTTCAGTGACTTAAAATTTCTGTCAAACAGGTCTGCTACTTCTTTGGTTAGAGTTACAACAAGATGTTTAATGCCATTTGCATCTATTGTAAAGGGTGATGTTTCCTTTATTTATTTTTCAGCCCTTTTATCATTAGTGTAAGGAAGCTATTGATTTTTTTTTTTTTTTGGCATTAATCTTGTACCCTGCCACCTTGCTGAAGGTGTTTATCAGCTGTAGGAGTTCCCTGGTAGAACTATGGGGGCCACTTATGTACACGATCATATCATCTGCAAATAGAGATAGTTTGATTTCTTCCTTTCCAATTTGTATCCCCTTGATCTTCTTTTGTTTTCTTACTTCTTTAGCTAAGACTTTGAGAACTATATAGAATAGATAAGGAGAGAGAGAACAGACAGCCTTGTCTTGTTCCTGGTATTAGTGGGATCGCATTGAGTGTTTCTCCATTTAATTTGATGTTGTCTTGCTGTATATTGCCTTTTCTACACTTAGGTACTTTCTCGGTATCCCCGATCTCTCTGGGATTTTATCAGGAAGGAGTGTGGGATTTTGTCAATGGCTTTTTCAGCATCTAAATGAATGATTATGTGTTTTTTAGTTCCTTTCTGGTTGTTTATATGGTGGATAGCATTGACAGTTTTTCATATGTTGAACCATTCCTGCATCTCTGGGATTGCAGCCTGCTTGATCATGGTGAATGATTTTTTGATATGTTTTTGAATTCTGTTTTCAGTTTTTATTGAGTATTTTTGCATCAATATTTCTGAGAGAAATTAGTTGTAATATTCTATCTTTGTTATATATTTGTGTACACATGGATGAAGTAATTTGAAAGAGTGGGCAGGTTCAGCAACATACCATATCTTTCTGGCATAGGAGAGGCCTTGCTTTTGATCACACATGAATTTCAGTTTTCATGCACCATAAATCTTGAATATTATAATTATGATTTTGGAAATTTATGAGGATTTCAAGTTTTTTTCTCCTTCTTGCCGCCAGAAATGGCTATCTATGAATTTGCCTCTTAAATTTGAAATTCAAGATTTAGAAAGGTATTATTAGTTTCATAACTAGCACACATATATGTCTATACATTCTAAGTAAAAATGGTATTTTACATTTCTTTTAGACTACCCTCTTGACTTTTTACGTAGTAATTGCAGTAAATCATCTATAATTGTACATGTAATTATACATATATTTATAAACATATTATCACATAGCAAATTCTACATGGTTAAAGAGATATCATTTTTAAATAAAAGAATGTTGATAATTTTTTAAATGAAAAATATTTCTTTAAAAGTGCTACAAAATATTGTGAGCTTAATTGAAACTGTTAAATAAAAATTATAATAATTTTTTAGTGCCACAGAAAAAAGCCACAAAAATTTTCTTATAGACCTATTATAAATCAGATTTTTCTTTCTCTTTTACAATAAAAACATTCATAAGACAGATTAATATAGTCAATGCTAGATATTTACTACATTATTAGCTTTCATTAGTTTGTACTTTCTTTCCAATAAGTCATACACTTATCTAAAAAAATTCTAGAGCCAACTCACAATAGATTCATAATTTTATACTTTGACATTTAGCATATTAAAACTAGAATAGATAATTTGAGTTTTATATTGACTAGTATAAAGCTCAATAAAATACAACATGATTTTTTTATTGTTCTGATTGATAAATTTAGTCATAAATTATATAAGGCATTAGATCTATGTGAAAATTTAATTTCTGATTGTCAATTGTAATTTTGTTTCAAATAGTACATTTATAACTGCTGGACCAACAGTTACTTATAGAAAGTATCTTCTTATACATGTATTGTGGTTTTGTTTCATGTGTATGAGTGTATGCATGTGTGTATGTGTGTGTGTGTGTGTTTGTGTGTGCGTGTGTATCTTCCTTTGTGTGAATATGAGTGTACCATAAGCATAGCACACATGTAAAGTTCTGAGGGAAGCTTAAAGTGACAGACCTCTATTTGAGCCAGGAACTTCTTTTATTTTCAGCAGTTCATAGGCCATGGATGCTGGCCAACAAACTTCCAGGGATTTTCTCTATGCCTTCCATCTCACTTTAAGTGCAAGAGAATTACAGATCTGCACCAGTGTACCAGTTCATATGTGGGTTCTAGAGATTAGAACTCACATACTCACACTTACACGGCAAATGCATTTAACTGCTTAGCCATCTCTCCAGTCCAGATCATCTTTCTAGTGTTAATACATTGTAGTTATGTTGGCAATAAACATTTGGTGATGAATCAGATGTCAAGATTTAGTTGGAGAAATATCTAAAAGGATCAATTATAATGCATAAAGATGATTTTTAATCTCTGTAACTTAAATTCTATAGTAATTCTCCTCTGATTTGCTAGGTATGAGTGCTGTCTGGTGTATTGTGATGTGTGCGTGTATGTGTGTGCATGTATGTGTCTAAAATCTGACAAAGTAAGGCAAACAGTAATCTTACTTCCCAGTTTTTTACACTGAAAGAGAATCCTTAAAAAGCTCAGTGTAAATATAGAATACACTTGGAAAGGAGACATGGACAAGCGAAGTCTTCTTGGTTTTGAATTACATGTGTGGAAGTTTTCATCCCTTTCAAATGCAGTTATTACGCCTAAGAACGCAGGGGCTGTTTTCTCCACTAGTGAGTGTCAGTGAGGCTTGTAACATTCTTTCTCTATCTTACAAGTAGTGAGCTGATGTAGCCTAGCAAATTGGGCCAGGTTTATTTTCGTGAATGTTCCTCCCTCTTAATCTTATTTCAAGTAATTGCTTTCAGCCACATTTGAGGACATGCATTCCCGAGGCATGGTGCCTATGTGGTTAACTTATTCTGCATAGGGAAATAATTTAGAGAACTTAAAGTTATTGATACTTTTTCTTTGTATATGATTAAAGTCATCCGAGACAAAACTTTTGTATAGAAATATGTACATTATTTTCAAATCCTTATAGTTAGTTTGTTATTCACTTAATTGAGTAGAATAAAAAAAGAAAAACCAAAAACAGAAGAAAAAGCAGTGATTTCCTTATGTATTCCTCCCAAATGTTATCTAGGAAGAGAATCCTCCAAAGTTTATAAATAATCATTGGAGATAGTGGTAATGGACACAAGGCTTGACAGTCCTAACTGGACTGACTCCATCCTGATCATATGAAGACTATAAAATTCCTCGAGAGGAATGCTATCTCTAGAAAGTGCATAGGTGCAAATATGACACAACTGAACTTTAAATTCTGTTTTCAATGTTTTCTTCCCAGAACACATGAGCTTCTAATGAATAAGTATAAAGCAAAGTCTCACAAAGTATGTGACAAAAGATGATGTTCCAATGTGTGACACAAGGGCAGGGGGTACATTACAGCAGCCACAACACAGAGACTCCAGTGACCCCAAATACTCTACAATTGTATGTGTGTGCAGGTGCTCACATAAGCTGGCAAAGGACATTAGATGCATGAGATTTTCAGTGTAATGCATTTATGGATTGTCTGCCATAGGGCTGGAATCTGGCTTCCAGACCTCAGGAATGAGTAGCAAGCCTGTTAACTTCTCAACCATCACTCTAGTCTCCTTTGATATCTAAATTTTAATTAACTTAATTGAAAATCAAGCCTAAGTGCTATGTAGTCAGATAAAGTAAACATATAGTGTTATATAGAGAAAAGATGACAATTTTGATTGTTTCTGGATTTTTTCTCTAATAACCTATTTTAGCACATTTTTAGTTGTATGTCAAGTAGATTTCCCTTTACCTTTTTGTTTTCCAATATGTACAATGCTTTTCTTGATGTTACAGCATGTTCTTTGTTACAATGAGGTTTAAGAGGAATGTCACAGCTGCTCATCATTATAATACTCTAATTGCCCTTCAGTCTAATAATCTCAGTAAATCAATACTTAAGCTCTATAAGCAAATATATGATTTACAAAGAATTCTTGCATGTCAATGTAGCAAAATAACATCAAACACTATTCCAAACTGCAAATAAACAAGCTTCCTTATAAATCAATGAAAAGAAGGGAAGCAAGTGATCACATGGGTGTAGAAATCTTCATTGAAATATGTTTTCACACTCTAAAGACTCTGATGCTTGGCCCAATAATTATACTCCAAGGAAACAATCATAAAATAAAATAGATAAACATACGTTTTTAGAATGCATAGAAGTTAGAAAATGTAAATGCCGATTTACAGAGAGACAATGAAATGGCTTGTTGCCTACAGCTTCACACTGTGCATCGATTTGAAGTGTTTGCCAATAATATATGTAAATATTTTCTACACTTCCCTCACATTGATCTGTTTCATGTCGCTGTTTTATAGTCAGGTTGTTCTTCCCCTCCTTAGCAACACCTCAAAGTAGAGAGACCGTCTAATCCTCTAGCCCTCAAATAAAGTCTAGGACTTTAATTAGAGTTACTCAACTTGTTTCTCCATGCACTTGCCTACTGTGTCAAGGAAGAGTGAAGCAGGAATCCCAGAAGCTCAAGACTGATCAATAGCCCTGCACTGCCAGGAACTTCTCTGATGGGGACAGGGGACCAAGCCAGCTTACGTAGTAAACAACTAAAGTTTACAAATCAAAGTTGTGCAGTTAAAAGTACAGCAGTTACTTATTAGATCTTCAATAAAGACAAAGCAATAAAAATATAAAATATATGTATTAATCAGTTTTAAATAAGTTAAGGCTTCATTTTTGCCAACAAGCAAGCTTTACAAAATGGCATCTACTAACAGTTTACAAACTGGGAATACTGAGTCTTCCTGGGATGGCATAATTGATTTGTTCAAAGCTATTGCCATTAGTTTTTAAAACTAACTTTTAATTGTAAACTTTATTACCTTTTGTTTTCTGACTCAGGATCAATTCCTGCTACAACAACAGAATTGTACAGCCACAAAGTGACCTCATACGCCAGGCCTCCACCGTCTGCCTTTCTCTCAAAGTCCTTCTCTTCCAAGCTTGCACGTGGACAGCCCTGTTCAAACTCAGTACTCAAATGTTTCTTCAGTTCACATTTCCAAAGTTCTCCATAATTCTCAAAAGAAAAAAAGAAAAGAAAGAAAAAACAGAGCGAAGGAATAAAAAGCCATAAAATGATGTTCATCTTAGCTACAAACTTCTGGTATCAAGTTTTGCTCTAGTTTCCCTTATATTTATGTGTTTAAACAGTCTACCCAAAGAAACGTGGGTTGGAAAATGTCTATTTGACTTAAGCAAAATGAAATGTCACAGTTCATCACTCAGGAGATTTAGGGCACTTGAGCAAGACCTGAAGCACAAAACAAGGAGGAAAACCGCTCACTGATTCACTGGCTGACTTTTGCTCTGTTAAGCTTTCTTAGAGGCCCAGGACCAGCAGTCTAGGAATGGTACCACCAACAGTGGACTATGTTTACTGTCCCAAGCCAATCTTATCAAACTATTCTCCAAATACAGTTCCCTATTCTCTAGTAACTTAAGGATGAGTCTAGTTGACACTAGCAAATAATCAGGGCACCCCAAATGGTTTTGTATCAAACACCCTCACTACTTTCTTTTCTCTTCCTACCCTGCCATCCCTCATCTCCCTTCCCCTTCATCTTCTTCCCCCTTTTGTCTCCACTTCTTCCTCATCTTTCTACTCCTTGTATTTTATTTCTAAAATATGCAGTGAGGATAGTGCTCATCACTTGTCAATAGACATCCCCACAGAATAATTACATTCATTCTCTGGGGAACTATTAAGTGCCAGTAGTGCCCCAGTCAGAGGGGAAACTTAGTGAACCCTCCCTCTCCTGAGGCTGAGTTTTGAGTGACTTAGTGCTGTACAGGTTTTCTGCAGGTAGCCAGAGCTGCTGTGTATTAATAAATTCTGTGGCCACACCCTGGCTATAAGCCCGAACTTCACAGCATTCTTTCTAATTCTCAGATTCATATTCTTTTTTAATGTTCCCTGAGCTTTGGGTAGGGGGATGACCGAGATGTCCCATTGTGCACTCACACACTGATTCTCAGTATTTTGACCAGTTCTGGGTCTATGCATTGACTGTGTCACATTGCAAATAAATATATAATTAAATCCCCCTGACCAATGTTAAGAGTAGCCAATGCCTGTGGGTACAAATAGAAATATTTATAAGGCAATGTAACAGCATAGCATTTAGCAAGGTATTAATTATAGTTTTCACCATAGGGTCTATGCTCATCTCACTTGGACAGTGGTTATAAAACCAGGCATGGATTCCCTTCTATGGAACCAGCCTCAGATTCAATCATAAAGTGACTGCCTACCCAGTAAGTAAGTATCCATGTCACTCTAGGCAGTAAGTATTGTTTGAAAAGTCAGTATTTTTGCACTCAAGCTCAGACTCTGTAAATATTAATAATGTGGGGGTTTTGTGTGTGTGTTTTAATCTCTAAGTAGCCTGCATAGTCTCTTCTTGCTAGCAGAAAGAAGTTTTCAAGTAGGTGTGAACTGATTTTTCTCTGTTCTGTAACCAAAGTGTGTGTGCATGTTGTCTTAAACAATAGTATCTTACCATGTAGTTGTTGTGGATAAACAGGGGGAAAATGGCAATATCCTATGTAGTTTGGGAAACCAATGAGTCCTCATTGACCAAAAACTCACAGGGAAGAATAAATGTCTGGCACTGAAATTATAATTTAATAGCATCTATCTTCAGGGAGTAATGTGATCTACCCCTTCAGGGAAATCCTGTTTGACCTCTATTATTTTTAAAGTAGCATTTAGAAATGATATTAATAACCAATAGGCTTCTTTTATGATTTCTCATACATCTTTAGTTGTGCTGAATTTACCAAATCAACCCACCTTTCACCCATTCTCTGTCCCCAGCCTCACTTAATCATTATGCCCTCAGTATCTAGTTATTTTATATCTCATGTGTTGTATTTTTCCTCTAATACTATTTTTGGTTGGAATATAAGATAGTAGATTTTCTTATGCTTTACACACACACACACACACACACACACACACACACACACACACACACACACACACGCACACACACACACACACACACACACACATCTTTTCACTATATTAACTCTCTTCCTCATCCTTGGATATCCCTCATATCTCTATGCCCCTCTTTGATTTAATATTTACAACACCAGTACTGTACTTCTTTACTTTCATTTAATCAGCAATGTACTATTCACCTCCTTTAAGATAGCTCCTATAACGTGACCCTTTTCCAGTCTTCTAGCTTCTACATATGTTCTAAGCTAAACACATACCTTGAAATATTTGAAGTTATACAGATTGGGTGATATCTTAGACTCAGAAAGTGGATGATTTTAAGATATAAAGTAGATTTCTGGCCTAGAAAAAAAAAAATGGCCCAGTGGTAAAGATCACTTACTGCTCTTGCAGAGTTCCCAGGTTCAGTTCCTAGCACCCACATGGCAGCTCAAAATCTTCTGTGACTCCAGTTCCAAGGCCTTCCATGGTGTTAGAGAACTTTTGGCTATGCTCTCCTCCAAATAGTTGTCAATCACCCTTGTCAAAAGCCTTGGAAATCTTCAATGGTTTATTGTTTTTTTGGTTTTGTTGTTGTTTTGTTTTGTTTTGTTTTGTTTTTTCCTAAGATACATTTACTTCTAACGATATCTCCCAAAGACTTGGAATTTATAAAAATCACTAACTAGCTTGTATCCAGGCATTTAATGGCCTTCTTAGTCACTTTGATACTCTTGTAAGAAAAACAAACAAACACTGTGATCATAGCAACACGCATAAGAGAAATAATTTTCTGGAGATTTGTTTACAGTTTCGGAGGGTCAATGCATTATCATTGTGTTATTGATCCTAGGGGCAGGCATGGCAACATGGAAGACATGGTGTTGGAAAAGTCACATTCTAATCTGCAAGTAGAGATAGAGACAGAAACAGAGGGGAATGAGAGGGGAGGGCTCTGGCACTGGCATTTAGAATCCAGGGTACTGGCTTAACTGGCTTGTTTTGTGTATCAACTTGACACCGTACAACTTGACAAGCTACAGTTATCAGACTGTTAGGAACCTCAGTTTGAATAAATGCTTCCGTAGATCCAGCTGTAAGGCATTTTCTCAATGAGTGATCAATAGGGAAGGGCCTCGACCACTGTGAGCGGTGCAATCCCTGGGCTGGCCATCCCGGGTTCTATAAGAAAGCAGGCTGAGCAAGCCATGGTCTCTGCATCAGCTCCTGCCTCCAGATTTCTGCCCTTTTTGAGTTCTTGTCTTGACTTTGTTTAGTGGCAAGTAGCAATGTGGAAGTATAAGCTGAATAAACCATTTACTTTTCAATATGCTTTAGGGTCCTGGTGTTTCAATGAAGCAAAAGAAACTCTAAGATACCCAGTGACATCCCTATTCTAAGAAGGTCATGCTTAATCCTTCTCAAACAGTGCCACCCCATGTTGATTAAGCATTCACATACATGAATCTATGGGGCGATTCTTATTCAAATGACCATGATTAGTTTCCTTTTAAAGACCAATCTGAATCTGCCTCTTCTATGGTCTTTTCTGTTATTTTATATTTGCTTTTTAGTCTGCTTTTACTTGTTCATTATTTAAAAGAATTTTACAATTTATGGTGTGCATCAATACTGTTGTGTATGTGACAGATAGATGATGGTACTATCAGATAAATATGTATGGCTACTATAGTAAATGCATTTATAATATCATATAGTTTACTTCATGGCAACAGCAACTAAAATCTATCTTTTTGGCACAAATATAACATGTAATATATATTTGTTATTTTTTCTGTTGCTGTGATAATAAATCACCACCAAAGAACAACTTACAGCAATATGAAAGTTTATTTTGTCTTATAATTACAGAAAAGGTGACCATAATGATGGGTAAGACATACCAGTTAGCTATTAGAGCAGAAATCTGAAACAATATCAGTCATATACATGAAGTGGAAAGAACTCTCTAGAAGTAGAGTAAATTGACAAACTCCTACAGCAAGGCCCCATGTTGTAAAGTTCCATTAACTTCCCCAACAATTCCAGACAAGTATTACAATACAGGAAATCATGGAGGACTTTTGTTCTTCAAATAACCACATACATCTTGATTTACCTCCTACATTTCTGCTATTTTATATCCTCGGATATGTGCCTGCCCTCCTCTTCCCTTTCCTTAATAATAACTGATTTATTTTCTATATGTGTACATTTGGCTGTTTTCTATTTATATTTCACATATCAGTGTAGATCATGAATTCTTTTTTTAAAGTCAGATTATATTGGCACTATTCTGGCTTAAATGAAAACATTAAAAAATATAAGTAAACCTCCAATCTTAAGAAAAGTAATCTGAAGTGCAAGACTTTTAGAAATGATGAGAAGCTTTATGTTTTTAACTGAAAAAGGAGTTAACTTTTAAAAACCAGCATTTCTCAAAACACGGTATTTTTTCAACCCAGCCAGTGTTTCAAAACATAAATTTGAATATGACAAGTAAGCATTGGAAAATATGTCACTAATAGGTTGCATTTGTTCACAGAAATCCTATAATGTTAACAGGCAACAATGTTGCCTTTCTCTGTCCAGCATCAGTATGTTATTCTAATATTTACACTCAAGATATCCCAAATCTGTTCCATAAAAACTATATGGATCTTTCAATTTCATATTAAAACTTCATTTTAATTGTTACAAACTTACCTACTCTATGAACTAATGATTTGTTTAATTTTCTGTATATATTCTGACTAGAAGATAATTTAGGATATAAAATTGATAAAGAAATGGTGTGTGTATATTTGTATGTGTTGTTGTTTTGAATAATTCAATACTCTGAATAACAGGCATTCAGATCATCAGAAAAGATACAGGGAGCTGAGCTGAGTTTCCCCCTTCCTCAATCATATTAATGTTTTCACGCTGTAATTAGATAAATGAAATGGCCTCCTTCCTTTGCCAAGGTAAGTAGACATATAAATTGTGTGAAATATAATTTAATTCCTTTTAAGTGTCACACAGCATACAGCGAGAAAGATAAGGACAGGAGGCCCATTCATAATCGAGAAACCGTAAACACCCATTCAGATGTCTAGTCTAAGTGACTTATCCAAACTTCTGGGTCACCCAATTACACGACTTACCAAAGTGGCGACTCTGTGAATGAATACATGATCTCTATAGAAGCCAGAAGAAACATCATTTTCTGTCTGCTTTCTGATCACTGCTAAGCAAAGGGCAATAAACCAAGGGAATTGAGTAGAGAGGCAGCTTAAAGCCAGAATAAAAGGCAAGCAGGGAAGAAAGCCCAGGAGGCCAAATTAAGTGTCAGAGACCATCTACTTCTTTTTCTTCTTTTTATTCTAAAGCATAGTGAAGGAAATAAATGACTGAAAATAAAAGCTTCCCTCTGGGAACACTGTGGCAGCAAGCCCCTGTTTGAAGTGTTCCTTTTCAGTTAATACGGAAGATTTGTAAAGATGAAAACACTGTGATAAGATGGGCCTAATTATTGCCATTTTGAAATGAGCCTTTGGAGATATCAAAGTTCCCCACTCTTTCTCTGTCTTTCTATCTCACACAGATACATTTTTACACACATAACCAAATATGTGATTTCAAGTGTATAAGTAAATACGCCTAGCAATGAACACCAATAGAAGTTGACCCTGGGACTTAGAAAAGAAATCATAGTAAAAAGCATACACAAATGCTCAAAATATATCAAAATATTCAGTGATTCTATACACACTATACAATATAAATTTAGTTTATAAAATTAAGTATTTTATAAAATTACAAATAAACAATGACAAATGAAGACAAAATGCATAAGTTTTATGACTTGATAACTTTATACTCACCCTCCCCCCACACTCTGGGAAATCTCTAATTATGTGTCTCTCCATGTTGCATCCTGTTACTTGGTAGAATTACTGAGGCAGGACAGTCTGAATATGTTATTTCAAATAACAATTAGGAAAATTCCTTTTATGTGCCTTTAATTTACCTATATTTATAATAAATCATATGTGTGCATATTTTGATAATTTAAAATTTGGCTTTGTAATTTGCAAACCTTTTTATGTTCCAAGGATGAAAAATGAGGGTTAATGGCAGGCAGAAAGAAAATTGTATGGCCCAGGAGGCAATGCCGTGGCATGATGAGAGAACACAGCAGTACTGCAGTCAAGGGAGGCTGTAGTCAGATGTTACCCTGTTCCATCTGGCTGGTCTCACAGCTGCTTATGAAATAATTACTCTTTCTTGGAGGCTTAATATTATAAGTTCTGGGCCAGTAGCTCAATCTTATTACTATCTAGCTCTTACACTTAAATTTACCTGTAATTCTTATCTATTTTTAGCCATGTGGCTTGGTATCTTTTCTTACTGAAACATTCTCATCTTGCTTTCTTTGTGCCCTACTGGCATCTGCTCCTCTGCCTTTCCTCTTCCCAGAATTCTCCTAGTCTGGTCACCTTGTCAATACTTCCTGCATGCCTACTGGCCAATTTTCAGTTTATGAAATCAATACGAGTAACGAATCTTTATAATATATTAGAAAATTACCCCACAGGTCCTCTTTTTTTCTTTTAAAATAAGAACTTCAAATCTAATCTCCTTTGTATAGCTTTATTTCTTACCACTATCCATAACAACTTGTATCCATAATTCTATAAAAGACAAATATCCATACCCCACCTTTAGGAAATGCAGGCATAATTCTTTAGACCACTTCCTGCTGATTGGGGGTACTGGTAATCTTATAGGGATCCAAAGAAAATTTAGGATTATTGTTAAGTCTTGACTGGAGTAGTCTGTGAGGCTATGTCTTCTCAATCTGGAAGCTGTTTCTGAGGAAACTGCAACAGAGATGCTCTGAAATATTAGATGATCTTGGCCATCTATTCCCATCAGAGACTATTTAGGGGGGTCTTTCTCCATCAAACCTTAATTCTTTAACCTGGAATGAATCCACAGCCAATGTGGGATAATGTTATAGTGCATCATGGTTGTTGAATTGATGTCCTTGGGCATGTTCTGGAGTGTTTCACAACAGGCACCACTTCTCCTGGATGCTTCATGGTATTTCGACATACTTGAATGATAGGTACAATGTTAGTATACAAAGAGCAGGATTAAGTCATGGATAAAATACTAAAAAAAGAAACGAGCATGGATGGAAAAACAAAATAAATAACATTTGTATAGAATACACGAAACAGACCCATAGATACTAGAATAGCTGAGCAAAGACTTTCAAGGACTCTTTATTCGATTCAGGAAACATTACCTATAAAATAGAAAATTGCTAAAGTTTTGCAAATGAAGTTGATGACATAATTAGAATATTAAATTCATATTGTACAAATTCTAGTTTGAGTATTATGAAAACCTGGAGCCAGATACTGGGAAAAAGGCTGGTATATCAGAGAAAAGAAACAGACCACACTTAATTCTTACCCAGCCAATTTCTCAGGCTGATCAGGGTAAATGCTGATGTGGGAATGTCTTTCTGTATGCTGTGCATATCAATCTTTAAATAAAGGAGCTGTTTTGGCCCATGACAGGCACCATAGAAAAAGTAGGCAGGGGAATGAGAATAGGTAGGAAAGGAAGGGTGGAGTCATAGATAGATCGACCCAGTTGCCAAAGAAGAAACATGTGAGGAACACAGGTGAGCCACGGGCCACGTGGCAGGCAGATTAGTGACAATGGGTTGAGTTAAGATGTAAGAACAAGCTAGCAATGTGGCTGAGCCATAGGTCAAACAGCACAAACTTAATATAAGCGTCTGGGTCATTTTGGGGGCCTAATGCTGTCTGGGGCAGAGGTCTGTGGGTCTGGACCTCTGGCCGCCTGGGGCCAAGAAACTTACTGCAACAAAATGCTATTTTCAAGGGTTCTTTGCTTGACTGGTCACTTCTACAGAATGCGTGGATTTCTACTTTCTCCTGCCTTATATCTCTCTCCTGCCCAGCTATTTCACTTTCTGTTCAACTCTGTATGATAATCCTAGAGTTAGGATTACAGGTGTGAAATACTACATGTTAGCTCTTAGACCTTAAACTCACAGATAAAACAGGAAGATCTCTGGCTCCTGAGTGGAAGGATTAAAGGTGTGTGTCACCACTCTCTGACCTTCATGGCTTGACCATGGGTGGTTCTATTTTGTGATATTCCAGGTTGATTTTTATTAAATATACAAGATATCACCACAATTTAGAAATATGCAAGCAATAAATTTGAAGGTTTAACAATCAATGAAATTGTCAGAATACCTTGTGATTCTAAGCCAAAATCTGAAGTTCAAAAAAGAGGAGACCAAGCTGTAGAGTGGTAATAGTAGGTCAAATCAGCTGATGTAAACATGGAGGTGTGGCATAAACAAAAATAACAATTAAAAGGGCTCCTTTCTTACAACTCACTGGATTTAAATGTTAGATTTAGGGTGTAGGTGTTTACGACAAAATACAAAAGTTTTCATGAACTAGAATAACTTTGAAATTTAGAAGTTTCAACAGTCACTTCTCAACTAAAATCTAAATAGTAACATTCTACACTTAATGGACAGTTTGGAATTGTGTGGAATTTATAATGATGTTTTGTCTTGAAGATACTGATTGAATGATTTAAAGAAATATATTAACTCATCCAGCTATAATTACATAATCAAAACACAAAGAGCAGACGCAGGAAGCAACAAAACAAACATACAATTTGCATCTAGGTAAGAAAAATTAACTTCACAAAAAACAAGAGAGAGATTAGAGTTTGAAAGAAAATCTACGTAATCTACCATTGGTCCCACAACAAAGAGGGTTTAGAGGCTGACCTAGTGCCTGCTATGAAATGCTGCTTGTATCTTGGAAATCTTCAAAAACAATAAAAACTTGAAAATCTTATGAAAAAGGAAATATATTTCTTAAAATTCATAGCCCTCTATAACAGTGATATAATATAATAGAACATTTCAAATAATGCAGATCAGAATCCAATCATATCAACTGGTATTATCTCAATGTTGTCCTAAGAGTGCACTTGTTGACTTGTACCTATGTTTAATTTTTTTTTCACTCTGAGTTCTGGCACATGTGATTGTAGGATCTTCTTATAGTTTTTGGTCACAGTTATGAGTGACGTTAGTGATAATTTTGCACTGATATTTCTAGTGTTGTAAAATTGTACCACTGTCTTGTTTTTACCTTACCACAGGCCTTGTTTTTCTTAGTAGCCCCTAATTCTGAATCTTACTGGAAATATTTCTTTGCTAAGAAAACACCATGAGACCTCAAGTTCAGTTGTTATCTAGTCCTCCTTAAAGGTCTTCTGTACAGTAATTAGGTGAGGAGAAAGAAAACACAGAACAAAATGAGAAAGCACTTATGCTGTGAAATTCTTAGTAGCCTTGATGTTTGTTCTGTGTTTTCTTTCTCCTCACCTAATTACTGTACAGAAGACCTTTAAGGAGGACTAACCAGGAGGATTCCTGATAACTTAAAGTATGAGAATGAAATTTAGGGTGGTTGTCAGAGTTTCCCTATTATCTTCCACTGGGTAATTGGAACTTTCTAATATGTCTCTTGGATCCAAGTGTCAAAGATAGCAACAAGCAGTTTAGTGAATTAAGACAGAATTAATACTGTGGAAGACACTTCACAAGAAGCAGGAGATTTTAAAATATCGTGGAAAGGCAATTCCAGAAATGAGTGTAATAACAAAGAAAAATTTTAATTATAATTATCAATTTCTATAAATTTTTCTATGAATATTCTGTGAATATTCCAACTTCTATGTTATATATTGGAAGGAAATTCATTGTTCCTAAGAAATTCAAAATATAAGAGAAAAATCTGTGCTGAAATTGATCTTGAGAGTTTTTTTAAAGAAGGAAAGATGAACACTCTATAGCGTTCTACTCTAAACTGGACGTAGTTTCCAAGAAAAGTGTTCCTTTGCTTAACAAAGTCCAGATCCTATGAATGGCATGATGGTATAGACCTTGATTATTCTCTGATAATGGCAGAGGAAGTAGAGCCTCTATGGCCGAATAGGCAAGAAATGCATTGTGGTGGAGAACTAGAAAAATACATTTAATAAATTACATCCCAGTGCCAAAATGTAAATCCTGGAAACATACATTCAAGTAACATATGAACTCAATGAGCTATATTTATAAATATATTTGCAAATACAAATATATTTATGCACAAAACAATAATTAGTGAAAAGGGGGCCATGAAATTAAGGAACATGGAGGGTTTGGAGTGAAAAAAGGGGAAGAAGTAATGCTACAATTAAATTCTAATCTCAAAAATGAAAGGGGATGGCATTAACATTTATAAATGGCAAACCAAACCAAAGCAAAAGGTCTCTTGAGAAGAAAAATGTAGTCTAATTTATATGATGTACGTGCGTGTCATGCAGAAAAGTCTGAATGTATAGAAATAAGGAAAGTGGAAAGTCACTACTTTGTAAAAATTAGATTTTGTATTGTTTTGGGTTGAATTCCAGAATGTAATCTACAGGCTCATGTTCTATGATTGCCGTGCTGTCTTTAAGGCAATGGAAATTTTAGAGGATGGAGCATAGTTGGAGCAAGTAGAGGTTTGAGAGTTAGCTTTTGTAGGTAAAACCTAATCCTCCTAAATCATGTTTCTCGTATTCTCTGTTTCCTGGTTGACCCCATTTTTGGAGTCTCCCACACATTACTCATATGCCAATGAATTTGCTCATGACATCACTGGTTAGTGTTGACTAAAAGCTCTTAAAAAATTATGTCCAAATAATTCACTTTTTCTTTAAGTGCTTTCAATTAGATATTTCCTTCCAGGGACAAGAGAAATAACAGATGCATTTTAACAACTCGATATGAATATCATCAAATTTAACTGAGCTGAAATATTTGCTTAGGCACTGTCTACTTGCTCATACTGGTAGTAAGCACTTTTTTTCTGTCAACCTTTATTGTAGATATTAGAAGGGGCCTTTCTACCTGCTCATATGGAAAAAATTCTGGAAGGTAAATAGAAATAACAGAATTTAATAGTTGGGCGAAAAACATCCACACAATTTTATATTTCACATGTAGACAAAGAGATCTTATTTTCTGATTTTATGTTCTGGCATGCACAGGAACATAAAATTAATCACCTAGTTTGCCTGGAAGCTTATGAAGACAGGGAAATATTTATGTTTGAATTCTACAGACAAATTCAAATATATTTTATTACATATTGAAGACAAATCATTTCTTGAGGGAGTTTCAGGTTAACTCTGTTTTAAAGCAGAGTCAGGAACACAGTCTACATTAGAAGTGTTTATGATTGACACATGCTTCTTTGTTCACTCTCTCTGGAGCTCACTCTCTTTGGAGACAATGGTGTGGAGAGAAGGAAATTCCTGTGGTAAAGTTCTATCTGGATCTTAGAGTCCATGTGGAAACTCCAGGCAATAGGACAGGTATCGAGTATTGTTTCAAGGTGGGCTGGAATAATCAGGACTTTATTCCTCACTTGTTAGTCATTGGTTGGTTTTACATCCCACAGAGTGACAGTTTTCTAGAGCTGGAGTTCCTTGTAGCCATTTCTGAATTAGGAACTGACACTGGCATGCTTTCTTCAAACTTGACCACACTTCCAGCAGCTGGATAGCCAGTTTGTCAATTAAGACACTGAGGAACTATATCTCAACATGTTCGTGAATGAGGTAATTTAAATAGAAACTTGAACTTGGTGTATGAAGTAGTCACTATGGATTATAGAAATGAATGTCAGGTGAAATGTTCATTAGAAGTGTTTAGGGCAAAAAGGTGCACATAGGTTTTGAACACACCAGGTATGTCTATATTTATGTCCTTTCTGTAAAAGCACCAGGTACCTGAAGAATTCTAAGCATAAGACCCTGGGACAAGGTTGGTGGAAAAAGAAATTAATCCATAAAAACAGGAGACTTTGAATCTATGAGACTTTGCTAATATTGTTAGAATTAAATACCACAGACAAGAGTGTAAAAGTTCATTCTATCGATAAATTCTTAATGAGTGCTGTGAGTTTTAAAATTAGTAATCTTACCAGAAAGAAACATAGAAGAAAACCATATTGGAAAAACTCAGGTATTATATCTGGCCCTGAGGATGTAAGGTGCTTTGAACCAAGGCACACAAGACATGTGTAGGAGCTGGAAAAAGCAAGCAAACAAATTCTATATAAGACATAGGGGAAAAACTCTCACCAATACTTTTATTATTTATTAGATTCATCTCACACTTCTCACAAAAGTAAACGTAAATTTGCATTATTTTAATCAAAGAGTATGTCACAAGAAAAATGAATTCTGATAAAAAGTTCCAGATCTGGCCATGAGGAGAGCTTGGTTACTTAACATCAATTTTGATTATTTTTCCTATTGCAGGTTATTAAGACACGGTGTCATGTAGCCTAGACTGACTCCAATTTCCTGTGTTGCTGAGAGTGCTCTCTGACACTTAATCTACTTGCCAAGTGATGGGATTGTGGGAATGCACCATACCTGGTGGGACTTGGATTACATTATACATGATACTGGTTTTGTTCTGATTAATTGACCCTGTATATTTATCTGTTTCTGTGACACTTGTGGAAGATTTACATTTGTGTTACATGCAGCACATATATGAAAAATAAGTTTGTAAAAAAGTAATATAATTGGCAAAATTACAAACATTAATGAAACGATTAAACTAATTGTGTGTATGATATTCCATACTACTTAGATAAAGGACGATGACAGACAGAAAGTATTGGGACTGTTACGTAAATAAGTCTAACACAGGTAAATGAAATAGGAACTCACTTGGGATAAAGCTCAAAATGAGGAAAACAATTCTGTCATAATGCTGTGTCTCCTGGGTTGCTATTTAAAGACACAATTAATTTCAAAACTCAGGACAAATATAAAATCCTGGGACAGATTAGATATGTCATGGGATTCATAATCTTAAAGAATATTAGATAAGCATAGAAACTTATCACTAATATTATCCTTCCTTCACAATCACAGGAAACATTTTACTAATACTTAAGTACTTAAGTGTATAAGGTAGGATTTAAGCAAAGAAGTATTTTGACTAAAAACAATAAAAATTAAATTTTTTGTTATTTATTTTGCACTTGTCTTGCTCCACCTGCAGCAGATTGGGGACCTGACCCAAGGTCTCACCAGCTGCAGTACTCAGAACAAGGAGGAACACATTAGGGTTGGCCATGTAGACAAAGGATCAGATCAGCCAGCCATGAGAGATGGAGAGGGGCATAGCTGGTGCTGCCTCCCGCCTCTTCCGCATAGTGATGAGAATGAGGGAAAGGCCCCCTCCCCAATCCCTTGCTGCCTAAGGCAGGTGGAAAAGTTGCCTCTGAGGTCACAATAGTAGAGAGCTTCCCCTGTCCCTCATCAGCTGCAGAACTAGGAAGAATACCCTGCACCTCGCCTGGCAGTACAGTAGAGCTGGCCCTGATGGTGCAGGTGTGGGAGAGCTGATCTTGAGGGTTTGAAAGCAGGAGAATTGGCCCTGCCCTCACTCATTGCTGCAAAAGTAAACCAGAGGGGGAATTCTGGAGACTTACTCTGGTGTTAAGGACAAGGGAGAGCTGCCTGGCTGTCCAACCCTGCAATTTCCCAGGCTCAGAACCAGGGCTGTGAATTGGACCACTCCAGTGCTCATCCCATCATTGATCTGCTGGAGCACATGAAGGGGCCAATCTTAAGCTGCATGACCTTCATAACACAGGGAAAAAACAGGATATCCAAGAGGAGTACCACTGAGGGCCAAGCAATGATAGCATTGCGGAAACCTGATACTGCTTTGCAATGAACACTTGCAAGTAAAGATATATGAATAAAGGGATTTACTGTCTGATTTGCTGTGTAGCGTACAGCTTCCAGAAGAATACTTTTACCGTTTTTTTCTTACATTTTATTTTATTAAGGGTGGTTTCAAGAGCAGAGGGTGGATGAAAAGGGAAAGAGCAATGAATGGGATGCAGATGAATGATGTAAAAGACACAAATAATCAACAAAAATAAAGTTAAAAAATGCAAGAGAGGAAAAACAAAACTAAAATAATTACTTCCTTACAAAAGTGAGATTTACAAATCTTATTACATACTTTTGGAAATAATCATAATCTTTACATCTAAAGACAATGCATTAGGATGACAAAATTAATTATACCTTACATAATTTATTAGTTGACACATTTCTCTTCCTGCTTTTACCTTATGAATATGAAATATATCCTCAATAGCGTGTATGTTATGTTTTTATATTAAGTTCATGAAATACAACCAAGAAATATTTAGATGGAAAATATAGTTAATAGGAATTGCATGTTTATAGTAGCTACTGAACAGCAGGAAGTTTCTAATTTTCCCCTTTGGGAAATAGATCTATTTCATTCTGTTTAACTATCAATGATGTACAAATGCAGTATGAATAAGAAGGTCATATCTGTTTATCTTTGCAAAAATACTACCAGAATAACAAGAGTTAGAGGAAGGTAGGTAAACAGAAAACAATAGTATATTTTGCTTGTTTTGAAGTTAAATGTCATTAGAGGCACAGTCTGTTTCTGATGCATATGTATGTATTCCAGCTTAGGATGTTTTGTAACTTACTAGTGATTTATGTTTAATGTATAAAGGGATACTTCTTGGCATCACAAAGCTAATGTGTAATAATAAAGAAGATAGAGACAGCTTTCTGAAAGTCCTTATACTGAAGGTTGTCATTATGGGTCGATACTCAGGACTGGCAGTCTGCAAGACTCCGGTGCCATTTGAGTCCTTCAGAATTAATATCACAGCAGGAGTTACTCATTCTGTGTTTCATCTGTGTTTTTCCCTTTATAGTTTATCTGAATTGTCTGGTAAGTACAAGTGTTTATTGATGATTTAAGGAACATTTTTGACATTTCCTGTTTACTAAAGTGTTTTGTAGTGATAACATAACTAAATAATTTAATAAATTTGATAAATAAATGATTCTCTAAGCTTATGCTTAGCGTGATATGAAGATTCTGGGTGATTCCAATAGCCAGGTAACTGTACAATTAATCACCTGCAATTGTTCTGGAAGAGAAGTCTATATTCTGGGTTTATGTCCAGGACTAATTAAGCATACTCTTCTTAAGTACTAATTTTTCAAAAAGTGATTCTTTCTTGGCTATGGAACAGCCCACTTAAATCTTTTAAATTGGTTTGCTGGGGAGATACCTTGACCTTCCTCTCTTTAGATACAGACTGGTGTTCTACATTTCTCTAACTAAAGCCTTGTCCACAGCAAAGCAATTAACTGAATAATTGCCCTAATGGGATTTTAACCTCACTCTACATTTTAATTGGATGATTGCTCCAGTGTGAACATACTCTAATATGATCTTAAGAAGATTTTAGCCTTTGACTTCCAATGCTAAAGTCTACTATGCGTTCCCTCTCTTGAAAGTTTCCTTATTAGATATGTAATTAGTGATAAAAATAAGATATTTGAAACAAAAATTTATGTATGAGAAATAAACTTCCTGTAAGTGGTAATGTGTTGAGAAAGCTGTGAGGAAAAATGAACAGTTTTGAAAGAAGTCTCAATATATCATCCTAAATGGTCTTGAGTTCACAGAGATTCACCTGCCTCTGCCTTCCAAGTGCTACTAGGCCAAGCCATAAAAACTTTTCAAAGTTTTCTATAATCTCTCTGCCTCGGTCATTGTTCTAGTACTGTGAAGAGACACCATGGCCAAGGCAACTCTTAGAAAAAAAAGAAAAGCATTTAATTGGGGGCTATTTTACAGTTTCCAAGCTTAGTACATTATCATCATGGCAAAGAACATGGCAAGATTCAGGCAGTCAATGATGTGTAGAAGTAACTGAGAGTTCTGCTTCTGATCCACAGACAGCAGGAAGCTAGAGAGAAAATTCAGTACATCTTTGTTGAGAAGTTGGGTGTTATTCTTATTGATTGGCCTTTATTGATTACATGGTCTTGATATTCTTTCTTTATTCTGTATGTTTAGTGTTTTGATGATTATGTGGCAAGTGGACTTTTGGGATCTAGTCTATTTGGTGTTCTATAAGGTTCTTGTATCTTCATAGGTATTTCCTTCTTTAGGTAAGGAAAATTTTCTTCTATAACTTTGTTGAACATATTTTAAATGCCCTGTGCTGGTATTCTTCTATTCCTATTATTCTTAGGTTTTTTCCCTCATGGGGTCTCAGATTTTTATGGAGTTTTTTGTTATAACTTTTTGACTTTAATGTTTTATTTGACTAATGAATCTATTTCCTTCTATAATGACAACTAGATTGGTCATTCATTTTATTATAGGGGAAGTCATACTTAGGCGCTCTCTCCACTATTGCTTGGAGTCCTATCTGAGATCATCTTGTGGGTTTTTGGATGTTTCCCTAGCACCAGGTTTCTCTCTAATACCACAATGCCTATCATTTCTTTTAATTATTTCTATAATATATAATTATAACATAATATAATATATAATTATAATATTAATATAATATAATATAATTATATATTAGTTACATACAATTGGATTCATTATGACATTTAGACATATACATGTTGTATTTTGATTGTATTTACCCCATTAATTCCTTCTCCATTCCCATTAATCACTTCCTGTCTCGATTAATCCCTGCCACCCACTTCATATCTGTTTGTTTTGTTTGTTTGATAATGATGTTCAGTGAGACTCACTAGATTGTTTCCAGAATTATGCCCACCTTGCCATGAAGAAAATATCTCCTTGAATTGTCAGAGAAAGGTGAATTCCCATAGTTGCTTATTCACGTCTATGACAATGTGAACAGGCCCAGACTTAAGGAGCTCTCAACTACTGCTTCCCTGATGAGGACAATGAACTAAGGCTCTGAAACTGTAAGCGAGTCCCTAAATAAATATTTTCTATTATAAAAGCTGATGTGATGTCTCTACACAGCAATTGGAAATGCCTATGAGAATAGATAATTCTTACGCTGGCCTGATTTCTGGGGGTCTGATGCTACTTCGTACAGTTGCTAAGGGTTCATGGTGGTTATAACTATGTCCTGCCTAGAAAATGTCATTTTGTGGACACCTCTCCTCACTTTTCTGCTCTTACATTATTTCTCTCTTCTACAATGTTCCCTGGGCTCTTGGTGGTAATGACAATGATCATAGTAGCGGTGGTGGTGGTGTGTCTTTGAGCCTGTGTGTGTGTTTGGGGGTTGTATACATCTTTTCTAGTGCTTACTCCTCAGTGGTTCTCACCAGCATCTCATACAGCCACGGGTTTTCCATGTGTCTCCATTCACTGCTAGGCAAGACTTCACTATTTAAGTCCAGCAGGTGACTTTGTCTCTATGGCTCTGTGTATAAACATAGACGAACAGAGTATAGTGTATAGTTTGATGCCAAGGTAATTTAATTAAGTAGCTATCTTGGGCATTCTATCACCACAGACACACAGAGAGAGGGGGGAGGGAAGGGGAGAGGAGAGGGACAGAGAGTCTAGTAACTATTTAGTCACAGTTTTTCAGCCATATTTATAGTGTTCGGCATACATTTTCTTATGTAAAATAAAAAAAAAAAAGGCCCAAATCAAATTAGGCAGTGGTTGTTACTCCATTACAGTCATGCATGACTAGAAACATCTTGCTTGGCAAATTAGTATTGTGGTTAGAAAATCTGGATAGAATAGACCTATTCCATAAGTATATTTAACCACAGCAACTAGCATATTACATCTGGCACCGTGAATGCCAGCATGCAGGTTTCCTTCAGTCTATTTTCACACTGATCTTTCTCTATCCTGTACTCAAGGTGAATGGTGTCTGCACAATAAGTTCTCATCAACTAATTCAGGTGAATAAACAAGAGAGATATCAGCAGCTTATATTATAATCTGGCCCCAGAAGTCTTCCTGTTCAATAAAATTTAGAGACGAGTCCCCTACTTGGTACTGTGGCTTTTGTTTAGTGGTTCATAGCTTCCAGGCACAGTGTTTTCTCATCTTGTGGGATATCCCCTTTAAAACTCCGTTCTCAGTTTGTTGAGATACGAGATTTAGATTTCTGAGTGACTTTCCACACTATCTTCGTTTTGTTTCACCTTCTTTCCTCTTATCTTCTCATTTTCCCTTCTCTCTATTTTAATTGACATAGTACCTCTCTGCATTCACTTAAGCTTTTGGTGGTGAGTTTTTTATTTAAGAACTTTCTTATCTATTTACAAATCAACCACAGATTCCTTCCATCCCTACCCACCCCCCAGCTTCTATCACTGAATCACACCCCAACGCCTCTTCGGAAAGGGTGAGGTCTCTCATTGGATGTTTTGGGTGTTATCAAAACATGGTACATTCAGTTGAGGCAGGTCCGACACTCCCCCCACATACATACAACCTGCATCAAAGCTGATCAAGATGTCCCACCATAGGTAATGGGCTCCAAAAGGCCAGCTCATGCACAACGGATATATCTTGATCCCACTGGCAGAAGCCGCTTAAACAGACTAAGATACACAACTTTCTTCCCAATCAGACGGCCTAGTCTGGTTCCATGTAAGCTCCATAGCTATCGATCTAAAGTTTCTGAGTGTTGAAATGGGGTTTCTGACCACATGTGGCCAGAGGTCCAGACCCACAGCTGCTGCTTAGGCCCCCCCAAAATGACTCAGAAGCTTATATTAACTCCAGGCTGTTTGGTCTATGGCTCAGGCACATTGGTAGCTAGTTCCTTCATCTTAACTCAACCATTTCTATTAATCTGTCTGCCATGTGGCCCGGGGCTCACCTGTGTTCCTTCTCTGAGCATCTAGCTGGATCTATCTCTGATTCTGTCCTCCTCCTAACTATGCTCTGATTTCCCCTCCTACTTTTTCTGTGGTGCCTGTCATGGATCAAAACAGCTCCTTTATTTAAAGATTAATTTTCACAGCATACAGAAAGACATTCCCGTATCACCTGAGTTTCCCCTAGCTTGGTGCTGTGGAATTATGCTTTTGTACACTGTAAATATTTGTCATCATAAATATTGGTTTAACAAAACACAGATTGGTAAAGTAGCTAGACAGGAGGTAGAGGCTCGGCAACCAGACTTGGAGAATTCTGGAAAAATGAAGAGCATGATGACAGTTAGAGCACTCACCACTCTGATTATAGGATAGGCCTGCACTGGAACCCTAACTGTTGCTAGTGGTCTAACCTGTGGATTGTTGGGAATGTCCCTGGCTTCGTAGGGTCTTTTATGCCTTCAGGAAAGCCTAGCTATACTGTTCTCTTTTTATTCTCCTGGGTTTTCCTGGTAAAGTCTGAGGTAAACACTGAACTAAACTTTCAGGCTAGTATCTGCATTTGATCAAAATCCAGTATATTTTTGGGCACAGCTTCTATTGCTCAATATAAATAAACTTTTCTTACTACATTTTACAGAAATTTGGTGATTTCTTTGTGACAAATATTCTACGTTTGTCAAATCTTCTTTTATACCAAAAACTGTGTACTTACAACTGTCGATATTTTTATAACTGTTATATTTAAAACATAAGACATGGGACATTTTGCACTCTGTTTTTTAAAATTTCATTTCATTATATAATCACCAGGCAAACTTAAAGAATTCTTTATTTGAAGACATATATTTAAGTTAAATGTTACAAAATCTTGTTGGTTAATCTTGATTTTTAACTTGTTAAATTCAGAAATATCTTGGAGACTAGTAAGACATACTTCTGGGAGCTTCTAGGAGAGTATCGAAGAGAGAAATGGCATGTTTTATGGCAGTTGAGGGAGTGGCCTTCCAAGAATGTGGGTAGTATTGTCCAAAAGCAAAGGGTCCTAGATAGAACAGTAGCCAAAGAGTACTAGCTACTCAGTCATGCTCTGTCTAGTTCTCTGCCTCTATTTCATGATGAGGTGATTTCTTCCTAGTATGGTTTCAGAATGGGGCTGAAAGCAACTGGTTCAGACAACCATGGAGGGAAGCCTCTGAGCTGGGAAGCCAACAGAATTCATTCCTTCTTTTAAATAGCTTATGCCAGGTATGTGACAAAACTTAAACACACAATGGATGAGGGTTTTAATCACATAGTATTCATTAATATGTGAATTAAAATGGTTTACATGTGTTATCTTATAGTACATTTAATTCAAAATTTAAAAATGTCCACATTCTCTACACAGACACATTATGCTCTTCATAGGAATTTTCTGGAATTGGTAAAATGGAGTACAGGGACAATAGACATGCTGAAGTAGAAGACCTAGATAAGAAAGACAGTAAGTAGTTCCTTTACTGTTCTAATGGTGTGGACTCGAGCAGAACACTAATCAGGTCCAAGAAGGAAAATAGTCATTGGCTGATGCAAGGTTTAAAGATGTGGTACTGATTATGCTTGGAGCTTGTATTTTAAAAAATGGGGCTCCCACAATGTAAGTGCATGCCTGAAAGAAGACAGTGAGCTTATAGTCAGGGTTCAGAATACTTGATTCAGGCACCAGGACTGGCAAATCTCAGAACTTTTGATCAATAAAGATCAGAAATGAATGATCAGGCCTGGTTTATATGTGCATACATAAGGCACTGAAGTTATACTATGCTCTCACATCTTGCTGGTATTTAATTCCCATTATATTAATAACATCAATAAAATGAGAAAGGTAAGGGGTTATTAAACAGTAAAAGCATTGTCCTCATAAATATATTAGTGTTAATATTTGAAAGTGATTAGTGATCACAGGAATGGGCTCTTAATTCATGTATGTTATCTCTCTAATCATCTATTATTTTCTGTCTATTTGCACACACACACACACACACACACACACACACACACACACACACACACACAAATATTGTGACAAGATGCTACTTCTCTAGTTATTCAGTGCCAGAAAATATACTGTTTGAAATACTTTACCTCGCAAGTGGAATTTCCATGCTGAGCAGTACTTACATGGACTATAACCCCTAGTCTATAGTGTCGTCAATAACTTTTGCAATTTGCAGTATTTAACAACATTTTGTTCTTCCCACTTTTTTTTACCATCAATATTCAATGACAAAAATGCTCTGAGATATTTTAAAATATCAAATTAGGTCCTATAGCCAGGACTGTTACATGGAGAAACCCTATCTCAGCCCTACCTGCTCCCTCCCCCCCCCAAACAAATCAAGCTAAGTTTAATTCTCCATCTTGCCACATAGAATATTTAATAAACACACAGTCACTGGTGGAATCACATATTAATTTATTGGCTTTTAAATTTTACTAATTTGTATTTTTTTACTTTTCAGGTAATAACACTACTTAGTGACTAGGTTTGCATCCCTTAACTAATAACGGACTTAAAAATAATGTTGTTTTTTTTTTTATCAGTTACTTTTTAAGCTGTGGTTTGTAAATGCCATCAATGTGAGAGTCAATTGTCTGCTTCTCAATTAATATTCCTCTTGATATCAATACCTTTTACATAAGAATGAGCAAGAGAGTAAACGAATTAATTAACATAGTGTTGGAAGTGAGATATCCTATTGTGGGTTTCATTATTCTGTAGAATTTCCATTTAAATAAGACAAACACATGGGACTGTGTCTTTTTATATCAGCCATCAGTTTTCAAGCAATGATATTAAAACTTTGAAAATCAAAGGCAATTGTCAGCATTTAGTATGGTGTATTACACCTTATTTCTTCTGCGGTGCTCTAGATATACAACACTTTTAATTTAAAATATTGTGTATAAGCTTCCCTGCCAACATGGCCTGAAATGCTTCATTTTCTTACGGAGAAATCATCCTTGAGCTTTCCTATTTTGAATACTTGACCCTAGTGTTAGATACGGTAGTAGCAGCTTTTCAAGTCATTATTTCCAGTGTATGAACTGAAATTCCACACTGTGAATCTGTGAGACACAAACTTCTAGTATTTACCCAATGATAAAAGGTAAGAAACTGTAGTTTACAAAAACTAAGGGAATGACCATAACATCAAATCCACAGAGCAAAAAATCCAGGGTCAGACTCCAGGGCCTCCGCTTAACCATAGTCAAGGGTATGATTTTAGCAGTGATATTAGATCTCACAATGAGCCACTTTTTCATTCTACTTTAGAGAATAGCAATGCTGAAGTGTAAGACAAATTAACCCTTTCTTCTCCAACTTCCCTTTTTGTCAGGGTGTTTGATCACAGCAATAGAAATCCTAACTGAGACAAATATTACAGCTTATGTCAAGTACCAAAAATACATTAGCAGAACTCTTATTTGACTTGCTGTCCTTTGAAACTAGCATAGCACTTAGGGCACGATGAATTCTTTATAGTTCTTCATTTCAAAACTATTAAATCTAGATTGAGGTTTTTTAATGTACATACTATTTTTCTATTCATTATTTCATTCATAAATTATTTGAAGATTGTGTTGGGCTTCTGTTGGGCAATGTGCTTAGTACATTATTGCAGATTTAATAAATCAGTTTATTAAACTAATAAGAAGAGACACTACACTTAATGGACTTTCCTGGAGTGGATGTGCCACGCTGAACTACCCACCTTGGGACTTCTTGCCCTTTGGGTAGAGAGGATAGAGAGATGGGGAAGAGGAAGGCTGAAGGTTGACTGGGAGGTATTGGGAGGAGAGAAGGGAGGGGGAGCAAGGGGATACATGGATAGAAAAGACATTTTTAAAGAAAAATGAGAAAAAAATCCGTTTATAATGCCAAGGACAGAGAAGTATATTTAACTCTTACAGGCATTGCGCAACTGGTTAGATATATTCTATACCATTTAGAGAGAAAAAGTAAATACTCAGAGAGATCTTTATCAAACTGATATTAACCTCCACTTACCATATTTCTCAGGGGTCATCTGACTTCATTCAGTTTGTTACAGTTTCTGTAGCATCTGGAAATATACAGGTAAGTGTCCATGAGAATTATTTACTTTTAAAATTTTAAGAACAGCTAAAGTTTACAGCAGTTCTTTCCTTGACCAAACACCAACTTGAAGGTTGCTTTTCAAGAGCCTGTTCACAATACGGGACATTTTGCTGAAATTCAGTGTAACAATATGCCCAGTGCAGTGAAATCTGGAAATTCAAGTGCTTATAAATTTGAGCTATTGAATATGGTAATCCAATTCTAATGTGTTCTTAGTAGTTATTTATTTATGACAGGTATATCTGTAAACATTTAGAATGTTACAGGCGCACATATCTACATTATTACATCAGCTTTTTTATTTGAGAAAGTTTTTTGTCCATGTATACCCCTGCTTGCCCTCTTCTCCCTCCTCCCAAGCCCTCCCAGGCCTCACTCAGCCTCGGCCCACCCAATTCCCTCATCCATTCCCTAAGGAGGGCAAGGAGTCCCAAGGTGGGTTAGCTCATTCTGAGTCCAGTTCCCTCATCCCAATATCAGGGCTGAGTTAGGTTTTGCTCTGTAAGGAATGGGCTTCAAGGTGCCAGTTCATTCACAGGAACATAGTCTGATCCTACTCCACGAGGGTGCACACACTGCCGATGCCATTCATCAGTCATCTACTTTTGGAGGGTTTAGTTTCCCCAGTGATGGTTTTTGATTCATTGAGCTTCCAAAAGCTCCAGCCAGCCATCTCTGTCGGTTTCCTCCTCATAATCCGGATCCCTTTGCTTATACACTTTCTCTTCTCTCTCTTTAGTTGGACTTCGATTTTGACTTGGTGCTTAGCTATGGATCGCTGCTTCTGTCTCTATTCATAACTGAATGAAAGTTCTAGAACGACACTAATGGTGGTCGTTCATTTAATTATAGGGAAGTCCAGTTAAGCACCCCCTTCTCAATTGGTTAGAATCCTACCCGAGGACATCCTGTGAGTTCTTGGCGGTTTCCCTAGTGCCTAGCCTCTCTCTAACCCCACAATGGATCCCACTATCAAGATAACCATCTCTCTCTCTCTCTCTCTCTCTCTCTCTCTCTCTCTCTCTCTCTCTCTCTCTCTCTCTTTGGATGGGGCGGATTGCATTGAGTCTGTATATTACTTTAGGAAAAATTGCCATTTTTACTATGTTAATCCTCCCTATCCAGGAGAATGGGAAATCTTTCCATTTTCTAATATCCTCTTCAATTTCCTACTTCAGTGACATAATGATTTTGTCAAATATGTCTGCTACTTCTTTGGTTAGAGTTACTACAAGATATTTAATGCTATTTGCAGCTATTATAAAGGGTGATGTTCCCCTTATTTATTTTTCAGCCCTTATATCCTTAGTGTATAGGAGAATTATTGGTTTTGCAGACTTAATGTATATGAAGGCTATTGATGTACCCTGCTGCATTGCTGCTGGTGTTTATCAGCAGTGAGAGTTCTCTAGTAAAATGTTTGGGGTCAGGTATGTATATGATCATATCATCTGCAAAAAGATAATTTGACTTCTTCCTTTCCAATTTGTATCTCCTTAATCTCCTTTTGTTCTCTTATTGCTTTAGCTGTAACTGAGAACTATATTGAATAGATAAGGAGAGAGAGGACAACCTTGCTTTGTTCCTGATTTTAGTGGGTTTGTTTTGAGTTTCTCTCCATTTAGTTTGATGTTGGCTGTTGACTAGCTGCTGTATATCACCTTTATTATAGTTAGGTATTTTCCCTGTATTCCTGATCTTTCAAAAACTTTTATCATGAAGGACTGTTGGATTTTGTCGAAGGCTTTTTCAGCATCTAAGGAGATGATCATGTGGGTTTTATTTTTTTTTTTTCTTTCAGGTTGTTTATATGATAGATGACATTTCCAGATTTTCACATGTTGAACCGTCCCTGCATCTCTGGGATGAAGCCTACTTGATCATGGTGGGTGATTTTTTTTTTTTTTGATATGTTGTTGAATTTGGTTTTTCAGCATTTTATTGAGTATTTTTGCATCAATGTTCATGAGGGAGATAGGTCAGTAATTCTCTTTCTTTGTTGCATCTTTGAGTTGCTTGGGTTCCAGGGTGATTGTAGCTTCATAAAAAAAGTTTAGCAATGTTCCTTCAGTTTCTATTGTGTGGAACACTTTGAAGAGTGTTGATATTAATTCATCTTTGAATGTCTGGTGGAATGCTGTACTGAAATCACTTGGGGCTGGGCTTTTTTTCAGTGGGTGACTTTTAATAACCACTTCAATTTCCTTGGGTTAATATGTCTATTTATGTCATTTTTCTGGTCTTGATTTAATTTTGGTAAGTGGTACCTGTCCAGAAAGATTTTTGTTTCTTTTAGGGTTTTCATTTTAGTGGAGTATAAACTTTTCAGAGTATGACCTAATAATTCTCTGGATATCCTGGGTGTCTGTTGTTATATCTTTCTTCTCATTTCTGATTCTATTAATTTGAATACTTATTCTCTCTCTCTCTCTGCCTTTTGGTTAGTTTGTATAAGGGTATCTAACCTGTTGATTTCCTCAAAAAAACAACTCTGATTCATTGATTCTCTGTATTGTTATCTTTGTGTAAACTATTGATTTCCACCCTTAGTTTGAGTATTACCTACTATCTACTCCATTTAGGTGAGTTTGCTTCTAAATATTCTAAAGCTTTTAGTTGTGCTTCTAAGTCACTTGTGTGAGATTTCTCTAGGTTTTTTATATAGGCATCTAGTGCTATGAGTTTGCCTCTTAACACTGCTTTCATCATGTCCCATATGTTTGGGTATGTTGTGATTTTATTTTTATTGAATTATAAGAAGTCTTTGATTTCTTAATTTTTCCTTGAACCAGAGGTGATCCAATTGAGTGATGTTCAGTGTTCATGAATTTGTAGGCTTTCTGTGATTATTGTTGATTTTGAACTCTAGACCACGGTAGTCTGATATCAGACAATGAGTTATTCCCTTTTTTTTCTATCTATTGATGTTTTCTTATGACTGTGTATGTGTCAATTTTAGGGTAATGAGAAATAAGTATATTCATTTGTGTTTGAGTGGAAAGTAAGTTCATTTGGGTCATAACATCTGTTAGATCCCTTATTTCTCTGTTGAGTTTCTGTCTGGTAGACTTATCCATTGGTGAGAATGGGGTATTGAATCTCCCACTATTAAATTATGGAGTTTGATGTGAGGTTTAAGCTTCATTAATGTTTCTTTTACAGATTAGGTACCCTTTTGTTGGGGACATAAATATTCAGGATAGAGACTTCATCTTGGTAGATTTTTTTCTGAGATGAATAAGTAATGTCTGTCCTGGTCTCTAAAGTGATTTTATTTTGAAGTCTGTTTTGTTAGATATTAGGATGGCTACAGAAGCTTTTTTCTTAGGACCATTTGATTGGAAAGTCTTTTCCCAACCCTTTACTCTGAGTTTGTGTCTGTCTTTGAAGTGTTTCATGTATGCAACAGAAGGATTTTTTTTATTTTTTTATTTATTTATTTATTTTTAATCCATAATGTTAGAGAATTACAAAATGGCAGGTTTGGGGTGGACAGCTTAAGCTGCAACATGCCTGGTTCCTGAAGTCTCACAGAAGACATGGTATAAACAATATGTTGTATCTGATGGATTTAAGGTCTCTGTTTATATTGAACAAAGAAGAAAAGAGAACAGAATCAAAGATGGTTTTTTGGTAGCAGCATCTTCTGGGACTGCTATGGTAGGACTTGCTGGTAGCAAGTAGAGACATGCCTCCTTTAAGAGCAGCTTCATGACTCAGTATTAATGGCAAATTCTATATGGCTCCTTTAAGAGGCTCTGCTGCAAAATACTTAGATGGAGTTCATAAGCAGTGGGGCTCTACTTGATGATAGTGTGAACCCTAAGATTTCTCAGAGTTGGGGTGGTAAATTGCTCCAGGATATTTAATATTGCTTCTTAGAATTTGGAAAGTAAATATGGCTTTGGTATCTCCACCATGTTGGAAGTTGAGCAGGGCAGTCTCGGCAGTCAAAGCAATGCTTTATAGTATAGCATTTTAAAAGCTCTTCTGGTTAGGAAATGATTAAGGACATGTAATAAAACAGATTCAGATGGAATAAACCTCTAGATAGATTACAACGTGTATGAAAAAGAATACATAGGCTGGAGAGAAAAGAAAAAGGGTAGAGAAATTACTTTTTAAAAGAGAAATAGATTAATAAAAATATAAGCATGCAAAGGTGGAAAATACACAGTCTAAATTATGTTTATCATTGTGTTATATTTTAAGTTTTTAACTGTTAATGAGTTAACTGCAGAAAGACATTTGATTTCAAAAACAGCTAAGTTAAATATATATATTTGCATAATAATGGTATCTTGACTTTGAAATTTGGGTCTAAGGATTTGTTGCTTTTGAAAGGAAGTTCTGCTTTTGTTTCCACTGAAGATGAGAACCTGTTCCTTGCTTCTAGGCTAATATGGTTTGCTCAAGGAAGACCCCCTAAAAAATCTCTGTTGGGAAGAGATGGTCAAATCAGCTTCAAGGTTTCCAGTTAAGACAATCCAGCCTCAGAACCCCTGTAAGTTTACCAGTGTCCGTCACTCAGCAAGTAGTAATAAAAAGCTATGCCCAAATTTACAAAATATTGTTTGTAAAAGTTTGTTTTCATTATAAATGGTTAATGGTCATAGTCAATCTCTTTCTAAAAAGGGGGAATATTAAGTAGGAATGATTTAAAATATAGATTAATAATATATTTTAATCCAAAAAATAGCTGTTAATCTCAAAAGACTTTACATTGGTACAGATTTTGGTTTATTGATACAAATTTAAAGTCAATTTTGTTATACTGTATGTATATTTCTACACTTGTTTAAGATATTATGTTAATTAAATTCCTTTAAAAATGTAATGTATAATTAAGAAATGTGCCTAATAATTAACTATGATGAACTAACTTATAGTCATGTAAATTATGTTTTTTGGGGTATAAAAAGATATATTTCAATTAGATAGGTAATTTTTAAACACTTCAAAGATCTACAAAATATGGCATTTAAAATAGTTTAAGAACTTAAACTTTTCTGGACAATGAGATAGATCTGTTCCTGACAGCACCAATCAACTTCAAGAGAATGATGGGCATTGAGAAAACTCAATATGGAATTTACTTTCTTTGTGGCAATGGTTAGCCACTGAACAAGAAATTGTTCTGATATTTACTCTCTGCCAGCATGCCATATAAACTGGACATGCAGGACCATTAGGAAAGTGACCTCTGAACTTTGGAAGAACAAGCCAAGATGATCCTTCAGTTTCCTGCTTTGCAGAGAAAACTACCAGATCTTCTTTAGGTCACAAGGAGAAGTGATTGACAAAGGATACTAGAATAGGAAGAACCATCCTACAGATTTCCTGCTTCACTGAAAGGTATGCTTGAGACTCTAGGCCCACAGGCTAAAGATGGATGCCCCATCCTTCTGCTTCCTCTGCATTGCCATGCTTAGGTCTTGATGTTGTAGTATCACCAGATTCTTCTGATGGTGCCATGTTGTATTTTTTTTAATGTTGTTATATGTTTTCTTGCACTAGCCTCTGCTCATTGCCTCCTCAGTTCACTGCAGGAATTGTCTGAATTTCAGAGAGCTGAATTTGGTACAATCTGTTCTGGGAGTGTCTGTGTCTCAAGAAGCCTCCTTTGGTCCAATCTGCTTTCTTGGTCCACTCTTAGTAATCTTGTAGACTCTTGGTCAGCTTTTAGTCAACTGTGGATCAAGGGCCTATGGGTTTCCAATTGTCAAGGAAGTCACTGGGGTGGCTGTGTGATGACATGGTTTGAGGTGGGCTATTTATCCTTAGGGTGTCCAGCAGGCTGGATTTTTGTGGAGGTTTGAGCTTGCAGGGTCTCCCTGCTGGCTTGGGTTTAGGGCAGAGCTGGGTGAGGGTGAGTTTCCAGGGGCTGTGTCCCCAGTCCGGCCTTAGAAGGCTGCTGTCTTTGCTTGCCTTGGGGTAGGCAGGGTGCCACTCACCTCTTAGTCAGATGGGGACCAAGTGTCTGTGGGTTTCCAGTTGTCATAATAGTTACTTATTTATGAAGGGTCAGACACTTTTGAGCTCTGGGATTACCAACAACCATTCTCTAGGACTATACAATCAGTGAAAGCTTGTAAAAGTCCTTTTAGAATCTTATTTAACTTTTTGATTTTGATGAAAAACATCTCTCTCTTGTTACTAGCTGTCTTAGAGAAGTCAAGATTTCATTTTTCTTAGATCCAAAAATTTATATAGTTCTTAGTAACTTTTAGTGACCAGCATTTTAGGTCATTTTATCATCTTCTTATCTGAATCAAAATTTCAAACTTAGGAACACAGTCATAGACTTCAGCAAAAGGAGTACATAGAATAACTGAAGAATATGCTCCCATTGTTATGAGTCTATGCAGTATATAATGCTTTCTTCTCCATGTCCTTCATGAGCAACATGAGTTCCTATTTGTAACTCATAAGTTAACGTAAGTTGGTATTTGTTTTTCTTGTTTAGAAACCCAGAAAAACTTCTTTGCTTATTGTGTACAACTGTATTGAAATGCAAAATGCAAACTAGTGTGTAGTTAAATATAGGCCCTTTTAGGTCATGCTTCTTATTTTCCAATATACATTCTCCTTTGATTTTTAAAATAAGCATTTCAACTCTAAATTAAGATTAGACAAAATCCTCTATACATCTTTCATACAAGCAGATTTGCTTCTAAGAAAGTTAAGGTTTTGAGGTATTTAAGCTTCACTGAAGTAACTCAAGTCTATTCTGCAGAGGAAAATCCTCTGGAGGATTTAGATGACTCTGGATATCTTGCCCTGCTATGTTTTGCAGGTCACAATTTAAATGGCCTTGCAAACAGCCCAGGCACAAGCAATAACATCAGAAGCTCCAGAGAGAATTCAAATACACAGGCAGCACCAGGTTGTTATCTATTTATTCTGATTTAAACAATTCTGGTTTGATAAAGATTTGGGTGAAAAGTAAAGATCTGAAAATTACTAATGCAAAGATTGAAGAGATAAACAAACCACATTTTTTTCTTAAAAATAATTATCTAGGAAGCCAATGTGAACTACATCCTTAAAGGCATAACTGTCATGATGTGCTCATGTTATCTAAAACCAGAACTTCTACAGGCAGCATAGACAAGATCTTGTTTTTATTTTTTTAGAGTGTATATGGTCTATGAGAAGTTTCCAGGTGTATCATATTTCTTTCTAGAATAAAATATAGTTCAGTGTGAACCAATCTCATATTTACTCATAGACATGGACAATTCTTTTAATAATTAGCATAGATTTAATTATACATTTCCTAGGTAACTTATAAAAATGCACATATGATGATGATGATAAATAATGATGGACCAGAGGGATCAGAGTGCTTACACACAATCTGAGCTCTTGCTACCACTAAGGATGAGTTTATAGTCAACCTTTGAGGAGTTATAGTTTTCTACTTGTGGACTTCAAATCAATTATCATTTGGAGGCAAATTCAGGAAGGAACTGGGAAGATTACATAAGACTCCATCACTTCCAAGTTTCAAGCCTCAACCTTAGTTATTACCAATCACAAATACAGCTTGTAAAACCACTATTTACACAAATAAAACATACCGGCTACTGAAACAAAAGAGGAAATGGTCTAGACTCTCACATTATGTTTGTTGAATGTCTTTCAATTTTCTTTTTTGTGACTGTCTATTTCAAGGAGTTCTGTCCTGGGCATGTTTTAGGATGTTCTTCTACCCCATTCCAAAGTTAGACTATTAACCATTACTTTATTCCTAGAAAGAAGATACATATCACTACTTCCAGTTCCTTTTACCTCAGAAATCAGTTGTTCCAGATTTCTTGTGCTTAGTAATGCATTTAATACAAACAGAATCATGAATAATACCATTTGGTTTATTTTTCACTTGAGCACAATGCACGCTCTTTTATTTTGTTATTTTTTTTTACATTTATTTTACATAGACTAAAGTTTCCCTCCCTCCTCTCCTCTCAATCTCTCCTCCTACCTCCCCTCTATCCACCCCATCCACTCCTCTTCCATCTCCATGCAGGCCTCCCATGGGAGTCAACACAGCATTAAGTTGTAGTAAGACCAACCTCCTAACCTGCATTAAAGTTGGGCAAGGCTCTTCTCATTGTGATTTTTCTTTCTGGGAAAATTTATCTTATGTATGGAATTAACATAATCTCCAAACAATACAGTTCACTATATCTCACTGCCTAAGCCATCTTAAACTGTATAATTCTTAATAATTCCTTTCATATTTTCATCTATCATAACTATGCAGCATTATACTATAGATAAGCTATTAATGCTTTGTTAAAACAATAATGTTAACAGTATTTTAGAGGGGTATTATTAATTAAAATTTAATTGAAAACAAAAAGGACCTGAAATACTTAAAGAGAATTTCTCTTTAATCTATATAAAATCTTGGCTAATAAAAGCTTTACTTTTTTTTTTCTTTAGAGTTTGTTTAAAAGATCAATTTACTCATATTTGAACAATATATTTTCCTCATTTCAATTAACTCACACTTGAACAATATATTTTAGTTTTGTGGTAAACATGAGGTGTTCTTGCTTCTGGGGGTTTTGCTGTGTATAAGTTGACATTCCACTGATGCTATTAACTGGCCATCCTGAGTCATGCAGATTTGGGCAATTATGCCTGAATCATGCTTAACAGCTGAGACATTACTGTTTAAGTGCTGACTAAGTTTCCCTTCAGATTGTGTTTGGCCATGGTAATCTTGCTTTAAAATGATTCCCTAGGCCAAAGATATCACATATAAAATGTTTTCCTCATGTACCATGAAAGAATTGTAAATGGAAAACAATTAAATATACAAACATTAAGAGTATTATTCTATGAATATTTCAAATGCATGGACTTATTTGTGGTCTTTACTCCATTCCAAAGTAAGACTATTAACTATTACTTTACTCCTAGAAAGAAGATACATATCACTACTTAAAGTTCCTTTTACCTCAGAAATAAATTGTTCCAGATTTCTTGTGCTTATTAATGCATTTAATACAAACAGAATCATGAATAATATCATTTTTTTTTCAGTTGAGCACAACACATGTGATATTTACCTATTGGCTACACATGACAGTACTTTGTTTCTCTATATTAGTTGGTAGTATTCCATTCCAAGGCTATACACTCTAAGTGTTGAGAAGTAATTTACAATTTTGTGGGGCATATAATACATTAATGAATATTTACATATACGTTCATTTCTGTTGAATAAACAGCATAAGAAATACTGATGCTTAAAATGATTTTGTTTTTGTTTTTGTTTGTTTATTTTGGGTTTTGTGAGACCAAGTTTCTCTGTGTAACAGCTCTGGCAGTCCTACAACTTGCCTAGTAGACCAGTCTGGCCTTGCACAAAGATCCTCCTGCCTTTTCCTCCTGAGTGCTGGGATTTAAGGTATCTACCACAGAGGGTAGGGATTCTGAGGAAGGTTCCCATGGCTATGGCTGGCTGGAGTTCTGGGGAGCTCACTGAATCAAGAATGGCCACTGGAGATACATCTGGAGGGGGAGCTGATCCATCTGGTGGGGGCGGGGGTTCTTTCGACTGCCATGAGTGTGTGGAGTTATGAGGGATGGGATCAGAATATGTTCCTGTTCATGGGCTGGCACCTTGGAGCCCATTTCCTATAAAGGAACACACAGCCCAGCCTTGACTTTGGAATGAGTAAATCAGACTTGCCTGGAGTAGATGTGCCAAGCTAAGCTGGCCTACCTTGGGACTTCTAGTCGTTTTTTGGGGGTGGGAATAGGTGGATGAGGAGGGGCACACAAACACACACACACACACACACACACACACACACACACACACACACACACACACACAAAGAATTTCCTAAAATTTTTCCTATAATTGTTGAAGCTTTTCTCCTCCTGTTAATATTTTGCCCTGCATCATTGCTTATATTGATGTGACTTTTTGTATTCTGGACTTAGATTTTAATTTTTAATTTTGATTTAGTTTGTTTGGATTTGATTTTTAACTTGATTTATTTGAAGAGCAAGACCACATGCTTTTCATGCATATATTACTAGCTCATAAAATACACCTCAGATAGCTTACAGAATATTTTACTTTGGTTTAAAAGTAGTTGAATATTCACAATCGTGGGGAAGCCACAGCAGCATGTTTATTACATTTTGACTATATACAGGAAACAATGAGGAAGAATAGGAGACAGAGACAGGGCATAAACCGTAAAGACTATACACAAGCATGCACTTCCTTCAAGAAGGTTCTTCTAAAGGTTCCATAATTTCCACACACAGTGCCACCCACTGGAAACCAAGTATTCAAAAGCCTGAGCATATAGGGGATATTTCTTATTCACATCATCATAAATTATAAGAAACAACCCCACATTTACATGATTGTTTTTGTTATTCTGAGCTTTTCCATTCTCATTTCATTTGGGGCTTCAGATCAACATCTTTTTCTAAAGTAATGCTGTGTTTTATTTGATATAACCTTGTACGTATATGAATTTGAAGCATAAATCATAATAAATCATCAGGAAAAGAAAATTATTTTCAACTTTATTCTTGTTTATTTAACCGAGATTTTTCAATATGGCAATAAATTTATCCCCTAGTTTTTTTCATGTTATTACAAAAACATATATATGCCAGCTTTATACACATATTTTAAACTGTAAAATACATACATTTTAAGTGTGCTTTACTGAGTCATATTATATAGGTTAAAATGAAAGTTTGTATTTCATGTAACTGCAATTATATAAAAATATAGTATCTTCACTTATCTAAATGTTTCCTTAGGTACTCTCTTAGCATTCAAATTTTAATTCCTATAAAGCAATAATATGATATTGGACATTTGCGATTAGGTATGTCTTAAGTAGTTAGATTTAACGAATATTTCTCTATCTGTCCAGACAGCTCCCAAATAATGACATGGGGACTTACTAATTATGAAAGCTCAGCCTATAGCTTAGAGTTCTTCCTCACTAGCTTGTATAACTTAAGTTAACCCATAATCTTATTAATATACAATCTACCACATCGCTTTTACTTCTACCCCATTCTGTGTGTCTAACTCATTTAATGTGAGGCAGAATAATAGCTTGATTAAGCAATGTTTTATGTTGCTCTTAATTTTATCAGTCCTATGTTTTCTTTAGTTTTGTCCCACATTGTATGCACTGGCAGCTGAGTTCCTTAAAATTCCAAGCAGTAGACTACTGTTCAGTCTTACTAAGTTATTATCTAATTAATTACTGCTGCCCATCTGAATCCCACTCTGCATTTAATCTGTTGTGGATAATGACCAATGATGCTTATGTTTAAGGTTGCATTTTCTAAGTTACTTTCTCCGTGTTTGGTTGTTGATTTCTTGCTACTTACACGTTAGTCCTTCAGCAGCCTGGATTTGAACATTTCGTTATAAACAAATTTATAAATGATATAAAATCAATACAATGTGATCTTATGTATTTTTCATTCCTAAAAATGTATTACTGGGATGAGCTTTACTGCAGAGAACATGGCGAGAACCCTTCTGGGCTCAGGTTTCTGGACAGAATATGGAAGTTTTAGAATCCTTATTAGTGTGATTCAGCATTTTCCTTTTAATGTGCATAAGTGCCTTCCCTCTCTCCCTTTTGTCACTCCCTCCCCCACCCCCCCATTCCCTCCCTCCCTCCCTTCCCTCTCTCTCCCTCGTGCCTCCCTCCCTCCCTCCATCTCTCCCTCCTCCAGTCCTCTCTTCCTGTTTAGTACACCCTCCCCTCCCTCCCTTCCCTCTCTCTCCCTCGTGCCTGTGCCTCCCTCCCTCCCTCCATCTCTCCCTCCTCCCGTCATCCCCTCTTCCTGTTTCAGTACACGCTCCCCTCCCTCCCTCTCTTTCCCTCTCTCTGCCTTTCTCCCAATGTTGTCATGGCCGTCTAATGTGTGGGATATTTTTATATTTTTGTTTTTCATGGTTTGTTGTTGGAGTTTCAGATTCTGGACGGGAACTCTTACATTCTTCATGCTTCTGGAGATGAGTGTGTGGGAGGACAGAAATGGATAGAATTAGGAACACAAAGTGAAATTTTTAATAATTTTCTCCCTGCTTTTTCTTTAGAGAGAGAGCTGCCATGGTGGGGAAACCTCATTTCAACCTGCAGTTGCTCAGCTTCACCTCTCTTAGACATATTCCTCTCCCAGAGTTCATCAGGTTCTTTCCAAGAATTATTTTTTTATTATCTAGACAGAGAAACCTTACTTTTTTTCTTTTTTTTCTTTTTTTTTGCCATGATATGCTGGAAACCAGTCCCTTGAATATAGCAAGAAAGTTTGAAATCTAAGGTATTGTATGACATTTTGATTACACTCTAATAATAAAGCTTGCTTTGAGCCGGAGGGCTAAACTAGCCACTAGCTGACTAAAATTAACCACAGAGGTTTAGAAGGAGACAGAGAGGAGACAGGAAGTAGTAAGGCAGGGCTGAGAGATGATCTCAGTCCTTTGGGAAAAAAGAACAGAGGAAATAGGAAGTCACTGACTGGTATGTTCCCACTTCTCTAATCATTGAGGTTCTTACCCTAATAACTGACTCCCATTTTTTAATAATAGAGAATAATTAGATACACATTTCATGTAAGGTCTATAAAATTAGCTTCTTTATGTAATGCATTTGGACTAAGAATCTTGGCGTGGGACAATTAATCTAGAATTTAATAAGATTAATCTATACTCTAGGTGATCAAAACTCACCTGACTGCCCCTCTTCCTAATGCTGTGACCATTTAATATAGTTCCTCATGTTGTGGTGACCCCAACTATAAAAATATGTTTGTTGCTACTTCGTAACTATAGTTTTGCTACTGTTATGAATAATTATGCAAATACTTTGTTTTCTGATGTACTTGGTGACTCCTGTGAAAAAGTTACTAACTTCAAAAGGGTCAGGACCCACATATTGAGAAACACTGTTGGACGTTTGCAGATGCTGGAAAGCTGACAAACGGAAGCAGAAATTAGAGAGATGTGGCCATAGACCAGACAATGACAACAGCTCCCAGAACTAGGAAAGAAAAACATAACCTGAAGACAAACACAAGCAAAACTAAACCATCCGTTCTTCTTGGGGCCTCCAGAGGGAGCATGATGCTCCTAACACCTTCAGTTTTGCAAAGGGATCGTTGGTCCTTAATACTGCCCTTAAAAACCGAGAAAATTAATTTTTGTGGCTTTAAAAATGTGGATTTGTGGGATTTTACTTTGTTCTGTTTTCTGTGAGCATATAAACCTAACTCAGAAGCAGCGAACTTCTTGGAACTGTGTCACTGTATCAATGTGACTTCAGATACCTGTGAAGATTTAAAGATTTGAGGTGAGTTGCTAGCCTTGGCTCTTCTTTCTTTCCTGTTATTTTTCATTTTGAGTTTTGTCTTGATTTATGCTCCTTTATAGTTCGGCTGTTTACATAACCATTGTCTCATCTTGCATAATATTATGTTAACAAAGATTTGGAATATTCTTTTAATATAAAAGCATGGCAATGGCATTCGACTTTAATAATCTGGTTTTTATATTAGTAAGTTCCTTGAATATTTGGATTTTTATTTCTATAACATTTTATCCGCTAGGCCTAATGGTTATTGATAGAGACAGTGAAATATATATGTATTTCCAAGATCAAAATTAATTTTGGGATATGGTTGAATCTGACATGTGCAGGTTACACTGTTGGGGGGGGGGGTTAATATGAAATCTTTTACCTTGCCAACTTAGAAGTTGTATTTCCTTTTGTTTTTATCCTTCTTAGAATCAGAACTGATTTGACTCTACACCTTGGCATCTTATGTATGAAAAAGTGGTTTTATATTCAGGATGGCAATGTAATGAAAACAGTGATATCGTAGACACCACGTGGCGTTAAGACATCACTCCTTTTGCTCAAGCAGTTCTTTACTTCTGTCATGGAGAGTACAAGAAAGAGCGCAATCTGGAAAAGTTCAGGCTTTCTAACTACAAGAAGTTTCTCATAGAAATAATTACCAGTCTGAAAATGTGTACTTTTATGTATTAGACAACAGTGATCAATGAGAGAATTAACAATTAGTAATTCTATAAATTATTTTTCATTTCTTATTGTTATGATGATGTTAATTATTGCTGTTTTTTTAATTATGCTAGACAAAAAATTGTGCTTTGCATATGGCTCAAGATAAGATGTTTAGACCTTCAAGATTTACAGTCAATACCTTCATTGTATAAGAAATACATATAGTTAATAAAATTCATAAATGATGCTCTGGTAGTCTAAAGGAGATGGAGTTATTTTAAACAACAACTTATTCTATTTTTGAGCTTTAGTATGAGTTATTCAATTATTGCTATAAATTTCAATTTCTTGCTTTATCTTGAAAACATCTTTGATTAACAATTGCATTGTTTTTGCAATTTGGTACAATATTATCTTCACCTATTTTCCTGAAAAGTATATCATAAATTATCCTGCTAAACAGATGTTTTAACTTTTTCAAGGGAAACTAGCTTACTTAGCTTTATTGAAACAAGAAAATGAGATTTTTATCCACCCACCATTTTAGATAACTACTAGACTCTATATGACTTTCGTGCTAAAATTCATTTGGAATCTGTCCATCATTGTAATATGATAACATCAAATATCAACATTAGTATTTTATACAACACAATTCTTTTTTCAATAAAAAAGAAATTATGAAGAAAATTGAGTTCTCAGAATAAAGGAAATTCAGCCAAACCCTGAATGAATGTGACCAACATTTTGCAGTGAAGGAAGTTTAATATTTTATTGATCAGATCTCAGTTATTAAAATACCTTTATGCTAATTAACTCTAAAAGTTTAGTTTTAATTATATGAAGTATAAATCAGATTTGAAAAGACCTTTAATGCCTCAAGTCTTTTACTAGTGAGTTTCTTTAATGACCAAATATAATGAAAACTACTCAACCAAGCATGTCTTTCGAATGACTTTGTATTTTGCCTTTCTGAAAGTTTTTCATAGCTATACATTTTGGGTTATGATTCTAGTTTTTTCCTTAAACACCTAGTTGGTTATAAAGAACACGAAACAAACAAAATTTTGATTTTAGGAAAGTTGCTTTCTTTCCAGCTCTTATTTTACTTATAACATTTTTTTTAAAAAAATGGAATAATAAAATGTTCACCAAGTAAAATTATTAAATTAAATGTTGAAGGCATGAAGAGTGATAGCAAATATCAGAATAGATGGAAAAGGTGGGGAAAACAGGAATGGTGCAACATGCTTTTAATGTAGCACTAAGAAGGCAGAGGCAGGGCTGTCTCTGAGTTTGATCCCAGCTCACTCTACAGAGCCAGTCTCAGGACAGTCAGGACTACACAGAGAAACTGTATTGAAAAGCCAGAAACAAATAAAAAACCAGAATGAAGACAAGAACAAAAAAGAAAAGTACAGGGAATGCTTTAGAGAAAGGATTATTCAAACTGGGAAATTCCATGCTAGTCCCGACACTGAGTCTATACACCTCGGTAAGTGTATTAGCTAATGCTAGCACTCCGTAAATCTTTCTTTTAGTTAATGCTGAGAGGATGATTATTAGTCATAAAGTTTACAAGAACAAAAGGGGGGAAAGGTGGAATTGCTTGAACAGAAACAAGTAGTCTTGATACTAAGATTAAAAAGTGTTTCTCCCTCAAAGTTCTCACAAGGAATATTGATGTGGGAATGTGTTTATGTATGCTGTGAATCTCAATCTTTAAATAAAGGAGCTGTTTTGGGCCATGACAGGCACCATAGAAGAAGTAGGAGAAATCAGAGCTTAGGTAGGAGAAGCAGGGCAGAGTCAGGCAGACTGAGCTGAAGCCGCCCAAGGAGCGACATGTAGAAGCTCAGGTGAACCACGGGCCACGTGGCCAACAGATTAATAGAAATGGGTTGATTTAAGATGTAAGAGCTAGCTAGCAATGTGCCTGAGCCATAGGCCAAACAGCATGAAGTTAATAGAAGCGTCTGAGTCGTTTCTGGGGGTCTGAGCAGTGGGTCCTAAGCAGTCTCAGGCGGCATGTCTGTGGGTCTCGGACCTCCGGCCGCCCGGGACCGAGAAACCTTACTACTACAGAATATCACATAATGTACAGCTCAGCTTCCAAGATTTTCACTGATAGTGAATTTTGCTTTTGAGAGAGGTTGATTTGGGAGTGTCTTTCTGTATGCTGTGAATATCAATCTTTAAATTAAGGACTGTTTTGGTCCATGACAGGCACCATAGAAGAAGTAGGTGGGGAATCAGAATAGTTAGGAGAAGGAGGGCAGAGTAAGACAGACAAAGCCAGCTACCCACAGAAGAAACATGTAAGAAACACAGGTGACCCATGGGCTACATGGCAGGATAGATTAATGAGAATGGGTTGAGTTAAGATGTAAGAGCTAGCTAGCAATGTGCCTGAGACATAAGCCAAACAACATGAAGTTAATATAAGCGTCTGAATCATTTTTTGGTGGGGGGGGGTAAGCAGCAGAGGGCCGCTAAGGGGTCTGGCACTGCAGGTCTGTGGGTCTGGACCTCTGGCCGCCCTGGGCTAAGAAACCTTACTGTAACAAGAGGTCTCATATGACCCATATTCCCATGATAGCTGATAATGTATGCCTTATCCCAGGCTGGCCTGGAAAACACTGTCTTCCTGTTTCTGCCTCTAGAGTGCTGGAATTTCACATTTGTACTATCATATCTGGCTATTCTTAAAACATGTTTAAAAAAGAATCTAGCTATGATATTTACTCTGACTCTCAATGTGATTCCAGGTTGTCACATGACAGCCTAACCAGCCAAATCAATAAAGTGTATGCAACATCTGCATAAAGCAGTCTGTATAGAACATGCTGCCAATGTGCTTCACTACGATGAAGATTTGTAGGCGGAGTTTATTTAGAAGGCACCAGTACCAGATAGATATTTATTAAAATATAAATCAAAACTCACAGTATAGTTAACAGATTACAGTAGCACCTGAACAGGGACTGGAGTCTGGAACGGTGAACGAGTGATGGACAGACGGTGGAGTCGATCCTATCCCCAATCATCCAGGAACCAGGAAGAGAGCGTCTCGTGTTCCAGAAGCCCCTTTTCAATGGGCTTTCCCCGCCCCCTTCAGGGGCCCGGTGCCCTGTATAAGTGTCTTTTGACCTTATCAGCTGACACCTGAATCCCACAACAAAGATTAATCAAACTGGGAATAAAAAGACAATTCTAAAGTAGAGGTCCTCAAGATGTTTTCCAATCCAGTGATGTCAGTTAAAGGACATCAAAATGAATGTATAATATGTCTTTTAGAAATAGAATTTCTTTGAATAAGTTTTAACAGATAAATGGCAGCATTAACTTCAAGTTATGATCTCTCTAAGGTTTAAATTCTATTCCTTTTATTCCTTAATAAACCTTCTATTAAGTATGTTTGTTTGTCATTAGCATTTTGCTACATGTTGTGTTCATCTGCATATTCTCAACTGTGAATGGAAAAATACATATCCAGCTGGGTAGGTAATTTATCCTTTTCGAAATAATGGTAATTCATACATTAGGAGAAATTCAGATATTTCTCTAATCGTCAGTGACATTTGGAATTATGATATATGGATATTAGATGATGACAATTCATGAGAATTTACTAAGTGACAAGAGTCCACTGATTAATGAGATGGACACTGTTGGTTTCACATGTGAGAACAGACACATACTACCAGTGCCATACTAGAGTTTATTCAGAAAACTTGCCAGGCAGGTACAAGGGAGGAGAAGCAGAAGAGACAAGAGAAAGTCTTTCATGTGGCATCTCCTTTTAAGAGAACAGGTAGGCACAGATTTATGAAGCCATGCCTAGGGCATGCCCTCTGTATGCAGTATGTTCTGCTGGCACCATGTTGGGTTTACCACATGGCTGCTACATTCCAGGAATTCTTATATCTCACCCGATGCCATGTTGGGTTATCAAACTAGCACATTTACCATGTAGCTGCTATGTGCCAGAAATCCTTACAGACACCAATTTGATTATATATTTTTTTCTAATTTAAGCATGATATTCCATTTTTAACTGTTTTTATATTCAGTGTGTGTGTGTGTGTGTGTGTGTGCGCGCGCGTGCGCGCGCGCGTGCATATGATGTGCCACCTTACTATGTTGAGGTTGGGAAAATTTGAGGGTTTCTGTGCTTTCCTTTGATGAGAGTTCTAGGAATGGGAAATGGGCTCAGGTCCAAATCTCTGATGTGTCTAATTTGTTAAACTTATAGTCTCTTATCAGAGAGGAGTCTTTTGTTTAATCAGTTTTGAATTCATCTTTAAGAAATTAATTAATATTAATAAATCATCTATCTTTCTTTTTTCTAACAACTAAGGAGCAAGATCAGTCTCTGATAGGTATGTAGCATCTTACAGGAGGTTAGACTTGCTGCCCTTTCAGTTCCGAATTCACATAGAAAACCTATTATCCTGTGCTTCTTGACTCTCCTCATATTTTGCTTTTCAGGAAAGCATAGTGATGGCTTCATTAGAGGCATGGAGATCACAGCCTTTGTTCTGCTCACTCCTAGCCTCCTTGCATGTGTAATGCCTTGTGTAGCATCTGAGTATGGCTTCAGCCGTGACTATTTTCTTCTGAACACTCAAATCTTAATTTTTCCCTTTACTTCCTTCCTCCTGCTCCAGATCTCCTGTCTATCATTCTCTTTCCTCTTTTTTTGTTTGAAATTTATGACTGCAACATCCCCTATCTTGTTGATCTGAAACTCATATGTTATGAATTCTGCTATTTGCCACTTCCTGTGACTCTGTGACTAGGACTCCTGAGAATCTGGATTGTCATAAATTGAACAGAAAAAGAAATATGTTTTATTTACTTGTATTGTTGCTATAATACAATTTCAAAAATTAAGCAAGAGTTTATTTTGTCTTGCAGCTGGAGTGTACAGTCCATCGTAGCAAGAGGTTCCTGACAGGGGTGTGAGATGCTAATTACATTATGTCCATAGTCAGGAAGCATAGAGACCTGATACTCAGGTCCCTTTCTCTCTTTCCTTCAGTCTAAGGTCTTAGACCATGGGATGATGCCACTCATATTTAAGGTAGGTCTCTTCACTCAGTTAACCATCTAGCCAGTTATTCACAGACATGTTCAGAGAACTATTTCCATGGTGATTTAAAGTTCATCAAGTTGGAAATAAAGATAAACTATGAAATTTCCTCAGGATAACTTAATTTTACTCAGTGATATACAGTTCAATATTTGAAACGTATTTCACAATAAGGAAATTCTATATATTATCTATTCTCAGGAAGCCACAGTAGGAGGCATAAGTATTTATGTATTTTGTGACCTTTGGACCCAGTTCTGTTTTTCAATAGCTTGGTAATTAGGATGTTTGACTTAGGTTAACACAGCCTTTGAGCTTGAAGCTCATTTGTTTTTGATGCTCTTATATTGGCTCCAGTCCTTCCACTGATACCAAGGGCTCTCAGGTTACTGGGAAAACATTCCCTTCTCCATTATGTTGTTGGTTGATTTGCTTGCTTTTTTTTTCAAGGTACCTGCTCTTCTTGCAGCCACTCCAACACTCTTAGGCATCCTCTTAAAACCAGAGAAGATCTCCAGTATTTTTACAAACAGTTCAGACTAGGCAGCCTGAGTAACTCTTGCCTAAGTTGACAGGATATTGACAGCAGAATTGTTTCTACCTTAGTGTTTTGGAAGTCAAGGACTGCATCATTTTAGCAAAAATTGGACACACAACACTCTTTCTTTCAGACGTTTATGAACATTTTTTTATTCTACAAGGGAATCAAGGTGTTTTATTCATTCTCTAAATTGCTTTGGACTAACACACATATCACCATCTTCCTAGTTTGCTGAGGATGATTTGCCTTTCTTACCTTTCCCAACAGAAGATTCTAATTGCATGTTCCCACATTTCTTTCTCATCTCTTCTTGCTAAGAGGTGTTTGTCCTGATTTCTGAAAGCCTTTCAATATTATTGATACATTTTTATTTATTGCAATAAAATATTGATATCTTATTCTGGTTTAAATTGCTAAGCATGATCAAGAAAAAAGGTGTGTAGGTTTTATAAGAGACTCTAGAGATCAAAAAATAATTTTAACAACTACTCATTTTATGCCATGTTACTCTTGTTTTTCATTACTGCCGTATTTTTAGCATTGGAAGTTAAAACAATCTTGACAAACTGATTTGAGTTTTGAGCTTAGGTGTGACAGCCACCATTGTTTCAACACTCCTCTATGCTTATTGAAATAAGCAAAGCAAATTGAATTATACCCTGTAAATTCTTTACACTTAGTACAGCTTGCAACTGTGTTCTTAGAAACATAAACAGTAGTTATTTGGAGAATAATAATTCATAAATAAAACAAGCCTTCAGAAAAGTCCTTATATTTTGTATCTTCATAGTAAGTTCAAGTGTTCTACAGTATAGTTGTAGTAATTAAAATTAATAATTATTTATTATTTATTTTATGAATGACAAGGAGAAGCTTGGGGGACTCCAAACATAAAGTAATATAAGGAAATAGAAATGTTAATTATGTTGGTTGAATCATATATATATTATAGCTATATATATGTTATTTATTGTATACTGAAATTAACACTCTTGTTTATAAATATAATGTATTATATGTAAAAATAAAAACTGAAAAAGAATGTTTAAGAATACAGAAATATTAACTTTCTTGATATGATAATTACACTTTATTTATGGGTATGGAATTATCACCTTGCATACAACAAACAAGAAAAAAATTATACAAGAAGTTAATCAAAATATTATTTAAATAATATTTATCCCTCAATTACAATATGAGGATTGAGTATATATTTAAAATCAAATCAAATGAAAATATCTTTTCTAAACTGTCGCATGAATGAATGAGACTCAGGGATAGATCTCTGAAGAAGTAGGAGATACTAGAGGGAATAAACACCATAGTCAAATCTTACCCAGCTGTCTTCTAGCTTCCTCAGCCTGGATTCCCTAGGAATGGCTTTTCTCTGTGTTTGAATCCCATCTTTAAGTACTCTTTGGTAATTAAGGCATGGCCCCACCACACCTGCTTGGGATCCTGGAATTCCTTCTATAATCTGAAGTGACCTTGACTCAGTTAGGATTAAGGGCATAGGTCACCTCTCCCAGGATACTCCCTGTGCTGGGATTAAAGGTTTGAATCACCACTCTGATTTCCTAGACTGACTGTGGTTAGAGCTCTGGGACTTCTAGAGCTTTTACTAACCCCCCCACATAGACTGTGGGTAGATTCCCTCTGATATCTCCAAAACTTCTGAAACTTTATTAAATCCCCACACTAAACTTTAGAGATTACTCATTGCCATCAGTTGTAAAATAAAATATTTTTTAAGAAACATGGATTGTGAAATTAAAAGAAAGCCATATTCACTATTTTTAAAAATAATAGTGACAATATTGATGTTATTTTTCAAATATAGTGAATGAATAGTTGATAATGATGCCAAAAATAATTCCAGAGTTCATAACTATTTTTCCGTGTGTTCATTACTATTTTCTTGCCTTATATCTAGATATATTCAGTAAACTTAGTCAGTCTATTCTGATAAATGGTCACTCACCAAAGTTGTTACTTTTAGTAAATGTTTTTATCTGATTCAATTTTGTCAACTTATCTAACTTTTCAAAGTGCTTTATTTCCTGTCAGAAGTCATCTGAGATCTTGAGTAAGAGAGGATGTCAGGGTATCAAATCATCCCCATCCTTTCTCATTTGTATTCTCTGGTGGTTGTGGTGAGGAAAGGGATTGGTTTTGGCTAGGTGAGCTTTTCTTGCCTGAAAATGAAAATTCCAGTGCTGATAGTATACTCATTTATTTTTCCTTTGAAAATAGTAGCATTTGAAACACTGGACACCATGATAGCAAAGTAAACTATCAAAAATGTATTATGCATGACTGATTTGCTTGACAAGTTAGACCCTGCCCATTCACATCAGGTGTCAGTGAGGTAACACTGCTAACATTTATTAATCACCAGAGCCACAATCGGCTTTTAACCTATTTCTGCACTGTAGACACAGTGATGAAGACTGTGTGCCACATTACTTTAAGCGCATAGCTGGAAAAGTGTACAGGAATCACAGAATCTTCTTTACACCCTCCTTCCATTCTTTGTCCTCAGACAACTATGTATGTGCTTAATAGATTTGGAAGTAATGCTCATGTACACATAAATTAAAAAAAAAATCCTTTGAATCATGTTATCTAGTTAAGGGTATTATACATTTTGCACATACATACACACATTCACACTCAAAATTTCAATAATTTAAAACAAAAAGTCAACTAATTTCTAAATAGGTATACTATCACTTAAATTGGCAAAAATTTGAAATTTAAAAATAGTACTAAAGTTGAATTTTATATGCTGCTGTTTAAATAATGTAACTGTGACTGCTGTTTTCCATTTCCATTCCTTGCGCATTGTCTTCAAATCAAATGGTTTTGATTGGTTATATTTAATTATTTATACAGTTAGAAATGTTCCTAGTGCTTCTCTTTAATCATAAATAATTAATACATTCATGTTGCCTCTCCTGTTGTTGATTTCAAAATTGTGTGTTTCATCCTGAGAAAAGTCACACTGCTTTGCTCATTCCCTGATCTTCGAATTAAAAAAATAACTATTAACAACTACTGGTGGGTAATCATCATTTTTATAATAAGCATCTAAAGTAAGAGCCAACAAGTATGTAAAATCGTCAATCCCTGGAAACGTTCATGTTCTTTCTAAAATCTGTTCCTCTATTTCTCAATTTTCCCTAGATTATTGAAATGTTTTTTTTTTTAAACTCAGTTTAGGCATATCTCCTACCTCTACACTATATCTTGAAATTATCTTTTCATGGATGTTTTATAACATGGTCTCGATGTATAATTATAGCTGAAACCTCTGCAATTGCATATTGTATTTCTGGTGGAATTTAATAAGGCAGGAGTAAGAGGTTAATCTTCAAGTAGTCAAAACTATATTTTCATTGTAGGACTGGCAAGGAGATGTGTTACAAGAGATTTCTGGCCTGGACTTTCAGACCTAGCCCAGAGATTTGGAGCTGCTCTTAGCCCCACTGCTGCTAAGGCCCAAATAATCACAGACACTTGTATTAATTTTATGCTGATCAGCATATTGCCAGCTAGTTCTTGCTCTTAAACTAACCCATGATTATTATCTTGTTCAGTCATGCGGCTCAGTACCTTTTCTCAGAGCAGCATAGTTGTTCTCTGCATCTGCTGGCTTTCTCGTATCTCTGGGCATCTCTTTCTATTCCCAGTTTTCCTATCTGGTAGGTAGTCCTGCCCACACTTCTTGTCTGCCTTCAGTCAATCAGCATTTTTTATTAAAACAGAAGACAGTGCAATTATTTACAATGTAACAACATAATCCCAGTACAGAGATGTCAGAAAATGGAGTGTCAGCCTTTGGATATTAATGATTTCAGAATAGTTAGTTTAATTATTCTATTTATTCTTAAATATTGTTGAAAATTCTCTACTCAAATATCACCCATGTGTTTACATTGTATTGTGTCCACATTGTCTATATCAAGCCTTCCCTTCTAACCTCTGACACCACTTTTCTAGGGCTTCATACAGCATCTGCATTAACTACCAAAGGCAGAGGTGACATTTTGTTCTCATCTTCCCGCTCATGTTTTTTCTGTATCTTACATACTTTTCATTTTCATTGGGCTTTCTTCTTTTAAAGGCTTTACCTTCTTTTAAAGTCTTTCATTTGCACTATTTGCTCTTGGGATTTTATCTTCATGTGTGTGTGTGTAAAAACTTTACAGTGTTTATGTGAGTTTAGAGATTGCTTTGCTATATTCTGCTGCATCAGAGCTCTTACGTAGCCCTAAACCTACCATGTTACATTCTAGTTTATATTTATATCCACATGGGTACTTGTTATTATATCCATATCATCTATACCTACATATGTACCTGGATCTTCAGTCCTGATGGCTTCTACATTTCCGCAGTTAAGCCTCCCTTTATATTATTTCCAGTTATACGTGCATTCTATGAAGATTCTGAAATCCAATCAGTATTTTCTGTTCTCCCTCACCTTGACCTGTTTTATTCATCTCAGTTAATATCCTGCTACCATCTACATAAAATATTAAAGCTGCAAACCACATCCTTGAGTCTGCTCATTTCGTCTACTTTCACATTCAATCCATCATCAAGTCCTGTTAATTCTAACTTCTAATATGTGTTATGACTATTCAACTAATTTTCATTTCACTGTCATTAGTTTAAATCAAAGGCATGGCTACCTCGTGATTAGTGCAGCTGATTATACAATTATTATTTACTTTGCCTATGGAAGGCTTATGTCTCCCTATTCTTTTGGAGTCTAGTTTACCTACATATTTCATTAACAGCCAAAATGTGAGCATAACAGAAATATGTTATTTATAAGAAGTATTATTAAATGATAATACATCCAGGCAGTGTTTACCCTCAGTCAGTGACAGTATCATACAGAATGAACAGCCATCATCAAATTTGGCTTCACCCTTTAAAATAGTGACATTTTAAAGAGACTTCAGCTAGCATACAATTCAAGAGATGTAAAAGCGATAAATAAACCCTGCGTTGATAGTCACTGAGGTGTCAGCATGCCTCACATCACATCTTATTTTGACCACCATAGTCGATTCAAGGAAATATGGTTGTAGCAAAGAGCCCTGCTTTCACACATCTCTCACAAAATATTCCCTAACAGAATGCTATTTAAAGATGTTTAGGATTTTTTTTTAAAATTTCTGAATTTCTATTACATTCAAAACAACTGACCACATTTTTTTCCATGGCCAAGATGATGCTGAAATAACTAAATCCCACCTGCCTCTCTTTATTCCATGCTCACCTGCTATTCCATTTTGGTCATCTTCTACCAGATATAGGCAACTGAATTGAGGACCTATGATCTTTTTGCTTCTGAATAACACACATATTAAACATACACACACACACACACACACACACACACACACACACACACACACACACACACACAAAAACACCATAAGCTTTTTCCTTTTGTAAATAATAGTTTAAAACAAATTTTGCTCCTTCTTTGCACATCAAATTGCCTGAAAAAAACAACATACTCTTATTTTGGCTACTAATGCCATATTTATAGTAGAATATATTATTTTCTTTTTTGTATTATTTCATAATTACTTTTGTCAAAATAATACATAGAATCAGAAAAATTACTAAAAACAAAATTATATAATCCAGAACAGTGCATATTAACATAACTTCTTCCTATATTTTCTTCTAACTCTAGATAAAGCATTTCAAAGCATTTCTGTCTATTGCTCAATACCTTTACAATATGGATGCAGTTTGCAGACATCTAGTCATCACTCTTACAGTATGGCGGTTAATGACCTGATATAAATTTTTACAAATTTATTGCTTGAATAGAATTGTTTACTAGCTGAGTTTATATATCAAAAGATAAAAATATTGATTAAAATAAATAAAATAATAAATTCACTAAAATGCTATTCTTCTAATTCTGGAGCTTGTGCAGATGGACAAATTTGTAAATGAGTTTTACTAAACTAAGTACTGACTATAAAGGTGATGCTCTCTCACCCACACAGTGCTCTAAATAAGCTTTCGATGTGGGTACTCTAGCTTTAAGTATATCGTATCATTGACTAAATACTTTAAAATGATTAAGGTTAATGTTATAACTAGGTAAATAAACTGACAGGCTAAGTAAAATGCAGATCTGGTAAGATCAGGGTTCAATTTAAATCTCTGACAAACCTCAAACTTATTTTTTTCAAGGATTTATCTGAATTTTATATATGTATTTGTCTGTGAGTGGCTATGCCTGTGTGCATGTACTTTTTGAGGCCAGGATAGAATGCTGAATCTCTTGGAGCTGGAGTTGGAGGCAGTTGTGAGCTGCTTGATGTGGTAATAAAAGATGAACTCCCATCATATGCCAGAGCAGAAAGTGATCTTAATCATAGAGCCAGCTGGCTCAATATTCTTTTCCTAAGATAGTTTTAATTCCTTGCTTTCAGAAGTTAACATTAGATTACATATTATCTCCTTATACACTTTCATCTTATGACTAGCTAATCTAGAATAAGAAATTCTGTTTCATGCTCCAAAATGATTTTATTCATTTCAGTAGTAAATTGCATTTTTTTTCCATTTGTTTCCTCTCTTTGCTGTGTGGACTATGCAATCAACTTTCTCTTAGAAACTCAATCAATTCTCAATTATAGAATGAGAAAAAAGAGCAAGGAAATATAATTCTCTATTATACAGAATGCTTCTTAAATTCAAGAATTGAAATGCTGGTAAATCTACAGTTTCTTTCACTAATTACAGAGTTCTTAAGCTCAGCATGCTGGTATATTTATGTATGTATGTATGTATATATATATGTATGTATGTATGTATGTTTCTATCTATCTATCTATCTATCTATCATCTATCTATCTATCATCTATCTATCTATCTATCTATCTATCATCTATCTATCTATCTATCTATCTATCTATCTATCTATCCATCTATCTATCTATCTCCTCTCACTCTCCCACCTCCTCTCTGTCCCTCTTCTCTCTCTCCATATATATGTATGGATACATACAGTTATATAATACTTTATAATAATATATATTGCTTAGGGTTTATTTCACAGCCTATATTTTTTATGTGGTTCTGAAAATTAAGCAGCCCAAACACAACCTGAACAATGGACATGCTGGCATGGAAGGAGAAACTAGTTTAGAGCTCAACTCTAGAGTAAGAACTACTGGAAACTGAAGAGCCCAGAGGGCAGGAGAAGTGCTCTTATCCAGGGAAAAGTTCCTTAGATGGTTATTCAATAGCAAGTGCTCAGACCTGTATCTACAAAGAAAAAAAAATGTATATGAATGATGCTGTTTTTCTTTATATTTTATCTTTTAGCATTTGTATTTTGCCATGGGTCCTAGGTTCCTTGAAACGAGTTACAGACACTTGGGAGCTGCCATGTGGGTGCTGGGAACTGAACCTGGATCATTTAGACCAGCAATTACTGCCCTAACTGCTGGACCATCTGTCCAGGCCTATGAATGCTGGTTTTTAACATCAGCCTTTAAACCTCGAACATCTTGTGCGAGATCCTTTCAGTGAGTCCAATTTGTCATTACTACAACCTTGGATGTATTGAAAACTGATTGGCTAATTGCTATATGTTTTATATGAATTTGTAAGCTTTTACTGTAGTATTTACAATATTAGAAACTAAAATTGTTACTTATATTATTAAATTCTACTCATAACTACTTAATACTTTTTCTATATGTTAAATAGAAAAGTGTCCAATATGGCCAAATATTAATTATAAAAGTTATAATAAGTTAAAAACTAATAAAGATTTATCATAAAATAATTTTTCAAAGGTTTAATAATTTTAAATTCTTATTGCCACCCAATATGCTTAATGGGAAATATTAAGTTCTTAAGAAAGTAGTTACTCTCATTTGAAAACTTGAGAAAAAGATATGGTTAACTTATTGAATGGTCTGTTTTCATTACTGAAAGGAGTACCCTTGTAGTATATTATTACCAGCATTCAATATAGAACACGTTTTAATTCTATTTCAGAGTGTCCAGTAATGTGAGATAAAGGCTGTTTACTCAGAAGCACAGAGACTTAAACTGAGGAACAATAATAGCCAAATAAGAGACAACTCCTTCTGAAGTATGTGTGTGTGTGGGGGGGGGACCGTATGGAGACCTAGCATTCCAGTGTGGCCAGGTCAGTCACCTGGCCAAGAGACCTCTTCCAGGAAGGTGGGCTCACCTTAAGCCGTGCCAGAGTAATAGGCAGATAATTGCTCAGCCGTTATTCGAGAAGCTTCCTTTTATAGCAGATGAGGAAAATATTGAGACTTGCAGTCAGACATGTAAAGAGTGAGAGGCCTTGGAAAACTCAGCTATCGACGAGATGTCTCTCTCAGTCCGTCTCCTCACAGCCCAGGGATGAGACTGAAGGCCTTTAAGAGCCACTGGGAATGGAGGATATCTAAGAGACAATGCCTTCTAAGTCAACAGAAACAGCACGCGTAGGAACTCACAAAGTCTGAGGCAGCATCACAGGGCCATACTTGGTCTGAACCAGGTAAGGTCCTAAATCTCAAAGACCTGGATCCTTGCCTCCACCTCTAACCCAGAAATTGTCTCCAACTGATATAAAAAAATGGGCAGAATAATTTTCCCTTTAATGAGATGCTGTGCTTTTATTTCCCAGAGTTTCCATTCTACACTTTATTTCCTGGAAATCTAGGCTCAGGATCATCTGGATCTGCCTTCTTGAGGCCAGAGTCAGAAAGTTGTAATATTTTCTTTTTCTTCTTTCTTTTTCTTTCAGAAGCTGGCAAGAACCCAGATAGGCATTTTCTGATAATTTGTCTTCCATATTCTATCCATAATCAGTACTTGCTATGTGACTGCCGGTTCACCATGTCTGATCTGACCAGCCTAAGTGGCAAGGCTTTTCCTTTTCTCATGTATTGTCCTCCCAAATTTCCCAGCTTTCCCTTGTATCACTCGGTGACCACAAAGTGATCCTACTCACTCTCTAGGCCTGGGTGGCCTCAAACTCAAGAACTGCCTTCCTCTGCCCCTGGAGTGCTGGAAATAAAGGCATGTGCCACCATACCTAGATAAGAATGAATTTTATTTCCCAGAAAATGTGCTCCTTTTCACCTAGATTATGATGAGTTTTGTTAGAAACAATCTTTTGGAAAAGTACTTGAAAAGATTTTGTTCAGAAAATTTAGTCATCTGATTTAATTTCCACTATTTTTGCTTCTCTAAAAATAATTAAATAAATAACCAGAAATCGTATAGTATTTCAGTGACATGAAATTATTCATTGTGAGGCTCAGTTGACAAACAACAGGGCAGGTCATGAAGCTCTTCAATGACTCGGGAAACTGTAGAGGCTTTGCTCTTTACTTCTGCACGTATAGAAACAGTCTACAAGAGCCACCCATAGGTGTTCACAGCAACTCAGTCCTCCATGATGGTGCAGCCCAGTCCTCCATGATCACAGCAGCCCAGTCCTCCGTGATCACAGCAGCCCAGTCCTCCATGATCACAGCAGCCCAGTCCTCCATGATCACAGCAGCTCAGTCCTCCATGATGGTGCAGCTCAGTCCTCCATGATCACAGCAGCTCAGTCCTCCATGATGAGTGCAGCACAGTCCTCCATGATCACAGCAGCACAGTCCTCCATGATCACAGCAGCTCAGTCCTCCATGATGGTGCAGCTCAGTCCTCCATGATCACAGCAGCTCAGTCCTCCATGATGAGTGCAGCACAGTCCTCCATGATCACAGCAGCTCAGTCCTCCATGATGGTGCAGCTCAGTCCTCCATGATCACAGCAGCACAGTCCTCCATGATCACAGCAGCTCAGTCCTCCATGATGGTGCAGCTCAGTCCTCCATGATCACAGCAGCTCAGTCCTCCATGATCACAGCAGCTCAGTCCTCCATGATGGTGCAGCTCAGTCCTCCATGATCACAGCAGCTCAGTCCTCCATGATCACAGCAGCTCAGTCCTCCATGATCACAGCATCTCAGTCCTCCATGATGAGTGCAGCACAGTCCTCCATGATGGTGCAGCTCAGTCCTCCACGATGAGTGCAGCTCAGTCCTCCATGATCACAGCAGCTCAGTCCTCCACGATGAGTGCAGCACAGTCCTCCATGATGAGTGTACCCAAGGTTCTGAAGCAGAGCTACTGAACTTCTGGATCTTTCTGGGTTTTTTTTGTTTGTTTGTTTGTTTGTTTGTTTTTTCTTTACTCATTTCTTAGTAGGGGAAATGTGTTTCTCAAGAAATCAAAAAAATAAAATAAAATTCAACCATAAACCTTCAAATCCTTGCATAAAAATACTTAGGAATTTGGTTAAAAGTTAAAATGCAGAAAACTAAATTTGAGAACTAAAATACTTTAAATTGGGCTAGTGAATATAAAACTATAATTGTAGTGGTGCCATGGGAATTGGGATTCCCGCAGGAAATGCTGCATGGGTATAAAAATGTCTCATTCCAAGGCCTCTGGAGCCTGACCACAGGTTCATTTTCTAGAAGAAAAGATAATTTAGTTATGGTAATTGAGGTGCATGGTCAATCTACCATTGTCTGCATATTTCTTGGTTTCATTTTCTTACATTTCTATAAATGTAATAAGAGTATAAGAAACTCTCCCTAAACCTTAGATAAGAACTAAGCTCTCTTGAATTTGGACCACAGTTCTGTGGCTTGGCAGTTTGTGAGACCTTTGGCAGTGGGATCAGGATTTATCCCCAGTGCATGAACTGGCATTTTGAACCCCATTACCTGTAGAAAGATTCTTTACCTAACCTTGATACAGCAGGGAGGGGCTTGGTCTTGTCTCAACTTTATGTGCCAGACTCCACATGGGAGCCAGTACTCTTCCTGAGACGTAGATAGGGGAATGGAGTCGGGGGAAATACTGGGGGAGGGTGAATGGGAAGAAGAGTGAAATATGCTTGGCATGTAAAATAAAAATAAAATTGCAAACAAAATTAAACAAAAAGGAAACTCACCCATGTATTGGCCAAAAGTATAAATATAATTAATGTAAATATAGCAAATGCTTTATATGGGTACGCATGATTTCTTTTTGTCTTAAAGTGGTAAATTTTCAGACCCTGTAAGAATGGTCAAGAGTTTGAGTAAATGCTTCTGTGCATTGATGTGTATGTTTTGTATTAAAACTCCTTTGTTTTGTATATCCAGGTGTACAATTCAAACTCACATCTTGTTTGTTAAGCATCTGAATGAGAAATGATAGATCTCTAAAATGAAAGATTATAACCTATGCTAATTATTCTATTAGCAACTTCTATTATGGGTTGATAACACAATTTTATTAATTTGGACTTTCTACATTTTAACATATAAATTGTTATGTACTTTTTGGGAATGGAGGATGTAATGCAACCAGCTGGATAAAAATATAAGAAAAATCAGTCACAGGTGTGACTGAGTTACTTAATTGAAGAATAACAGCTGAATACTAATTATAACTTGCCACAAAATAAACAATTAAATGGAAGATAGTTGTGACATAGAAAAGAAAAGATGAGCAGTTGTAACAGAGGTTGTCCAATCTGTAAAACATTCCTGCATAAATTAGGGACATACATACAATAACAAGCACACATGTACAAACACACTGTAGTAAAATGTGAGAAATTGTTCCTCATTTTGTCTGCCTCATGGATGGAAAGAGTGGCCACAGGGAAATAGACTTGCACCAGACCCAGGAAATTGAATTAAATCAACTTTAAAGCTAAAGACAATTGTCAGAATAAAGGTAGAGTATGGCATAGAGAATGCAACAGAATAAGGTGTTTTCTCTTTGAATAAAGAATATATGATCTTATAAGTGTGAAATGGCAGAAAGCCCCACCCATGCTCATAAGCCCAATCTGCTTATTAAACTGATACTCTATGAAAAATAAATTACTTCCACTTATCAAAATAAACTAATAAATATTAAGTAATAGGAGTATTTGTAAGAGTTTGAAAGTGTGTGAAAACTAAAACAGAATGTATCTGGAAACCATATGTATCATGAAAGCCATGCCGAGGCTGAGATCACACCAGCTTCCTGTAGAAGCTTAAGAAGGTTCATCCACCTCTGGAAGAAATGATTGCTTACTTTAGTCTCTAACATTGTACATGAGAGAGCCAACTCAATGAAAATTGCATCGAATATACATGGTAGTGACAAATTGCACAGTTAATTGACATAAACCATAAGAACTACGTTACGTTGAAACAGAAATGTGATTTATGTTGATAAACATATAAATTATAAAATAAAATTTGACTTAAAAATAAAACAAGACTCATTAGAATTGGAAAGAAAAAGTTGCAGTGTATGAGTAGTTAAAATATCAGAAACAAGACAGAATAGAGGAAATATATAAAGAAGTGTGTGGCTTTATTTTTATAACAGGAGGATAAAAGGTAGGAAATAATAGTCACAGACTACCTAGAACGAGTTAATACTAAAAACACACCAACAATGGAGGATATTGTTAGAACCAAAATATAAAATCACTTGAAAGTCAAGCAAAAACATATTCTTGGAGAATTTAAGAAATATAATTGCCTTCTTAGAAATCATGAAAGAAAAGACTTTTTAGTGACCAAAGGAAGTGCAATTAAAGTTCTACATGATACATAATTTAATCTAAAACTGATATTCAATAGAAGCTGAAAGACTTTTTAAACAATTAAAAATGGATACACTTTTCCCCAGTGGATTTCTTTAAATTTTTATACAGTTTGAATGTATATGTGGTGTGTGTGTGTGTGTGTGTGTGTGTGTGTGTGTGTGTGTGTGTGTGTGTATTCACAACTATGGAGATTAGTCCAGTGATAAATGTTGATTTTATTCTTTTTCTTTTATATTGGAAAGGACTTATTTTATATAACAGATATGAACACATTGCTATAGGTCTTTTAGCATAATAAAATGAAAATCTACAGCAATAACAACAGAAAGAATGGGAAAGCATCCATTAATTATGGCTTAAATTATACAAAGTAAAAACACTCCACTGATAGCTTGCATTTGTGTTACTTAAAGATGCTTATTAATAGTTTTGGTATATATTAAAAATTTTAAATATTCAAAGAAGTAAAATTTCTTATATGCTCATATGTCAGAGCTTATTTATGAATGTGATATTGCTGGGAAGTGGTAGAAACTGGGGTGGAACTGTGTGTAGTGGTTAGATTATGAATGGGATTGTTGATCCCTGGCTTTCTTCTCTTTCCAATGCTTCTTGGGTCATAAAGTCAGTAGTATTGCAGTTCTGTACCCTTCTGCCATGATGTGCTGTATTGCCACAGCATCAATTACAATCACCAATATTGTAAACCCAAATAAATTTTTTTATGTTATCAAGCAAAATGAGCTAGTGTTTCATATTAAAATAAACAACAAAATAATTTTCAGATATTTGTAAGAGTTCTGTAGATTTGGAAAGTGAAACTTTTTTGTTGTCATATTAGAGTCAAAGTCTTACTCATCTGTAAATCCTATTAACCAATAATGATTCACCTTGAAAAGCATAGTCCCTGGTGTGATAGTGGCACAGATGTTATAGGGGTAGCCTGGCACTTTGCATTTAAGATCCACAATATAAGACAGAACAAATGCCTAGCACTGTTAGCTGGGTCAAAAACCCATGACTAAATCATTGGCCCTGGGGAAGAACCAAATTCTTTTATTTCACAAATGAACAGAGGATAGTGTTAAACTTTCTTCTAAATTATTGTCTTATATCTATAAGCTAGACAAAATTATGATGTTGATTGAGGAGAGTCTCATGACATCTCACCCCTATCTGCATTTTCTGAATAGCTATTGGTCACGGCTGTGTCTGGTAAAGGATAATCCATTTTCTTCAGCAATGTGGTCCATGAGAGTTAGCATATGTGCATGCTGGCACCATAAAGTAGACTCAATGGTTATGAGAGAGGAGGGGAGCAAGCAGATGAAGTTAGGAGAGAGAAGTGGTGGAAATATGAAGGAGAAGAAATGAAAGGGGAATTTGATCAAACAGGTGTATCAACTTTATTAATAAAAATCTATGCTTCTACTTAGAAATGTCCATCTCAAGTTGGAAAATAAATTAAAACAACTCAAAATGTCCATGCTGAGTTGGAAAATTTCTAGACTGCACTTCTTTAACAAAACGCACTGCTCCACTGATTTTCCCTTTTCCCACTGTGCTATCTTTGTAGCTGGGGAACTTGAGTGCTGTGATTAATGAGGATCCAGGCAATGTCTGTGCTGTTAGTTACCACTGCTGTTAAGACCTTCAGAAGGAAGCTCTTTTTACACTGAGATGTGAGAGCTATGTGCTGTCCATGCCTCTGACCTTCCTGAAAGAAAATTACATTCTTTTATTTATTTATTGTTATTATCAGTGTTTTGTGCTTTCATTTTATCAGCTTTGTTTTGAACTCAAATCTTCCTCCAAAGTTGATTATTGAAAATAACAGTGATCATCAAAAGTATTTTCTTTATTTAAATGAACTTAATTAAAACATAATATTCCTTCTACAAATGTTTTTAATCTAAGCAAGTAATTTTGCAAACACTGGCAAAATCATGTATCTGGTAACACAATTACATAATTTTTAATTAACCTATTTAGTCTTTCAATTCAAGATGGTCACACCAAAAATAAAAATTTTTCTGGTATAATTTCAAACTTCCTCCTGTATTAAAACAACTGAAGAAAAGTCAGAACCATGAGTGAAGGTGCACACACAGATGACAGAAGCACCTTAGAGATACGAAACTTGAGAGGATGAGGCAACTGTGCCTTTGACATGTGCTACGTCTTTTAACTTACAGCAAATCCTTTTTCACTTGTCTCAAATTAGAAGTGGTGAAATCTTTTCCTTAACTTTACATGATGTATCTCGCAGGAAATTCTGATTAAACAAAAGATGTCAGAGATCGTTTTGGGGACGACTTCCAAACGTGAGTGGAAATTCCCAGACTTCCAAAAAAGCGAAAGTGATGTGAACTTCTTGCACCCAATTTTGAAGTATTGATTAGCAACAATTATCTAAGACTTGAACAGTTTTGAGCCTGCTCTATTTAAAGGGAAGCCAAGCAGGTGACATGTCCCACCTCTCACCACTCAGAGCTCCAAATTGACATTCTGCTTTTCTCAAAGCGAAGCCAGGAAGGAAATCAGGACTGTTTTTATGAACACAAAAACAATTTTTAGCTGACTACAGAGCCCCAGTTTACATAAATGACTATCTGAAATATAGGAAGTAAAGCACCAAGATGTAAATATGAGAAACAAGTAATTTAAATATATGGGAAATAATTGAAAATATCACTTCCCTTGGATTTTTCCTGAGATGAATAACCAATGTCCATCCTGGTCTCTTTTGATTAATTTTAGCTTGAGGTCTGTTTTGTTAAATATTAGGATAGTTACACCAGCTTGTTTCTTAGGTCCATTTCTTTGGAAAGTATTTTCCTAACCCTTTGCTCTGAGTCAGTGTCGGTTTTGAAGTTGAGGTGTGTCTTGTATACAGCAGAGGATGGCTTCTGATTTTGTATCCCTCATATCAGGCTGTGTCTTTTTACAGGTGAATTGCGTCCATTGCTATTAAGGGATATTAATGGCCTGTGATTGTTGTTAATTCCTGTTACTTTAGGTGGTGGTTGTGTCTGTGTGTGTGTGTGTGTGTGTGTGTGTGTGTGTGTGTGTGTGTGTGTGTGTTTCCCTTCTTTGGTTTTTTTCTGTGTGATTATCTGTTACTTGTGGTTTCATGGGTGTCTTTATGGTCTTTATCAAATACACAAAGGTCCAGTCTATTCCTAATCTGTTAATAGATTTTATAGTAAATGGTTATTAGATTGTATATTATGCTTAAGGATAGATTTATGAAACCTGTATTTTTTTTTCTTTTTAATATTTTTATGTTACATTTTTTATTACTTTACAGTTTCATGTATTTATATACTGAATCTGTCATTTTCACCCTTGGTGTGTTCTTCTTTTTCATTTTCCATTTCCATTGGAATATTTCTTCTTAGAAAGTCCTTCTATTTTGTGTGTCCCCCTGAATTTAATACGTTTTACAAGCCTGAGGATGGATGGGATGTTCTTTAGTGGAATAAAAGAAACAGTTCTGTAGTAACAGAAAAAATAAATGACACTCCTTTCCCTAACAACCATTATCAGCCAACAGTTCCTCCTGGGTGGGTAGCACCTCATGGAACTCTCCCTCATCATAATGGGATGTTGACAAGCAAACATTGTACACATCTTGTGAAGATAATCATAGTTGAAGTGAGCACTTAGGTGTAATGGCTGAGCGGTGTCCAGAAAAGAAATGATTTTTCTTTAAATTTTAATTAGCTTTTAGTAACTGCAATGTCTTAATTCTTCATGCTTGGTCATAAGGTTTAATGCTTTTTATCTAGTGTTGGATTTAGTTGGCTAATATCATATTTGATCTTTTCATACTCTAGTTTGAATGAGTCAGCAAGATTCCTGTGTTTCAATATCAATTGCCAATATGACAATATTGAAAGTGGGGTATTTGAGAATGATTGGACCATTTGGGCAGTCCTTCTTGTGCATGGATTATTGCTGTCATCGAGGGAATGGGTAGAATATAGACATAAGGTCCTGATAAAATGGTGACTTCTGCCTTTTGCTCATTTGCTTCTGCCTCGTTACTTTCTATAATTTTATCATGCAATTTAGTTATTTAAGAAGCCTATTCGTAAGGCCAGATCTGTCTTTTTAAACAGTTTTCACTCACACGTGTTTCGACCCCACCCCATTCTTAGCACCTTCCATTCTACAGGGCCATCCTGTTGCTGTAAGCCTAAGGACTTATTGTAATATTTTAGCTACTCCAATCAAAGCCTCGTCATTCTAGAATCTACAGAGAGAGGAACTTAAAATACGTAATAGCTCGTAGAGCTAAAGAGATGATGGAGGATTCCTAAATATGCAGATCCCTGACATTTCTCAATCTTGCATTTGTCTATTTTGATCTCCAATAATTCATCGATTCCATGTGCTAAGTTATGATGTCTTTGTGGCTGTGTTGCTAGGTCTAAGAACTAATTGATTCTTACGTATATTTATCATTGTAAAGGTAAAGTTGATAATTTCATTACCTGTTAGAGCTTATACTCAAAATTGTGCTTTATTTCAATATGACCACTTTACAAGAATGTATATATTTTGTTTATTCTTTTCCTGTCTTGTATCATTTTTAGCTCTGATTTTTATCAATTTTATTTTTCACTGGTTTAGGTAATATTTTGTGAAAAATAATAAATCAGTGATATTAATTTAATTCTATTTATTGCTGTTTATGTTATGCCCCTATTGTCTGAATATTCTGCATTGAGTCTTTTTCTTTAATTGAAAATAACAATGTTTCTACAAGATTGACCCAAGTTAAGACTCCTAGCAATAGGGGATATGTAGCCTGAATGGGTCATCTCCCATGACCAAGCACATTTCCAGTGGAGGGACAGGGACAGCAAACCAGCCACATAACCCTCCACCTGTACTCTGCCCTGCCTTCTAAGGGTCACGTGATATTGTAAGGGTGGCCAGCTTGGTCCAGCCTGAAACTTAGACCGCAAGAGTGAGCCCACCTCTGACACTGCCTGGGTGACGTGACATAGAGGATGAGTGGCTTAGATACTTGTGATTGAGCAAAGCATTACTGGAGAAAAAGTCAACGTAATGGTACCTAAGAATATTCTGCTGTACTCGTAGATTGGTGTTAGCCCAGCTGTCATCAGAGAGGCTTTATCTTCCAACTGATGGCAACAGAGGCAAAGACCCACAACTAAGTATGAGATCAAGTTCCAGGAATCCTGAGGAAGAAGTGGAGAAAGGATTGTTGAAGCCACAGTAGTCAAGGATACCACAAGAAAAAACACAGAATCAATTAACCTGGCCTCATGGAGGCTCACAGAGACTGAACTAACAACCAGGGAGGATGCATGGGACAGACCTAGATCCTCTACATATATGTTATAATTGTATGACTTACCTTCGTGTGGGATTCCTAACAGTGAGAACAAGAGCTGTCCCTAACTTGTTTTCTGGCTTTGGGACCATATTTCTCATACTGGCTTTCCTTACACAGCCTCAATACATGAGACGGTGCTTAGTCTTCCTGCAACTTGATATGACATGTTTTGTTGGTTTGCATAGGAGGCCTGCCATTTTCTGAGTAGGGACAGAGGGGAGGAGGGAGGTGAAGCTGTGGTCAGGATATAAAACAGACAGACAGACCCATACATATCATTTTGAGAGAAATAAAAATAAATGGAAAGATAACAATAAATATAAATAAATAAAATAAACAAAAATTAAAAAGAAATAACAAATCTTCCCCAAATTCCTATCCACCCAAATACTTGCCTTCTGTAACTCTCGTTTTAAAAGATAAAGATAGACAGATACACACACAAACACACACATACATACACACATAGACACACATATACACACACATACACAAACACATACACACATGCATATGCACACACACATACACATACATACACACAGATATGCACACATACATGCACATACACACACATACAGACACATACACACATATACACACATGCACATACACACACGCACATACATATGCATATACACACATACATGCACATATAAACACATACACACATGCACATACACATTCACATACATACACACACATACATGCACACAAAGGCATACATACACACATACATACATGCACCATGCACACATATGCATAAACATACACACACATAAACATTCATATACACACATAAACACACATATAAACACACGTACACATATGTACATACACACACAAACACATATACACACACATACGTACACATATATACACCCATACACACACATACACACATATGCATAAACATACACATTCATACATACAAACACACATATACACATATTAACACATACAAACACATACACATGCATATATACACACATACATACACATATAAACACACATGTACACATGCACATACACACACAAACCCACATATACACACACACATACATACACATACATATGTACATATACACATATGCATAAACATACACATACATACACACACATACATGCACACAAAGACACACATACATGTACTACGAGGTTTCTGGCCTGGATTTTCGGGCCTAACCTCAAGGTCTAGACCCACAGACCCGCAGACCGGCAGTCCCACAGTCCCACAGAGACACACAGACACTTTCATTAGTTTTAGGCTGATCAGCCTCAGGCCCAGGCATATCACTTGCTAGCTCTCTAACCTTAATCTAACCCATGTCTCTTGTTCAGCCATGTGGCTCGGTACCTTTCTTTAGAGCTGCATGGTTGTCCTCTGCTTCTTCCGGCTTCTCTCTGGCGTTCTGCTCTGTTCTGCCTGTTCCCTGAGTCTTCCTAGTCTGGTAGCCCCGCCCACACTTCCTGTCTGCCTTTGGCCAATCAGCGCTTTATATTAAACCAGTGGATGGTACAATTATTTACCATGAAACAACACAATACTCCTACACATACACACATACATACATGCACCATGTACACATATGCATAAACACACACACATGCACACACACACACACACACACACACACACACACACACACGTCTGCATGTAGGCACTAGAATGTTGTATCCATCTGCTCTATGAGGAATACTTGGATTGTTTTGCAGATGATTGAAGACAGGTTTGGACAGGAATAGAAGGGTGCAGGTTGGAGGGCAGACAGGATAGAGGGGCGAATGAAGAGACACAGCTGAAATTGGGGGCACTTCATGGGGCAGAAGAGCAGCTTCCTAGAATTTAAAGGGATGACTCTAGTGAGATCTCCTAGTAATGAGGAATACTGGTTTCATCTAGTTATCTCCTGTAGGCAGGCAAGTCTCCCTGTGGTTGGACTGGGTTGCATTCATCTGAGTAGCTGACTGAGTGTGTCCTTTGGACGTCCCCAAACAACCAGGATAATGGTAGGACAGAGGGTTCCTCTGCACAAACTGTCAGAGTGGGAAAGAGGGAACGTTGCTAAGGATAACACTCACACAGTTTATTGAACATGGAGAAATTGAGCTAGTACCTTCATGTAACCTTTACCCAGATTTCTAGTCACTCTGGCATAAGAAGGTATTCTGTAGGCTATGGAAAGTGGACACAAATCCAGCTATAAGGCCCTGCCCTCTGTATACAATCTCCCACATCTGAAAGATGTGCTCTGGCAACGATGGTGCAGAACTCATAGGAGTGACCAACCAAAATCTGATTTAGCTTGAGACCCACTCTGTGAGATGGAGTACATGCCCAACACTGCTTGGCTCAGAAACAAACATGACTTTCTTAATAACACTAATGAAATGATTCCTAATGGTATTCTGCTATACGCATAGATTGCCTTGTCCAGTTGACATCAGAGAGTTTATTTTAGTAACAGATGAGTGCAGATAGAGAAATCCACAGCCAGACATGAAGAGAGAGATTCTAAATTGGTGGTCTCCACTGGGTCTACCCTAGGAGCTGAGGGAAACCTCCTGGAGGAAGAGGTGAGAAGATTGTAGGAGTCAGAATGGAGATAAGACAACAGGGAAGTAAACCATTAAATCAACTAAGCAGAATTAATGAGCTCACAGAGGCTGACATCTTAAGCATAAGGCCTGCATGGATCTTCTTGCAGATGTACTGTGGCAGTTAGCTTGGTGTTTTGTGGGAACTTTTAACTGTGGAAGTGGGTATATCTTCGACTCATTTACCAATTCTTGGAATTCCTTTGTTTTCCAGTCTCAGTGTGAGGGCTTTTGCCTTGCCTTGGTGTATCTTGTTTTAACATATTTGGTTGTTGTCTCTTAGAGACTTGATCTTTTCTGGAAGGGTATCAGATCCTGGGAGAGATGAAGGGAGGTGAAAGCTGGTTGGAATTTACAATATAAGAGATGAATCTATCTTCAATAAAACACAGGTGTATTTGTAGTAGTGAGGTTTCTCGGGTCCCGGGCAGCCAGAGATCCGAGACCCACAGACCTGCCGCCCGAGACCGCTTAGCTGCCCAGCCGCCCAGGCCCCCCAAAATGACTCACACGCTTATATTAACTTCATGCTGTTTGGCCTATGGCTCAGGCACATTGCTAGCTAGCTCTTACATCTTAAATCAACCCATTTCTATTAATCTGTCGGCCACGTGGCCCGTGGCTCACCCGTGCTCCTTACATGTTTCTTCTTGGGTGACTTCAGCTCGATCTGCCTGACTTCGATCTGCCTGACTCTGCCCTGCTTCTCCTACCTCTGCTTTGATTTCTCCTCCTACTTCTTCTATGGTGCCTGCCATGGCCCAAAACAGCTCTTTTATTTAAAGATTGAGATTCACAGCATACATAAACGCATTCCCACATCATGTATTAGTAAGTTTCTCTGTCCCGCCCAGCTGGTCCAGGAGCCTATTTAAATAATTGTATTAATGCTATAACATCTGCTGGACCAGTAGCTCAAACGTATCTAGCTTTTACACTTAAGCTGTAATTCTTACCCCTGTTTAGTCACATGGCTTGGTATCTTTGCTTCAGTACACCGTTCTCATATTGCTTCTTCTGCATCTGGCTAGAAACTCCTGTTCTGCCTTTCCTCTTCCCAGAACTCTCCTAGTCTATGTTTCCCACTTCTACTGCTTGCCTAGCTACTGGCCAATCAGTGTTTAATAAACCAGTAGAAATAACAAATCTTTATAGTGTACAAGAGCATTATCCCACACAAATGCTCAAAAGAAAGCAAAAAAGATACACACAATCATAGCCCAAAATAATGCAAAATCAGAAAACCATAATATACAAACAAAATATCACCAGGATAAAAAAATCTAAATAAAACAATATAAGGAACAACAAAAAATCTATAAAAGATACTGTTGAGTTTGTTTTGTGTTACTGCTGATGGACGTGGGGCCTACTACTAAGTACAGTTTATACTCAGTGAGACTCCATTGGAGAAAACTAATTTTTCATCTGTAAATGAATCTTATTTGGGGATAGTTTCTTGGTTACGAATGGTAGCTCCTGTCCACTTCTCCCTCTCAGTGCTGGGACCCTGTCCGGCTTGATCCTATACAGGTTCTGTGTTTGTTGACACAGCCTGGAGTTTTGTCCTAATGATGAGGTCCTTTGCCTTAAAGAAGCATCTCAGTTTCATGAGGTTCCATTAATCAATTGATGATCTTAGTGCCCATACTAATGGTATCCTGTTCAGAAAGTCGTCTTTTGTGCTGAGAAGAAATTTCCATTTTTCTCTATTATTAAGTTTTATATATCTAGTTTCATGCTAACGTCTTTAATCTACTTGGACATGAATTTTGTGCAAGGTGATAAATGTAGATATGTTTGTATTCTTTTACATGCAGACAACCAACTTGACAAACACCATTTGTTGAAGATGCTTGGGCTATTTTTTTCTATTGTATATTCCTGGCTTTTTTATCACACATCAGGAGTCTTTATGTGTTTTGATTTGTATGAATTTTCAATTTGAGTTTGTTGATCAACTTATCAAGTTCTACACCAATATCATGCAGTTTTTGTTATTATAGCCTTGTTGTATAGCTTGAGGTCAGGAATGGTGACACTTCCAGCTATTTCATATTGTTCAAGATTGTTTCAGCTATCCTAAGAATTGGTTTTTGTTTTGTGCTGTTTTTTTTTGCTTTCATATGGAGGAGAGACAGTTCTTCTTTCACAATCAGTGAAGAACTGTGCTGGGATTTTGATGGGAATTGTATTGAATATGTAGAGATCACTTACTGAGCCATGGTAGCATGGCCATTTTTACTCTGAATCCTACTGATCTCTGAGCATGGGGGAGCTTTTTATCTTCTGATATTTTCTTCAGTATCTTTCTTCAAAGACTTGAAGTTTTTAATCACACAAATCTTTCACTTGCTTTGTTAGAGTTTCCCCAAGATATTGTCTATGATTTGAAGCTAGTGTGAAAGGTATTGTTTACAGAATTTCTTTCTTAGTCTATTTATCATTTGTATATAGGAGGGTTTCTGAATTTTTTTTTTATCTTAAATCAAGCCACTTTGCATAAAGTATTTCCCAGTTATATAAATTCCTGGTCAACTTCTTAGGGTCACTTATGTTCACTATTATATTATTTGTGAATGATAACTTGACATCATCCTTTACAGTTTGTATTGATCTCTTTGGATTGACTTAACTAAATCTTCAAGTACTACATTGAATAAATCCATAGAAAGTGGACAACCTTGTTCCTGATTTTAGTAAAATTTAGTGGACTCAAAAAACATGTAATTTGAAGTTACAATAAGCTTGCTATATATTACCTTCAACATATTTAGGTATGTTTCTTGTATTCCTAATCTCTAGACTTATTATAAAGAACTGTTGATTTCTGTAAAAGGCCTGTTCTACATCTAATGAAACGACCATGGTTGTTTTCTTTGTTTTACTTTGCTTCAGTTTGTTTATATGCTGGATGGCATTGACTGATTTTTATATGTTAAACCGTTCCTGCATCATTGGGATGATATTTACCTGATTATGGCAGATGATTGTTTGGTGTGTTCCTGGGTTCAATAAGCAAGTCTTTTGTTGACTATTTTTGCATCTATATTTATGAAGAGAAATGGTCTATAATAATTTTTCTCTCCTTAATCTTTATGTGGTTTGGGCATTAGAATAACTTTGAACTCATCAAATGGATTGGGCAATATTATTTCTGTTTCTATTTTGTGGAAGAATTTGAAGATATTTAGTAATCTAAATTGATAACCTTTACCAATTAAAAATCTGTTAGAATTTTGTCCTAAAACCATCTGGCCTAGGCTTTTTTGGTTAAAGAAATTCTAATGACTTCTTCTATATGTATAACTAGAGCTTACAGGTCTACTTAAATTGTTTGTCTGCTATTGATTTAACTTTGATATGTGGTAATTATTGCAGAAAAAATTATCCAATTCCTTTAGATATTCTAATTTGGTAGAATGTAGGTTTTTAAAGTATGTCCTTATGATTTTGTGGATTTCTTCAGTGTCTGTTGTTATAGATTTTGATTTCTGCTGATTTGGATATTTCTCTTTGTATTTTAGGTAGTTTGAATGAGGGTTTATCTATGTTGTAAATTTTTTTCAAAGAACCAACTCCTTTCTAATATTTGAATTGTCCTCTTGCTTTTTAAAAATTAACTTCAACTCTCAGTTTGATGATTTCTTGGCATTTATTCCTCTTTTGTGTGGTATTTCTCGTTGTTCTAGGGCTTTCAGGTATGCTGTTAAGTTGCCATAGGAGATCTTTCCAATTACTTTGTGTAAGCACTTGGTGCTATAAACTTTTCCCTGACAGCACTTTCATTGTATCTCCTAAGTTTAGGTAAGCCATACATTGATTCCCATTGAACTCTTGAACATCTTCAGTTACTTCCTGTGCCTTAGTAGCCATGTCCTTCTTTGGGTTAGGAAAACTTTCTTCTATGATTTTTTGTTATTATATTTATTAAAATGATTTCTGTGCCTTTGATGTGGGACTGTTCTCCTTTCTCTCTTCCTGTTATTTCAATACTTGGTCTTTTCACAGTGTTCCAGGTGTCCTGGATGTTTAATATACAGAAAACTTCAGACTTATCATTCTCTATGACCCCATTTTCTATGCATTTCCCCTATTGTATCTTAAATGTCTGGCCTTCTCTGCTCCATCTTTAGGTTTTGTTGGCAAAGTCGGCCTTTGTAGTTTCTGTTTAAATTTCTCAATTTTTCGTTCCAGAATTGCTTCAATTGATGTTTTATTTTTTCCTCAAATTTCCATTTTATGGTCTGGGAAAGCTTTATTTGTTTTCTCATGTGTTTGTTTATATTTTCATTTCCTCCAGTTTTTTTTTTTCTGGATTTCGTTAAGAGATTTATTTATTTCCTCTTTGAAAATGTCTATCATCTTCGTATAGCTGGTGTAAGGGTCTCTTTCTTGTACTTTAGATATATTAGATGTCCAGGGCCTGCTGTGTTTGATAGTTGGGCTCTAGTAGAGATATATTACCATGAATGTTATTTATTTTGCTTTTACGCTGATATTTAGGCATCTGGGTTAGGGATAATTGTAGGTCTAGATACTGATTTCTTGGTTTGCCTTATTTTGTTTCCTATTTGGAGACTGGGATAGTGATAAGTGGGGCCAAAGAGGTTAGGGAGTCCTGGTTTGTGGGATCCACAGCCGATGTAAACAGGTGCTTGGGGAAGACTGTCACAAGTGTTCTGCTAAAGAGTTAAGAATGATAATGAGAAATTAAATGTAGAATGGAGGAAGAAGTGGTGAAGGTCTTTGATTGGCTTACTAGTTTTCTTACTCTACCCAACTGGTGTGTTCCCAGTGAATACCTGCTGGCATGTGAGGCTAGTATAATGAGAACAGTTGAAAAAAGGGAAGTTGGGGAAGGAGATGTCTGTGATCCTACAGAGATGTGATCAGATTGGAAAGAGAGACTAAATCAACTTTCTGCTACAGATCTGTGGATGAATCTCTCAATTCGCATTATTAACATATATATGCATGTATGTAATTTTATGGAGTTACATGAACAGTTTAAATTATTTTTCATAATGTGTCAGAAATTTTTTTCTTGTTTTGTATTAAAGAACCCTTTCCCAAACAAATAAAAAAACAAATAAAATACTGTTTTCACAAATTACTATATGAAAATATTATTTGATATATTTATCATATATGATACACAATAATATTTTTGTGATTTTGAATATGTATACTTTTATTAATTTAATTATGAAAATATACCTAAACATAATAAAGGCAGAATAATAGCAAGTCAACAGCTTACATCAAATTAGATGGAGAGAAAGTTAAATCAGGAACAAGACATGGCTGTCCACTCTCCATATTTCTGTACAATATAGTACTCAAAGGTCTACTTAGAACAGTAAGACAACCAAACAAGATAAGGAATACAAATTTTAAAAAAAGAAGTCAAACATTTTGCTATTTGCAGATGATATGATAGTATACAAAAGGGACCCTTAAAAATTCTACCAAGGAACATTTATAGGTAATAAACACCTTCAGTGATGTGGCAGGATATACAGTTAACTCAAAGAAATCAATAGCCAGCCCTCCTATACAAAAATGATAAAAGGACTCATAAAAAAATCAGAAAAACATCACCTTTTATAATAGCCACAAATGACATAGAACATCTTGTGGGAGATAACTCTAACGAAAGAAGTAAAAGACCTGTATGACAAGAAGTTGAAGTCATTGAAGAAAGAAATTCAAGAAAATATCAGAAAATGGAAAGATCTCCCATCATCATAATTAAACTGGCGATCCTTCCAAAAAATTATAAATTCAGTGTAATCCCGATAAAATTCCCAAGACAATTCTTCACAGAATTTAATTGTGGAGCCTACATGGGAGCAGTCTATGGCCCTGCATAGAAAAGACACTTAAATCATTTTGGAACCTGTGACCTAACAAAGCTTTAGACGGAGGGTGTACAATTCAGTATTGAATAAAAGACATTTTTGTTTCCACTTAAGAGAGTTTTAATAGCATTCATCATAACAAAGCACCATTCTAAGATTATATCTGGTGTAATCTAGGCATATAAGAAATATTAAAATCCAGAATGCTGCATAGCTGAATATCAGTCTTTGTAAATCTGTTATTTAGTTATGTGTTAGCATATTTATTTCTATCTCAATGCAAAGATAAATGTAAATTTATCAAAACTACTAGTGAAAAAATGGAGAAGACATAATATCATTATCCCCAGTGCAACATTTATCTTCATTTAGTGAATAGTATCATAATGCAGACAAGGCACATGAAATTTACAAAAAGTATCAAAGTCAACAGATAAGCTATGTCTCCCCTTCTAGAAAAGAAATTCCTTTGGAAGATGGTTCAAATTAAACATTTATACATTATAGCAGTCTGAGATTTATCTGTCACCCCTAACCCTCTTTATCTCTCTGGTGCTTTAGTCACAGAGTGGATTACAGCAAGAATCACCAGATAAATTAAATCACACCTGTGATAAAATGAAAGTCACAGATATTAGAAAGGAAATGAAAAGAATGTCTTTCCCCAGAGAGTCCCAGAATTGCTGGCCTGAGACTGCTTTTTCTATGCTGATTACCCTGTCTGTCTTTCTCTTTTTGATTCAGTAGATTTCTGACTGTTAGAATCTCACTTGCAAAAGCAAAATCATTAAAATATTCAAGGGAAAGAAAGATGTCCAATGAATGAATGGAATTTGTAATTAAACTTTTATGACTAACCTAAAAACTTCCTCCTGCATAGATCTGATCTCATTATTCTGCATTGCAGCCGACTGTCACTTAATTAATTGAAATCCCTCTGCATTACTAGTATTGGTAGACTACAGAAAAACATACTATTTGGTATTTTTACTGCACTGTGAGGTATCTCTGTCGATCAATATAAACCCCATCAAAAGGAATTCTTATAAACACTTATCATGACTATTTGGAAAGAAAAACATACTAAAGTTGCATATATAGAAGTTGTATTTTTCTTTAGAATTCGTATTTCATAATTTTAAGCCTGGAAATGTTTCTTTCTTTTCTTTCTTATCTGTATCTTCTCGCATCTTTTTCCTCTTTCACACACATTCATGTGCACCCTTGCTTCAAAACTGTCAACAAAAATGGACCGGAGTCAGGTGTTGCAATTCATTCTCATTTTATTTTATTTTATTTTATTTTATTTTATTATTTTTAAAATTCTAGCACTTAGAAGGTAGAGGCAGGAAGTTCATCCATCTGTGAGGGCAAGGATAATCTAGTCTGCAGAGTGAGTTGTCCCAGGACATCCAAGGCCACCTAGTAAACTCCTGCAGAGAGAGAGAGAGAGAGAGAGAGAGAGAGAGAGAGAGAGAGAGAGAGAGAGAGAGAGAGAGAGACTATGTTACACAAAGAACAAAGAAACCTCCTGTCAAATCAAAAACAAAACAAAAAAAGTGGAAAAAAATGGCGAGATTGTTGTGTGGTTTGAAAGAAAATGTCCCCCAAAGGGAGTTGTGCCATGAGAATGTGTGACTTTATTGAAGTAGGTGTGGTCTTGTGGAAGAAACATGTTTATGTGGCAGCAGGTTTGGAGGTCAAGTCATGTCCAGTGAGACACTCTACTTCCTGATTTCTGCATATCACCATCTAGCAATTACCATGCCAGCACCATGTCTACCTTTATGCCACCATGTTCTGTCATGGTGATAATGGACTGGCCCTCTGAACTGTAAGCAAGACACTGCAATTACATGTTTTCTTTGTAGTGGTAATCAAGTTAAATTTAAGTAATACATCTGTAATTCAAATCTACTTCTAAAGATCATTAATGAAAGTAACAATAAGAGCAAGTCATTGCTGAACATGTGTGCATATATGTGAACAAGTACATACCCAAGACTTAAGGTAAATTAGTCATTTTCCACGTGCATTCTTGAATCATGGTCTTTCACCTAGTGGAAAGCTCACTAAATTGGTTAGAGTGACTTGGCTAGCTGCCCATCAAGCTTCATTGATCCTTTATCTCTGACTCCTCTCCTGTGATTTTTGTGATTACAGAAAGACTTAGCCATGCCTGATTTTGTGTGTGTGCTGGGTGTTTTAACTAGGACATTTATCAGGGCATAACAGGCACTTAATTGACCAAGCGAGTTTCCTGACCACATACTAATATTTTTATTTATATTTTTTGTCTCTTATATAAAGGACAATTACATAAAAATTATAAACTAAACAATAGCCTTTCATGTGTAACATAAAATTCCTATGATAGTAATATAAACAAGGGAAAAACTAAAATGGAGTAAAATTTTACTGTTTGTGAAATTAAGTTTGTCTGAAATTATATAATACTACTTTAATTTGAGGTGATAATTGTAATCAAACATACTAAAAACATCATGAGAAGGAACTGATACTTATAGAGAGGAGAAAGTTGGGAAGAGCCATCTAACTTCTCATACAAATTGAAAGATCACTGCTGGATTTGTTAATTTAGTAGAAGAATGAATATAATTCTGAAAAACCTTATAGGTCAGTACAATGCAAGTATAGATTAAATTCTTTTATGACAGACATGTGGGCCACAGTTTAACAGCTCTCCAATGAGAGAGCTTTTGTTTTTTCTCTTCCAGAACAGTCAAGGGAACTGTGAACCCTCCTAACAGCATTGTCTGGCAATATTCATGAGTCAAGGCCAACAAAGGAGTTCAAAGGAACTATGTATCTCTGGATTTTCTTTGCTTTGTAGACATTTGACAATAAATATATAGATACTACAGATAGATATACCTGATTTTAGTATTCACCTACTTACTGCAGAAGTCAAACTCATGCTACATGACCCAACATCCTCATGAAGCCTCACATTGGTAATGACAATTATGACTCAGAATTTCTGCAAGAATGAAAATACTCCATTGCAAAATACCTAAAATCTTAAAACATAATTCCTAGAAAGAATGGCTAAAGGAGAGATTGTTCTTTGGGCAAACTTACTTGTTGATTACACAGATATATTAAGCTATTTAGTAAAAAAAGACAATAGTGAAAAAAACTGAGGAAAAAATCTATAAGAATATAGAAAAATATATATCAAATTAATGACACAAGCACACATTGTCCAGTAACTAATTTACAGGTAAATTAATAGAATACTGAGTCTAGAGATTGGCAGAATGAAAAAAAAAATCCAAATAATTATTATACAAAGCTATATGCCATGTTCCAATGATAAAATAAATTGAAATAATTAAACATAGAGAAATAAGATGAACAAAGATGTTATCAGATGCTGGTTTATATTTATTGTTAGCCTCATTGGTTTAAGAAATGTCAAATGTACATCTGTCAATGGGTCAATATTAAGAGCAAACAAATACTGAAAAAACTGAGCAACAAAAATATTACAAAAAACAAATAAACCTAATTAAAAGGGAGTATGAACATAAACAGAGCTCTCAAGAGATGAAGCACAAATGGCTGAGAAACTTGAAAGATCTGTAGTATCCTTAGCCCTAAGGCAAATGCAAATCGAAATGACTCTGAGATTTCATCTCATCCCATTATAAATAATCCATATTAATAAAACAAATAATAACACATGGTGAGAATGTTGGAAATAAAACCCAAAATTTATTAATTTCTTGTGGGAATGTAAACTGTTCAAACTCTATAAAAACCAGTGTGGAAGTTACTCAAAAGCTGAAAATAGACCCTCCACAAGATCCGACTATGACACCCTTGAGTATATGCCCGAAGGACTCTGTATCTTACCCTAGAGATACTTGCTCAACCATGCACATTGTTGCTCAGTTCCTAAGAGCCTCAAACTGGAAACAGTCTAGCTATATGTCAGCTGATGAACGGATAATGAAAATGGGAATATTATTCAGTTGTTAAGAAAATAAAATTATGAACATTTCAGATTATTGAATACAGAAACAATCGTCAAGAGTGAGTTGTTGCCTGAAATGGTCCTGTGGAAACCCCTAAACACTCTGTTACCAAGACAATTGTTTGCTCCCCACAAGCTGGCAGCAGGGCACCATTGCTGAGAACAACACCCACACAATCAGTGATCATGGAGAGGAAGAGCTAGTGCCTATGGAGAACCTTCACCTCCGTGTTCTAGCATCTATGACATGGAAAGATGCTCCGCAGGCTGCCAAAAGAGAAAATAAACACTAACCCATCCACAGATCTTGTCCAAATTGGTTTAAGGCATACTTCATGAACTGGAACCCATAATTGACATAGTTTCAGTGTTAAAGAGCTAGAGTCTAGCTATCCCAGAGACCTATAGTAAACCAAAACACTACTGCTCAAAAAGATAAGTAAAGTATCAACAATGTGACTCCTAATAATATTCTACTATAATTGCAAATGGGTGCCTTATTCAGCCATCAACAAAGAAGCTTCCTCCTGTTATAGCAGATGTGCACAAATACAAAGACCCAAATCAAAACATTATATACACACGTTTCCAAGAGACCTTGGAAAACACTTCTCTAAACATGTCTCCATCAAATCTCTTCAGAACTCAGGGAACCCTGCCAAAGAGGATGGAGGTGAAATGAGTTAAGGAGACAGAGGGACAGGGTTCACCTAAAGAACAATGTTCACTAAAACAACTGTGCAAAACTGATGTGATCTCATAGAGACTGAAGTATCAATTTCAGGACCTACATGGCTCTGAACCAGGTCCTCTGTGCATATAGCATTTAGTTTAGTGCTCTCATAGGAATCATAAATTTGTGAATGAATGAGTCTCTGATTCTTGTGCCTTGTCTTGGGGCTCTTTTATTTTTCTTGAGTTGTTCAGCTTCTATATGATGATTTTCATATTATCTTATATTTTATTTGTTATGTTTAAAATGTAAAATAAATATTGCCTTAAATTGTTATAGAAATGTGTTTAGCATCTTGCTACTAATTTAAAAAGATAGTCTTTCCATTAAAAAAAAAAAACTATGAAAGCCTACTCCTCTAGAAGCTTTCTAAAACATATAGAAGGAATTTAAATAGAGTAATCATTTAATCAGGGAGATAACTTCCCATATAGAAATCAAATCATACTCCTCAGTATAACTCCAGTTCTAGGAGTGGGTCACATGTTGCTAGATAATTAACCAAAGTGATCTCATAGAGTCCCTCAAAATTTGCAGATTACTGTCAATTAGTTACCTGTTACAAAATTAAATTAAGGCACTAGTGCTAAAGATGAAATTTGTGATGGAGAATTAAGATGATGACCAACTGAAGATTCACCTTCACTGACTAGTGTTAGTGCTGAAAAGTATTTTATGTGCTCCCTAAGGTGACAAGCAGTCTTCAGTCTCACATAGTTATGAATTCAATGACCTATAATAGCAACACTACTGTAAGATAAACAGGTACAATAGAGACATAAATTTTATAGGAGTAACCAATCACTTATTTATTGGATTTAAGGCCCTCTCCATGAGATGGAACTTGAGACCAAGATTGTGAGACTAGATTGGTCATGACCACATGGGGGAGCACCTACTCTTATTATTCTGCTAAAGAACAGCAATAAAACAGCTATTAACAAAATATTGCTATACCCATAGGTTAGTGAATCACTCAATTCCCATCAGAGAAACTTCTTCTTAGAATAAATGGCATTTACCACAGAGATCCACAATTGTGCAATGAACAGGCGGTGAGAGAGACCTTGGAGCACTCAACTCTATGTAGGGAATCTGTAACAACTCTCTTCATTTAAGGTTCAGGGAACTATTCAGATAGAAAGATTCTAAAAAGCTTCTGGTAGTGGATGACTCCAAAGTAAAGATTTCTTTCCAAATACGGGGATAAAAGGTGTGTTTTATCACTACCTGGCTGTTCTTATTTTAGATTAGATTAATCTCATGTAGCCTAGGGTGGCTTTGAGCTCACAAAGATCAATTTGTCTCTGCCTCTGGAGTGCTAGGATTAAAGGTAGAAAATCAATCACATGTGCTGGGATTAAAGGTGTGTGACACCACTGCCTTGCCCTATGGTTAACTCAGTGGTTGGCTCTTCCCTTTCATCTCCAAACAAGCTGTATCTCTTAGAACATACACAAAATATCACCACAAGGAGGGAGTATGATTAAAGTATACTATATATAAGATTTAAAGAACAGTAAAAATGTAAGAAAATAAAATAAAATCTCAAATTAAATAAAAAATGTCTAAGAAATCATTAACATGTTCCTTAAGGTACCACTTGCTAGGGATTTTCTAGAGAGAATTCACTTGGTGGAAAAGGAAGATTCTGCAAAAAAGACTTCTGTTGTAATAATAGTTGACTTGCTATATTGAGAGATGACTGACTGTCCTGAGCTCTATGAGCTCTAATCCTGTCTCACTCTTGCTTGCTACATAGTTTTAGGCAGGTGTCATCTTCTATCCACTTAGGAAAACAGTAATCAATCGAGTGTAATAATGACTATATCAAATGGTTTCCATAAAAGCTTTCAAGTAGTAAGTGCTCCCAGGTAAATATTTAAGTTGTTGGTACTATTACTAAAATCACATTCATTATCACCATTCTCATTAATCTAACATTTAAATAAACTGGCATCTGACACATCTTATTGGTATTGAGTGCTCATGGAAACCAAGGCTTCAAGAAGTTGAAAAATACATTCTATTGTGCAGAACATAGGACAGAATACCTGAGTTACTACACTCTCCTATGTTCTTGAAGCTACATTACTAGTTTGTAGTTTTCATACTCTTCTAAAACTAACATGAACCAAGGAAATAAATAAGAATGAGTAAAATAAGTAACATGTTTCTTGAAATTATTTGTCTATATTTATTTCAATTTCAGACTTCCCTGTAATTCAAGTAATAAGCAATGTGAAAAACATAAATATTGATTGAGTCTTGGTTTTCACCCATCTTACATTGAACCTATAATTTAGTTGTCTGGGTTTCTGAGAAGAATAAGATTTTTAAGTGAATACTGTCTTACAAATGAAAAACTCTGGCCATGTTGGAATGAACAAGCTCATTCAATGCTGTCAGTGTTTCAGCTACTGCACTTAAACTATATTTTTTTCACAGTATATTTTAATATTATTTTCTCCTTCCCAAATCTTTCCCGAACCTCTCCACCTCCTAAACCAGACAACTTCATGTTCTTTATCTCAAAAAGAAAACAAAAAAAAGGAAATAAAAGAAGCAGAAAAAAATATTGAAACAAAAAGCGCAAACAATAACATGGAGTTCATTTTGTGTTGGCCAAGGACACCTGGGCATGAGGCCTGCCCTGGATATCTGGTATTATACATAGTGACACTCCTTGATAAAAACTGATATTCCCTTTTTGAGAAGATATCAACTGCAAATAAATCCTTGACTGGGAAGAGGCTTTGTGTTCATCCCCCATCTCAGTGCTTGAATTTTGTCTGGATTGCAAATTTGAAGGTCCAGTTCATGTTGCCACAATCTGAGAACTTATTGTGTTTAGACCTTTTATGTCATAGCTACTTTTTAAAAAATACATCAATATTTTCTATTCAGTTAAAGAAAGGTTAACCTGTCAACAAGGTCCTGAGTACAAGCTCCAAAGTAACTTGTTCACTATTTAAAAGATGTAGCTGTGATAAATAATGACAACTCACTATAAATTTCCTTAGGGCTGTCAATATTTACTAGAAACTGGCTGCTGAAAAATGAGCTGCAGGTGTATTATACACAAAGACTTTAACACAATAAAAGACAGAAGAGGAAAAAGTGAAATAAAATGAGATGATCAAAATATTAAGTGTGTGGAAGACTACCAGAAAACATGCAATAGATGTACTTCAACTCTTTGTCAAGAGGGCTTCATGTTCAGCGATAGGCAGTGAGAGATTCTAAAGCTTGAGAATGGTTGGATTTATATTTAAGGAATCCCTATAACCAAAAGTTATAGTACTGCAAATTTGAAGATGATAGTCTCCAAACAGGGCATAAAAGAATTGATTCATTCATTCCTCCTCCATTCACTTTGTTCATATACATAGGTAGAACATACCTCATCACTTTCTAAAAGAAAATCATCAGAAATTTAAACAGAACTCAACACTAGAGTGGAAACTGAAACAACTGTAGTGGGATTATGCTGTTCCATTGTAAATATTTGTCCTGCCCACTGGCTTAATAAAAATGCTGATTGGCTGAAGGCATACAGCAAGTAAGGGAAGAGATACCAGACTAAAAAAAAAACCCTAGGAACAGGAAGAATACAGCAGAAATGCCACAGAGATGCCAGAGATGCCACTGATGCAGAGGACAACTACGCTGCTCTGAGTAAAGGTACTGAGCTGTATGGCTGAACAGGATCAGAATCGTAGTTAGTTTAAGACTAAGGAGTTATTAAGTGATATGCCTGGGCTCCAGGTCAATCAGTGTACAATTAATATAAGTGTCTGTGTCTTTCAGTGGGACTATGGGACTTTAGGTCAGAAAGTCTGGGCCACAAGGCAAGACTAGAAATTCTGGGCCTGAAACCTCATACAATAACCTATTAGAATTAAGGAAGGGTTATTTTTAAAAGAATATAAATGATAAGCTGCTTTTTTTATCTGTAATATAACACAATTCTGCCATTTCTGACATTACCCATGAACTGAATATCATTATTATAAAGTGATATAATCCAGGTCGAGAGAGAAAATATTGGGAGTTTTATGTTATTTATTTATTTTATTGAAAATAGATTTGTCTCTCATGCAATACAGCCTGGCCACAATTTCCCCTTCCTTCAGGCCTACCAGCATCATCCCCCAACTCCCCTCTTTCCTTAGACAAAATATAACGAAGTTCATTGCAAAGATAATGAAAAAATGAAAGTGTTGTTTTCTTCTTAGTTCATTTTACATACTGACCACATATCACCCTCTCATCTTTCCTTACACTAATCCCTAGACTTATGATCCCAACATATTCCCCATCCTCTCCTCCAAAAGAGTTAGGTCCCAATGGGAAGTCAGCAAAGCCTGGTATGTCCAGTTGAGGTAGGTCCAGTCCTCTTCCTGCTGCATCAAGGCTGAGAAAAGAGCTATACAGCTGTCCTCTGTGTGAAGAAGGCCCCTTTAAGTCCCAGGCAGGCTCTACCGCTGTTGGTCTAAAGTTCATGAGTTCACATGAGCTTCATTCAGTTGTCTCTCTTATCTTCCATCATGATCTTGACTCCCCTTGCTCACAATATTCCTCCTCCCTCTCTTCATCTGCACTCCCAGAGCTCAGCCTGATACTTGGCTATGGATCTCTCTATCAGCTTCTATCAGTTACTAGATGAAGGCATCCATCAATCTGGTTACCGGGGTAGGCTGGTACAGGCACCCTCTCCATTATTGCTATTGGACTAAGCTGGGGTCATCCTTGTGGATTTCTAGGAATTTAACTAGCACCGGGTTTTCTCCCTAACCCTATCATGTTTCTGTCTATCAAGATATGTTTTTCATTGTTCTGGTTATTTCCTTCCCCAGCTTGACTATTCAATTCCCTCATGTTCTCATCCCACACCCCTCTCCTCTATTGGTCTGCTTGGCCCCCAGTTTACTCAGAAGATCTCATCTATTTCCCCTTATCCAAAGTGATCCATGTGTCCCTCTTAGGATCCTCCTTGTTAATTAGCTTCTCTGGAGCTGTCTGTTGTAGTCTGGTTATCCTTTGCTTTATATCTAGTATCTACTTGTGAGTGAGTACATACCATGTTTGTCTTTCTGAATCTGGGTTACCTCACTCAAGAAGTTGCTTTCTAGGTCCATCCATTTGCCTGGAAATTCCATCATGGCATTATTACTTTACATCTGAGTAATATTCCATTGTGTATAGGTTCCACAATCTTTCTATTCATTCTTTAACTGAGGAGCATCTAGGTTTTTTTTTCAGCTTCTGGCTCTTACAAAAAGTGCTGCTATGAACATAGTTGAGCAAGTGTCTTTGTGATATGATTGAACATCCCTTGTATTTATGCCCAAGAGTGTTAACATTGGGTCTTGAAGTACATTGATTACCAATTTTCTGTGAAGCCACCATACTGACATCTAGAGTGGCTGTACATGATTGTACTCCAACCAGTAGTGGAGGAGTGTTGCCGTTTCTCTACATCCTCTCCAACATATACTGTCATCAGTGTTTTGTTCTTAGCCATTCTGACAGGTGTCAGATGGTATCTCGGAGTTGTTTTGATTTGCTTTTCCCTAATTGCTAAGGATGTTGCACATGTCCTTAAGTGGTTTTTGGCCATTGGAGATTCTTCTGTTGAGAATTCTCTGTTTAGATCTGTACCTCATTTTTCAATTGGATTATTTGATTCATTATTTTTTGATGTCTAGTTTCTTGAATTTTTTTATATATTTTAGAGATCAGCCTTCTGTCAGATGTGAGGTTGGTAAAGATATTTTTAGATTCTGCAGGCTGCTATTTGTCTTATTTACCATGTGCTTTGCCTTACAGGAGCTTCTCAGTTTCAGGAGGTCCATTTATTAATTGTGGCTCTCAGTGTCTGTGCTACTGGTGTTATAATTAGGAAGTGGTCTCCTGTTCCAATAGGTTCAATCTACTTCTCTTTCATCTCATTCTGTATAACTGGATATATGTTGATGCCTTTTAAATAATTCGACTTTAGCATTTTTTCCCCCAGGGTGGTAGAAATGGATTTATTGGCACTATTCTACATGTGGATATCCATTAATACAAGCACCAATTGTTGGAGATGTTTTATTTTTTCTTTACTATTCTTCAGTTTTGTCTTCTTTGTCAAAAGTCAGGTGTTTGTAGGTGTGTGGGTTAATGTTAGGATCTTAAATTTGATTATATTGGTGTATGTGGGTTTTAACCAAGTTGTTTTTTACTATTATATCTCTGTATTAGAGCTTGAACTCAGAGATGATGATCCCTCCACAGAAGTTGCTTTATTATACAGGATTATTTTAGCTACCTTGGACCTTTTGATTTTTCCACAAAAAGTAGATGATTGTTCTTTCAACGTCTTCAGAGAATAATATTAGGATTTTGATGGAAATTGCATTGAATCTGTGGACTGCTTTTGGCAGGGTTGCCATATTAAATATGTTTCTGCCTATTCATGAGCATGAGAGATTTTTTTCTGTTTTCTGATACTTTAATTTATTTCTTCAAGGACTTAATTTTTACCATATAAGCCTTTCACTTGCTTGTTTTGAGTTACTTTAAGGTTTTTTTTTTTTATTATTTGTGGCTAATGTAAAGGGTGATATTTCCCTGTTAATTTATCATTTGCAAATATGTAGCTTCCTGATTTTTTAACTTAATGTTGAATTTTTGTATCCAGTCAGATTACTGAAGGTGATTATCAGTTGTAGGAATTCCCTGGTAAATTTTTGGAGCCACGTATGAATACTATCATATCATCTGCAAATATCTGGTTCTAATTTGTTCTTTTCTGTTTGCATCACCTTGGCCTCCTTTTGTTGTCTTATTGCTCTACTCGAAATGTGGGTACTATATTGACCAGATACAGGGAGCGTTGACAGCCTTGTCCTGCTCCTGATTTTAGTAGAACCACATTGATTTTTTCTCGATTTAATCTGATGTTAACTGTCAGCTTGCTGTAAATTGCCTTTGTTAGGTTTATGTATGCTCCTATGTTTCTGATGAGAAAAACTTTTATCATAAATAGGTTTTGGATTTTTGTCAAAGGCTTTTTTTTGCATCTATTGAGATGATCATGTGAGGGTTTTTAGTTGTTTATATGATGGATTACATTAACAAAATTTTGTATGTTGAGCCATTTCTGCATCTCTGGAAGAAGCCTACATTGTCATGGTGGATAATTATTTTGATGGGTTTTTAGATTTTGTTTGCCAGTATTTTATTGAGAATTTATGCTTCAATATTAATAAGGGAGATAGGTCTGTAATTCTCTGTCTTTGTTTCATCTTTGTGTGGTTTGGGTATCAGAGTAACTGTAGACTCATAAAAGAACTTTTGCAATATTCTGTCTGTTTCTATTGTGTGGAATAATTTAAAGAATATTAGTATTGCCTCTTCTTTGAAATTCTGGTAGAATTCTGTGCTAAAACCATCTGCCCTCAGCTTTTTTGTGGGGGGAGGTGTTGGGACTTTAAATAACTGCTCCCATTTTCTAGGGGTTTTAGGTCTATTTTAATTATTTATCTGGTTTTGATTTAATTTTTGTATGTGGTATCTATCCAGAAAATTGTCCATTTCTTTTAGAATTTTCAATATTGCAGAGTATAGGTTTTTGAGATTTGGCCTGATGATTCTTTGGATTTCCTCATTACCTGTTGTTATGATCCAATTTTCTTTCTTATTTTGTTAATTTGGAAATCTCTCTACCTGTTGGTTAGTTTGGATAAGAGTTTGTCTATCTTATTGATTTTCTCAAAGAACTAACTCTTGTTTCATTGATTCTTTATATTGTTCTCTGTTTTTAATTTATTGAATTCAGTCCTCAATTTATTTTCTGCCATATACTCCATCTGAATGAGTTTGCTCCTTTTGGTTCTAGAGCTTTTAGAAGAGTTAAGTCTAGTGTGAGATTAATCAAAATTCTTTCTGTATGCACTTATTGCTATGATTTTTCCTCTTAGTACTGCTTGCATAGTGTCCTGTACATTTGAGTATGTTGTACCTTCATTGTCAATGAATTCTAGGGAGTCTTTTATTTATTTCTTTCTTGACTAAGTGGCGATTCAGTTGAGCAGTGTTCAGTTTCCATAAGTTTGTAGGGTTTCTGTGATGTGGGAATGCCTTTCTGTATGCTGTGAATCTCAATCTTTAAATAAAGGAGCTGTTTTGGGCCATGACAACCACCATAGAGAAAGTAGGAGGAGAAATCAGAGCATAGGTAGGAGAAGCAGGGCAGGTTCAGGCAGACCTAGCAAGCCGCCCAAGGAGCAACACGTAAAAAACACAGGTGAGCCATGGCCACGTGGCAGACAGATTAATAGAAATGGGTTGATTTAAGATGTAAGAACTAGCTAGCAATGTGCCTGAGCCATAGGCCAAACAGCATAAAGTTAATATAAGCATCTGAGTCATTTCTGGGGGCCTGAGCAGCAGCAGCTGGCAGCTAAGGGGTCTGGCATGGCAGGTCTGTGGGTATGGGCGTCTGGCTACCTGGGACCAAGAAAGCCCATTGCCACAGATGGTGCCCAATGTGGGGCGGTTATCCACTTAAAGCCAGAGAAAGATTAGAAAGGGTTCTAGATCACAGAAACTAAGCCAAGGCAGCTCCCAAATTGTATATACAAAACGGGCCATTGTACAAAGAAAGCGTGGCATCTGGGTCATATTCAAAATGGTGCCACTGGACTGGCAGCAGGCAGTGTAAGCTGCAATCAGGCTTATTCCTGAAATTTCACAGAAGACTCAGTAGCATGTGATTGATTTTAGATTTGTATTTATTTTGAACAAAAAAGAAACAAAGACAGATAATTAGTAGCAGCATTTTCCAGGGTCTGCTCTGTTTGCTGGCCACGTGGTCCCTTTAAGAGAACTTACTGATTCAGCTTCCTCTGCAAAAACTATGCAGCTCTTTAAGAGAGTGTATTTTAAAGCTTTTATGGTTAGAAGATGATTAAGGATTCACAATAAAACAGATTCAGATGAAAAGAAAAACCTATAAATGGGTCACAATGTATGTAAAAGGAACATAAGCTTCAGAGAGAAAAGAAAGAGGATAGAGAAAGTCTTTAAAAAAAGAAATATAGTAATAAAAATATAATAAGCCATGTAAAGATGGAAAATAGACACAAAATCTAGATCTTGGTTGTTATTGTGTTTTCTTTTAATTTTTTAACTGTTAATGAGCTAACTGAGAAAGACAATGGATTGCAAATACAAAGGCTACCAAGTTAAACAAGAATATATATTTTAAAGGTATTTTGATTTTAAAATTTGTGTCTAAGGATTTATTGCTTTGGAAGAGTTCTGCTTTTGTTTCCACAGAAGATGAGAATCTGTGGATTGCTTCCAGGCAAATACGGTTTCATCAACCAAGACACCCTGAAAAAAACCTCTGATGGAAAGAAATGGCCAGATCAGCTTCAGGGCTGCAGACTGATCCAGTCTCAAAAACTTGTGACATTTTCAACACCCCTTAGTCAGCATGAAATAGTATCGGATAACTATGCCCAAATTCCCCAAATATTGTTTCTAAATGTTTGTTTTCATTATAAATGGTTAATGGTCATAGTTAATCTCTTTCTAAGAAGAAAAAGGGGATATGGTATATGAATAATTTTTTTAAAAATTAGATTACTAAATTTACTTAGATCAAAAATCAGCTGTTAATCTTGAAATGTTTTACATTGATATGGATTTTGGTTTATTGATACAAACTTAAGGTCAATTCTCTAATGCTGTATGTATTTTTCTACTCTTGTTTAAGATATGATGTTTATGTAACTGTTTTAAAATTGTAATGTATAATTAAGAAATGCATGTTAGTTAAATTTTTAGATATACAAAGATATAATTCAATTAGATAGGTAATCTTCAAACACTTCTAAGACCTACAAAATATGGCATTTAAAATGTTTTAAGAGCTTAAACTTTTCTAGACAGTGAGACAGGCCTGCTCCTGGCAGCACTAATTTTCTTCAAGAGAAAAATGGGCATCAAAGAAACTCCATATGGAGTCTATTTGTGGCAATGGTTAGCCACTGGACAAGAATCTGTTCTTATATTGACTGCTTGACAGTGTGCTGTTTAAACTAGACATGCAGGTTCCATAGAAAGGTGACCTCTAAACTTTGGCAGAACAAGCTGAGATGGTCATCCAAGTTCCTGCTTTGCAGAGAAAACTGTCAGACATTCTTCAAGACTTGAGGAGAAGCAACTGATAAACACTGCCAGAATGGACAGAGCAGATTTCCTGCTTCATTGAAATGAAAAGAGACTCTGGGCCTGTAGGCTGAAGATGAATGCTCCAACTTTATAAAGGAACTTTGGGTGACTGTCCAGGCAGATAGGTGTCATCTCTGTCCTTTCTAGATTTTAGAAGTTGCTTGCACTTCTGGTTTACTTGGGTAAATATATTCTTCTGTGGTCTTGATGTAGTTGAAGATTAGATAGTTATAGGTATATTTTTTCTTAGTCATTTAAAAGGTATATTGGATATGAAACTTTAGATTCATAAAGATAAGGTAGATAATAGAGTATTTTCTTTAATTCTGCCAAATACAAATAGACTAGATATTATAATTATAATTCTTGCTTGATGACTATTTTGTTATATGTAATTTTGTTATGTTAAAACTGAAACCTTCCTTTTTGATTAGACAGAAAGGAGGAAGTGATGTGGGAATGCCTTTCTGTATGCTGTTAATATCAATCTTTAAATAAAGGAGATGTTTTGGGCCATGACAGGCACCATAGAAGAAGTAGGAGGAGAAATCAGAATAGGTAGGAAAGGAAGGGCGGAGTCAGAGGCAGATCAAGCCTGAATCCACCCAAGAAGAAACATGTAGGAACACAGGTGAGCCACCGGCCACGTGGCAGACAGATTAATAGAAATGGGTTGATTTAAGATGTAAGAGCTAGCTATCAATGTGCCGGAGCCATAGGCCAAACAGCATGAACTTAATATAAGCATCTAAGTCATTTCTGGGGGCCTGAGCAGCGGTGGCTGTCGGCTAAGGTGTCTGGCATGGCAGGGTCTGGGCTTCTGGCTGCTCAGGACCAAGAAACCCCCTACATTCTGTAATTTGGATTGTGTTAAATTTTATCTTGAAACAATGGAGATGCAATAAAATACAGGGGGGGGGGGCTATTCTATACTTTTCTCTATCAATTGAGAAATGTTCAGATTAAATGAATTTTTAGGCTTTCAGTGATTTTTATTGTTGTTGAACTCTAACTTTAGACGATGGTGGCATGATATGATACAAGGAGTTATTCCTTTTTTAATATCTATTAATATAACTTTATGAATGAGTATGTGGTCAATATTATAGAAAGTTATTGGGGTTCTGAGAAATATGTATATTTCTTTTTGTTTGGGTGGAAGGTTCTGTATATATATTAAGTCCTGGTGGGTCATAACATCTGTTAGATCCCTTATTCTCTGTTGAGTTTCTGTCTGGCTGACCTATCCAAGGGTGAAAGTGGGGTATTGAAGTCCCCCACTATTAGTGTGTGTGTGGGGGGGGGTGTTGATGTGAGGTTTATGTTTTAGTAGTGTTTCCTTTTATACGTGTATGTGCCCTTGTTTTGGGGGCATAAATATTCAGGATTGAGACTTCATCTTGGTGAATTCTTCCTGAGATAAATAAAGCAATGTCTGTCTTGGTCTCTTTTGACTGATTTTAGTTTGAAGTTTATTTTGTTAGTTATTAGGATGACTACAGAAGCTTGTTTCTTAGGACTATTTGATTGGAAAGTCTTTTCCCAACCCTTTACCCTGAACCTGTGTTTGTCTTTGTGGTTGAGGTGTGTTTCTTGTATGCAGCAGAAGGATGGCTTCTGGTTTTGTATTGTGTTATGGTGTGTCTTTTTATAGGTGAATTGGGTCCATTGATATATAAGGACTATATCAGTGACCAATGATTGTTACGTCCTGTTGTAGGGTTATTGATTGTGGTTTTTCTTTATGTTGGAGTTTCCCTCTGTTTAAATCTGGTTTTGTCATAAAATATCTTTTTTACTCTATCTATGGTAATTTCTGAGTATAGTAGTCTGATTTGGCAGCCATGTTCTTTTAATGTCTCTTTAACATTTGACCAGGACCTCTTTATGTTCTTAAATTTATTCTTGCCATTGGCCATCTACCCACTTTTTTTCATTTCATATCAAGCGAAAGTGGTTCACTATGTCTCAGGAAGCTGCTTTTGTTTCAGCTGGAGCTCTTGGTACATCGGACATGGTTGAGTAGACGCTGCTGACATTGGGGGGGGGAGAGTAGTGGGTTTGGGGGACTGAGTCGGACTTGTAGATTACAGGTCCGATGGAGGTGTGGGACAGCCTGCCTGCAGGAGTCTTGTTTGCTTGCCTTAACGGGGATACTAATGGATGGATGTCTGGTGCATGGGTTGTGTTTTGGTTCTACGGCTTACCTCTTGGTATAATTGAAGCTGGCTAAGTCTGTATTTCAATGAGCCACTATGATCACCTGAGGGATCGGTGGGTTTTAGGGATGAAGTGTGGCTTGTAGATTACAGGAGACTATGGAGGGAGTGGTAAGTGGTCAGACCTGTCTTGGCTGCTAGTCTGTGACTCTATAGAAGTGTTGTTAGCAGAGGCTGGGAGGTTAGGGAAAAAACACAGGGAGAGAGGTTCATCAGCTTTAAATTATAGATGAATGGAAACAAGTCATTTCAGTGCATAACTGGATATGATGATAATACATTTAAAACCTAAGATAAAAGAAGAAATGCAAATGTCTTCATCATAAATAAATGCTAGATATGGAAAATAGAGATAATCTGTTTTAAGTACTATAGAAGGTGTATTTATATGGAAAATAAATTATCAATTAATAGTATACAAGTTCATATAAATATCAGTTTTGAAATAAATCTATAAAGAATGAAAAACAGATCCTGTTCCTTCTCTATTCTTCTCCTGTGTTTCCTCCTTTCATTAGGTTGACTGCTGGTAGACGTGATAGTGAACAGAGTAAAAAAAATAATCTTTTAGATGAATGGGATCTTTTAAGTAAGAAATTACTATGATTTAAATAGATCTCAAGTAGTTATAGTACATAAACATATTGGGGAAAATTTTTGAGGGTGAAAATTTTGCTTAACAGATATTGATAATACATAAGAATCCTGACACAAGCGACTACAAATTACGTAATCCTTAAAATGAGCTGTGCTAAGAAATTTATAGAGTTCAGATAGATAATCAGTTTTATAGGATTGACAGGGGTTGGTAAATAAAAACAGTGATTACTAATGAGCATGGGGATTATGGCATCATTAAGTGTTCTTATTTAGAAACCACTGATAAAAATTCATCTCAGATGGTATACCTCCAAATACTCAATGGAATGTTTTCTAATCTTCTCTAATTGGCTATCAATCCAAATGGTCTGTCTGAAATGCATGTTTACATGTATACATAGGTATACACACATATATGTGCACACATATATTTGGAGAGTGAGAGAGAGACAGAGGGACAGAGAGATACCATAAATTTGAGAGCAAGTAAGAGGAGCTAGAGAGAGGAAGGGAAGAGTAAATGATATAATTATATTTAATTAAATATCTCAAAATTATAAAATTACAATAAACATTTCTTAATGATTAAAAAAGGTAAATTTCATAAAATGTGAAACATTTCAACTAAGATATTGTAAAATCAAGCTTATGTGCATTGCTGCACTGTACACATATCTTAAGAGCACTGGAGCACTGTGTGGCTTTCCAGTTTTGTCACCAAATAGCTTTTATGAAAAATCACCAGGAAGTTATTATTTTTTAAGAGAGTCCCTAAAGAAGAAATATGAACTTTCATGAATTGCTCTTATTGACAACTGTTCTTTGCTTTAAATACATAGGTTCTCAAAAATGGATTTTAAATTGGATGATGTTGAACTATATTGATTTTTATTACTGTGTAAATATCTTTAGCCATTCCATTCTACTGTGCCCTTCCACAATAGTGTTTTTCTATGAAGTAAGGAAATACCTATCTAGATGTTAAATATTAAAAAGACCACTGCATAGTCCTTCAAATTGCAACATATTCATAAACACGCTTTTTCCTGCAAGATTTATGTTACCAACACTCAGTTTGATGCTTTATTTTTTCGTTCTCAAATGAGAAAGAGATTTAGAATTTTCACTTGCCTAAAAAGCTGTTTTCAAAGTAAGTGGCACTTTACTCATATGCTTCAGTTACTTTGAATAACAGCAAGGAGGAATTTAAAATTCTGGCAAGAAAAGCTCAGAGGGAACTAATAACAAGAGGAAAGTCTTCTGAAAGCTCCATGAGAGCAGCCAGTAGGAAGAAATTATCAGCAGCACTACTGTGGTGGGTGGGTCATGTTCCAAAGAGCTAAAGAGCATATGAGAATGTCAGGGATACCAGGCTCCCTGAGCTGGAGGAAAACAGAGTACCCTCTGCACTAGTTACTGCAGAACTGAAATGGAATCTTAAGCGGCTTATTTCAGAGATGCCAAATTTGCTTCAATATAATATTTACAACCTTAATTTTTCATTAAGAAAAGACTAGAATTCACTTTGCTCTTCTGAATACTGTGTAATATTTGCTTTCAGTAAGAAGACACAGAGTTATGTTTCACACAGCTGAAATGGTTAAAATAAGATACGTAAGTACTTGTTATGAAGCCATACTGCAACAAAACAGTGAATAATGGTTCTTGTTTTTGAAATAGATATACAGGAGTATAAAACATAATAGTCACATTAAAGACAGGTTTCTGTATTATACATGCTAAAATATATATTATCAGTATAGATTAAAATAGAACATATATATAAAATGATGAAAAGCATATATAACACAGTAGAAATAGGAAACATCAAAATGAAGAGAGATATATTTTAATAGAAAACACATGTTGTATGACCCACACTTGGGAAATTGCAAAAAGACACTTGCAACTATTTATGAGCATTGCAAATTATAGTTATTGTGGCAATGATTATGATTAGACATGTATGTCAAAAGTTATCAAATAGTGTGTTTTTAAAATGGTAGCAACTGTATGTCAGCTACAATTCAGTAGTTATTATTCTACCAAATTATTATATTATTCACATATTTATTGGATAACTATAAATAAAATTATGTGTATATATAAACAACGATCCCTAGAGTAAAGAAAATATCTTTAAATATAAGACAGCTGTGGGACTATGCTTTTTTACACTGCAAATACTGGCTCAGTAAAACACTGATTGGTCAAGTAGCTAGACAGAAAGAAGTAGAGGTGGGGCAACCAGACTAAGAGAATTCTGGGGAGCAGAAGATCAGAATAGAGAGGACAGATAAACACAGAAAAAGTGGATGAGAATGTTGCTCTAGAAAAGGTACCAAGCCACATGTCTACACATGAACATAATGATATATTAGTTTAAGAGTAAAATTTAACAAATATTAAGCCTGAACCATAAGTCAAAAAGCTTGTAATTAATATGTCTCTGTACAATTATTTGGGACAAAGCTGCTGTACATCCAGACTCTGGGCAAAGAACAGGTCAGAAACTTCTGACTACATCAGACCAATTTGCCACCAAAGTTAGAAAACAAAGTTATTCGAAATAAATTGAAAATCAAGAATCTCACAGATATCTGGAAAATGGCATAGACTTTTAATTATGAGAAAAGAAGACATTGAAAGTCAAAGGTTGAGGGATACATGCCATAGAAACAGAAGCCATAAGAAAATTGAAGGGTCTTCAATAATGTTTCACAATATATATTCTCAGGAACATAAAATTCTAGAGAGCAAGAGAGTCATCTTTAATGAAGAGTCATCAGATTATGAAGCTTAATCTATTTTAATGTTAAAGTATAGCTACCTAAGAACATTACTTTTTAATATATAATGGGAAAACGGCATTGATATAATGATTAAGAAACAATTCTATGCTTAAATGTCCAATCATCAATAAATTTGATAGGAAGCAGCAACATAATTTATGACTGTGGGGTTCATGTTCTTTGAAGTATCCATTTCTTTATACACGTGGATCTTGTTGAATTTTGGAAATTCATAGAATGATTATTAGTTTTGCTATTGTAGTCATACATGATTTTCTAGCATACATTATAACAAAAAGTATTCAGAGGAAAACATGATGCATAGCCGGCTGTGAGAAAATCTAACTATGTTATTTACTTAGGTCCTCAGCCCAATCCACAGACAGCAGTACTTTACATATTAAGTAAAAAGAAAGTTTCCTGAGAGTAAAATCAAGCATTCATAAGGTTGCTTGAAGTCAGCACAAAATGACACTACTCTTTTGGTATTAATATTTTCTAGAAAAATCTTTAAAAATGGAGAAAATATAATGAATATGAAATTATTTTCCTTAATGGAATATATCTCTAGGAAATTACTCTCTGATAAGAATTTTTCCCTATTTTTGTTTGTTTATTTAACTTTGAATTATATTTTGTAAAAAATGCCAGAAATAAACAAGTGTATCATTATCTTGGCTTGCAAAAGAATAAGAAATCTTGCAAAGAAATTTTAGTACAGAGAGAATCCAAATCTTTATTGAAATCAAAGAGTTCATTGATTTACTCCTGAGTAGAATTTGACACAATTTGCAAAACTCAACCCCAACAGAGACTTGCACATGTTTTTCTTATTATTAAGGGATGTAGACATTCAATTATCTTTGGATGCATCCTTTGAGATATTTCTTATGACTTGTTTTCTAAGATATTTCTGAATTAATTTTCCTTCGTTATTCCTCTCTCACAGAGATTTTACTGGAAACATGGGGGGAAATTCAATTTAAAAAAAGAAAATATCTTTGTAAAGCTTTCTGAGCTTCATTTATATCACTGTGAACCTCAAATACAAAATAAATGAAAGTCACTCCAGACTGAAATATTTCTTTTTATTTGTTGTATCAGAGTGTCTAAAATCTGTCACAATATTTATCTTTCAAAACTGCATCACCAACTTACTATTAAGACTGACCTTTAAGCTGCTGTTAAATAATTTAAAATAAATATAAATAGCCTTGTTTGGAAGATATATGATCACACTATAAACCTCGAGTTTGAATTTATGCCAATTAAATAAAATAAGCCTTGGGTCAGGAGGTGCAACAAGTTGATAGTTCATAATCATAGACAGTTGGAATCTGGAAATCAGATCGAGAGACACACAGGAAGTGGAGGGAGGGACCATGAGTGTGGCAGTCCTTCTTGGTTTAGAGCAATAGAAGAGACATTCTTTTTCTAAGACACCAGTGAAGAAGGAAGGTCAGCTTTTACCCAACCTCTCTGAGCTAGCAGGTTTTGCACCCCAGCCTCTGACTACTGAGTCTTTATTAGTAAACAGGACTATAGAGATGTAGTTAAAAACTACAATTAATGGCAATTACAGCAAACAGATCAGGTTGGACATAAAAGTCACACCTGTCACTGCTTGAGAAGAGGACAGGTAACTATGAAGCCACGGTTACCGGCTGAAAGAATGGTAGATTCATAGTGCTGGTGAGAAAAGAGTAGTCTTTGACTGGCAGGAAGTCTGGATTCTATGTGACCATTATACATGTGCAGAAAAACAAAAACCACAACAAAAAAAAACCCCAAAACATGTTCCCGTTGTATATTCTACTTGCTCTGTTTTATGCCTCTGGGTTTATCCAATATCTCTCTTTACTCTAAAGACAACACTGAATAATGAAAGCAAATGCACACACACACACACACACACACACACACACACACACACACACACAACCCATTTAAGTCATGAGAAACATGTCAGCTAACACAGTAGAAATGTTAAAGAGTGATATAATTAGCTATGACTGGAAAATTAAGAAATAACTCCTATCAATATTTGTCTAAACAGTTTTTTTTTTATTTCTAGTAGATCTTTAAGAAGGATTATATCTGTGCCAAATGTCACTAAAACAAAAGTAATAATGTCTAATACAGATTTAAATTTATTTTAGGGTAAAATTGATTTTTAATGCTACTCGTGAACTTATAATTTTATATTGATACATAATTCTATTAGTAGTTGTATTGCCATATTAGATTATCTAATTATTAATGTATTACAAGTCCAGAAACTAAACTAATTTTATGATTTAAGTATGGATAGTGGAATTTCAAGTTCTTATTCAACTATGTGTATTTTATGTATCTATATCTATCTAAATTCCCCTCATCCACTGAATGACATATTATGCAATGAATGAGGAAAAATTTTTTGAGCAAAGTAAGATGATTTAATTTGTGTCATGTTTTAACACTTCAACTTCCTTTGTCCCATGTTGAGTATTAGATTTTCCAGTTGCCAATTTGAGATAACACTCCTGGTTTTTAAGCATGATAGTTATAACCCACAATGATCTATGCAAATTTCCTTTAAATGATCTTTCATATAGCATTTTGTGTGTGAGTATTTTGACTACAGCTATTGTATTTTCACCTTTGGTGACAGTAACATGTTATTCTAGCTGTCAGTCTGTACAGTGTAGTCCTTACCCTCCTCAACCATTCCTTACCCTCGTCATCATGGTTGATGTGATAGTGACAAAAACATACATTTTAATGAATTAAAATTATTCATGTGTATTCCACCTAAGTCCCTAACATATGGATGATTTCATGTATTTACTTCATTAGAACATACAGTTCCTATTTACATATCAAATTCTCTGCATGCTGCCTTACAAAACAAGCGAGATTCCTTTCTATATCTTTCATTTGTTCCATAGGACACAGCACAAATGTTTTGTTCTATTTTGATTTATTCATTCAGTATTTGTTGTGTGTGTGTGTATGTGTGTGTGTGTGTGCATTTGCTTTTACATGGCCATGATTGCATGCATAGAGGCCAGACGTTAAATGTAGTTGTAATCCTCAATGTTCCCTACCTTACCTTTTTGAGACAAGGTCTCTCATGGAAGCTGGAGCTTACTGATTAGTTTTGTGTGGCAGGCCTCTAGGCTTGCCTGCATCTTCCTCTCCATGTGATTACAGACATGATCTGATACACCTCACCTTTGACATGTGTGGTGGAGATTTAGACCCATTTTCCACATTTATGATGCAATCACTCTACACACTAAGCTATTTATTTAGTTCTCAGGACAGGCATTTTCAGAACCAATCTAACTTTAAAAGAAATGTTTGTTGAGGGAATTGATGATATTCCATGAATATCAACCAAACCAAACATGGCATAACAAGATGCAATAAGGCTAATCACAAAATCTCAAGGCAACCCAGTAGGAGAGAATGGGTCCCAAGAGTAAGCAAAAGCATCAGAGAAATTCCGAGTCACAGTGTTAAGAATGTCGCAAGAACACAATGGTATAAAAAAGAGAACCTAGCACAGACATATCATATGCAGGGTCTGGGTTTGTTGCTTCAGTCTTTGTGAGCCCCTGTGAGACTTACTTAATTGATTCTGTGGTCCCTGTTCTCCTGGTGTCCTTGAGCCCTCTGGCTCCTACAATCCTTCCCTCCCCTCTGGTTTCCCCAGCTCTACCTATATTTGAGTATGTCTCTGCATTTGCTTTCATCAACTGTTGGAGGCAGCTTCTCTGATGATAATTGGGTTATGCAACAATCTATGAATATAGCAGACTATCGTTAGACAACATTAAGTTGACTTGTCTGTTTGGTTGGTTGGTCAGTTCTGTTTTGTTCTAACTTAGTTCCTCCTCTGAGCCATCCAGGCTGTGTAAGCAAGGGTTCCTTCTGCTGAAATGGGCTTCAAATTAGATGAGTCATGGTTGGTCATTTCCATAAGCTCGGAGACATGAGACATCTTGCAGGCCGAATAAGTGTGGGTCAAAGAGTGTGTGGCTGGGTTGCTGTCATAATCCTACCACTGGAAGGTTGCCTAGTTACAGAAGATGGCTGCTTTATGCTTAGTAATCTCCATTGTTAGGAGTCCTTGCTAGGGTCACCTTTACAGGTTTCCCTGCACTAGCTTTCCATATCATCCTGTAAATGCTTCCCCTGTTAATCCTCTCTCCCTCCCCCACTTGATACATAAAACATCAGTAGCACAGGCACCAAGAGTAACAATTAATAAACAGGGCTTCCTGAAAGTAAGAAACTTCTGTAAGTTAAAAAGAAGGCACCATTTAGACAAAGTAACACTGTACACAATGGGAAAGAGATTTTTACAAACTACAAATCCTATTGAGGACTAATCTTTATGTTATTTAAGGAAAGAAAGTAAGTATCAACAAGCCAAACAACCTACTTCTAAAATATGGTACATATTTAAACAGGATTATTAATAGAAGAATCTCCAATGGTTGAGAAACACTTGAGGAAATGTTGAACATTCTTAGCTATCAGAGAAATGCAAATCACAACTAGTCTAAAATTTCATCTTTGACCTGCCAGAATGGCTAAAATCAATTACACAAGTGACATCTCATGCTGGTGAGGACCTGGAGCAAGGGAAACCCTCCTCCACTGCTGATGTACAGCCACCGTAGAAATCAATATGGTAGTTCCTCAGGAAAATTGGGAATCATTCTACTTCAAGATCCAGCTATACAATTCTTAAGAATAAACCCCAAGAATCTTTAATTCTATCACCAGGACACTTGCTCAGTTTGGTTCATGTGGCTTCATTCATAACAGGCAGAAACTGGAAACAACGTAGATTATGTCAACTGAAAATATGGGCATTAAAAAAAAATGTGGCATATTTGCCCAAAGGACAATTATACAGCTGTTAACAAAATGAAAGTATAAAATTTGCATACAATTGGCAGTTGGATGGAACTAGAAAAAAAAATACATTGTGAGTGAAGCAACCCAGACTCAAAACAATCACGGTGTGTGCTTACTTACAAGTGGACCTTAGCTGTTAAGTAAAGATGAGAACAGGAATTGAACTCCTCAAAGCACTTGAGAAATGTTGGATACACCAGGTCTCAGACTTTAGTTGACATATTGCCTAGTACCTTTATCTCTGTTAAGTCAGAGGTTTCTACCTTTATTCTCCTTGATTCAGGTGAAGCATGACAGAAGGTTTACACACACACACACACACACACACACACACACACACACACACACACACACACACACATTATTTTCATTTAAAAAGTCATTTCCATCAATGTATTCCCCTGCTCCCCCTATCCTTCCCCTCCCAAGCCCTCCCAGCCAGCCCTCAGCCTCACCTCTCCCCATGCACCCATCCCATCCCCTCCTGTGGGGATTTAATAAGAGAAGAAAACTCTGTGTGATAAAAGGGGGGGGGCAGGAAAAGGTGAATCTGTCCTCTGATATCTCTGAAACTTCTGGAGGTTTTATTAAATCCCCACACCCTCACCCCAAAGGGCAAGAAGTCCCAAGGTGGGCCAGCCCAGCGCAGCACATCCATTCCAAGCACATCCAATTCACTCATCCCAAAGTCAGACAGTTGGTTTTTCTTAGAAAAAAAATCTTTTTTTTTTCAAGTGGAAATAAGCGTGTCACCCACAAGTCTTAAATATCTCAAAAGTAGATATTCTAATAAGATTCTCAAAAGTAGAGTTAACACTTGACAAGGAGTCTTATAACATTCTCCTGGCAAATGATATTAGGATCACTTCAGTGACCCCGTAAGCTTTGCGCTTCCTTCTAATGTGGAAGAACTTATTTATTGATGTTTCTGTTGTGTAAATAAGAAAACAAAAATGCATTTCTTGTCTCATTATAGTTATATAAACGGTCTTTATTACTGTACAAACATATACAGATACAAAGTTCACTTGAAAAATTTATTGGGAAATAATAAGATTGGTGTTATTTAGGAGGTGCTCTCCTGTGCCAATGCGTTCAAGGCTATCATTTTCTCTTCTAAAGGTTCAGTGTAACTGGGTTCATGTTTAGGTCTTTGATCCCCTCGGCTTGAGTTTAGTTCAGGCAGATAGGTATGGATTTATTTGCATTTTTCTACATTCCACCATCCAGTTATGCCAGCACCACCTGTTAAAATACTTTCTTTTTACCATTATGTAGTTTTTGTTTCTTTGTCAAAAATCAGGTATTCATATGTGTATGGTTCATGTCCAGGGCTACTATTTGGTTTCTTTGATGCACATGCCTGCTTTTATGTCAATACCAAGCTGTTTCGGTGATGCCTCCAGAAGTTCTTAACAGAATTGTTTTGACGATCCTGGGTTTTTTTTTGTTCTGTTTTGTTTTGTTTTGTTTTTTTTATATATGAAGTTAAGTATCAATGACTTTGAAGAAGTGTGATGGGATTTTGATGGAAACTGCATTGAATCTGCATATTGTTTTTGGTAAGATTGCCATTTTTACTATGATGATCGTACCTATCCAAGAGAATGAAAGATCTTTCCATTTTTTGATATCTTCTTAAATTTCTTTTCTCAGTGACTTAAAGTTCTTGTCATATGGGTCTTTCACTTCTTTGGTTAGAGTTACCAGAAGATATTTGAGATTATTTTCAGCTATTGTGAAGGGTAATAAAATCCATAGCTAAACATCAAGTGGACTTACTGGGCAATCTGAAGAGAGAGAGGAGAGATGGGGAGATGTTGTGGTTTTTATCTCTGCCTACCCCTGTGGTCCAGATTCGCCCACAACTGTTTAGACCCCCCCCCTCCACAAATGACTTCGATGCATATATTAATTACATGCTGTTCAGCCAATGGCTAGGGCTTATTGATAGCTAGCTCTCTCATCTTAATTCAATGCATTTCCATAAATCTGTCTTACCAGGTAACCCGTAGCTGACCTATTTCTTACATCTTGCTTCTGGGGTGGCTGTATCGTGTCTCCCCTAACTCTGCCCTCCTTTCCCTTTATCTATGCTTGGATTTTCCCTCTTCTTCTAAGATGCCCTGCCATAGGCCAAAATAGTCCCTTTATTAAGCAATGGTATTCACAGCATATAGAAAGTCATCCCGCATCAGGGAGAACCACTGAGTAGGCAGTCCTTTCCTGTTGTGAGCTCAACAACTCTAAAACCTTCATGGAAGGGATTTGGATTCTCTGAATGTTGCTGACAGTTGAATGGCATGTGCAGTGTGTGGGGCCTCTTGCAGTAGACCAGAGTCTATCCCAGGTCCATGAGCTGTCTTCTCAGAGCCCATGCCCTGTGGAGGAAGATCTTTCTCAGCCTTGACACTTGGGGGAAGGACTTGATCCTACCTTGACTGGATATGCCTGACCAGATTGACCCTCCTTGGGATTCCTTGCCTTCTCTGGGTATTGAACACGGTGTGTGTGTGTGTGTGTGTGTGTGTGTGTGTGTGTGTGTGTGTGTGTGAGTGGGGGAAACTGGGGGAAGACTGGGGGAAGGGACAGGAGGGGGAGCAATGGTGAGTATGGGAAAAAATTTAATAAAGAGAAGAGGTGTCTTTTCAATAGTAGTTTTTTTTTCTTTTATAAAAAAGAATAATCAAAAAATTCTAGAGATGAAATAAAAATTGAAAAGCATATAGCTATTATTATGCAATATAAACAATATTTTTCTTTTGTTAGAATGTTGCTATCCATTTGTTGTAATATTTGTATAATCATAAACTAAAATGGGAAATTTTGGATTGACTTTTATACCAGGTTTATAGTGATGGAAAGACACATATGATGAACACACAATGATTAATAATTGTCATATAATAAATTTGAACTTTCTTGTCATTTTCATATACAATTCAGGTATAATTCATGTGCAAATTTGTGATACAAATTTATTAAAATAATACTAAACAATGGTTTCACTAAAAATTGAAAATAATTATATTTCATAAACTATAGTTAAATCATCTGCACATTTTTCCTAGTGGGAAATAGAATATATTATCTATCTGTATCATGCTGAATTGTGCAAGTATATGGGATTTTGTAAAATGAGTGTGTTTACTTTAAGATAATTTTTGAGAGGTCTTAAAAATCTGATTACTGGAGGCCTGGAGAGTTGGATCAATGTTTAAGAGTACTTAGTGCCCTTATATTCCTTTTCCCCGGGAGATCCATGTGTCCCCCTCTTGGGCCTTCCTGAGTGGACTAGGGCCAGATGGGGATGGGAACTTCAGGGATTGGGTTGGGGGTAGATGGATGTGGAGTGTTCTGAAAAAGACACCGGGAAGGGGAGTGGCATTTCAGATGAGGAAATAACCTGATGTGAGGGAAAGGTCCATGAATCTACAAGGATGAATGACACCAGCTATCACCCCTATAAATAGTGGATATGCAGTCTGAACTGGTCATCTGCTGTGATCAGATTGATGACTTCCTCATTGTCATAAGAGAGCCTTAATCCAATAACCGATTGAAACAGATGGAGAGACCCACAGTCAAACATTAGGCCAAGCTCAGAGAATCCTGCTGAAGAGAGGGAGGAAGGATTGTAGGAGCCAGAGAAGTCAAAGATATCACATGAAAGACACAGAAACAACTAACCTGGCTCATAGGAACTCACAGAATCTGAACCAACAAACAGGGAACCTGTATGAAAGAGACTGACCGAGGCCCTCTACCTATATGTGACAGTTTCGTAGCTTGGTCTACTTATGTGACTCCTAACAATGGGAACAGGGACTGTCACTAACGCATTGGCTGTCTCTTGGGAACATATTCCTCATACTCCATTGCTTTGACTAGCCTCAATACATGTGTGTGTGTGTGTGTGTGTGTGTGTGTGTGTGTGTGTGTGTGTGTGTGTGTGTGTGTGTATGTATGCCATGTTTTGCTGATACAATGGAGGAGGCCCATCCCTTTCTGGAGACAAACAAAGGAGGATTAGATGGGGAGAGGGGAAAGGGAGGAACAAAGGAGAAAAACTGTGGAGAGGATATAAAATAATATAAATAAAAAATAAAAGAGCACTTGGTGCACTTCAGATGGACATCACAACATGGCACACACAACCGTGCATAACTCCAGTTCTAGGGGATACTATGCCCTCTTCTGGCTTCCTTGAGCACCAGCACTTAAGTAGTGCACAGAAAATTAGTCAACAAAACATCGATAAGATATAAAATAAGTAAATAAAAATATGAATACCTAGAATTTTTGTTATTTTTATATTATTAGTTACAAATTTTATTTACTTAATTTGCTAAATTAATTTAATTTGTTAAACTGGAACATGGTATATATAAAGGAATAATACAGAATCATAGTCATGTTTCTCATCAGACACAACACCTTGAAAAGTCTAATTTTCTTTGTATGTCTCCATTTTCTTATTCTTTCTTCCTTATTTTAAAAAGCATCTGTGAGATGGCATGTCAATTTTCCAATATGAAAAAACACAATATGTATGAGGATTTTTTTATAATCACACTGGATAAGTTTTATATTATGTTTAATGACTTATAATACAATAAGTTGACAATTGTCATATGACAATATAATTCAGTAAACATATAGCTTTAAATTCAAGATATATACTAACTAAAATGTAACAATAGGGTCCAGGGTGATGACTTAGCAGGTAAAGATATTTTAAAAAGCCATGAAACCAATTACTACAGATTTCCAATGGAATTTCCTCCAATAATAATTATAAATTTTATGTGATTAAAAGAATCACAAAATATAATAAAATATTAATTACAAGCGGGGATTCAAGATAAATGATTCACTTAAATATTTTTGTGAAAAGGAAGCAGACATGTTTTGTAAGGAAATACATAGAGAAAACATATTGTTTCATTTAAATATTATTGCACCATACAATGAGTTGATATTTTTGTGTACATGGAGAACGCAAACATATATTTAAAAATCTGTAATTAAAACTATTTTTGGAATACATATCAGAGATGAGAGACATTTTCATCATTTGATATTAAGTGTGAGTATAATAATTATGTATTTATATTTATGAAAAAACACCTGCAGATTGTTGGGGTCCAGATTATTGTCTCCTCCCCTGACTCAGATGTCTACACAGAATGGTATAAAACTCCAGGCAAGAGACAAAAGCCTAGGAATATCCTCTGGGACTGAACAAGGCCCCAAAGGCAGGGAAGTACAAAATAAAGAATTCTGATGAGGGGTTAAAATATACTGTTTCCTCAAGCTCTGTTTCTATCATGTACACTATTAGGTATCTAAACAATATATCAACAACAGTGGAAAACAATGTTCACTGCTGAATGGTGTCACAGGAATGAATGAGACTCAGCGATAGATCTCTGAGGAAGTCAGAGATATTAGAGGGAATAAACACCACAGTCAGATCTTATTCAGCTGTCTTCCAGCTTCCTCAGCCTGGCTTCCCTTGGCTTCCTCTCCTGGGCTTTCTATCCCACCTTAAATACTCTTATGGTAAATTAAGGCATGGCCCCACCACTGCCTGCTTGGGAGCCTGGAATTCCTTCTGTAATCTAAAGTGACCTCAACTCAGTTGGGATTAAGGGCGTAGGTCACCACTCCCAGCATACTCCCTGTGCTGGGATTAAAGGTATGAATGACCAATCTCTGATTCCCCTAGACTGACCGTGGTTAGAGCTCTGGAACTTCTGAAGCTTTTATTAGATCCCCACATAGACTGTGGGTATATTCCCTCTGATATCTCTGAAACTTCTGAAGCTTTTATTGAATCCCCCAGAATGGAACCCAGAGTCTTCTGTTTCTCTCTATCATACCATCCTTCTAAGGTCCCTGTGATGCCCAATGTCTCCCTGCCTTCAGCAATAATGAATAACAAAGAATTTAGAAATTGATCTATAGGAATATTGATACTTGGTAATTGACAGAGTGTGACACAGAAAATCCAATGGAGAAAGAAGGAAAAAATCAATGTTGTAACAGTTGGATAGATACGCAAAAATGAACCTTGAAATGTTCATACCTTTAAAAAAATTTGCTCCAAATAGTTATTAATCTAAAAGTAGGAAATAATCAGCAGGCATAAAAAGTAATTCATTTTAATAAAACAAAAATTTTTATGTGCAATAGAAAACAAAATCTTCAAAAGAAAAGTAGACTTTCACCAAAATAAGAGAAACAATAACAAAGCCAAAAGGAACAATAGAGAAGCTGCAAACTGAATGATGATGAACATAAATAACAGTAGTGTTGCTAAGCACCTGTCAGAAGGGTTATAACAACCAAAATCCCCAACACAAAGTGCTGGCCTCAAGATAAAGCAAGAGGAAGTCCCAGATGGTTAGTGTGAATACAAGCATGTCACTGCCTCTTGGATGATAGTTTCATTATAGTTTGAAAACTGACACAATAGCACCCTTGAACCTCACACTTAGGTGTTAGTCCAGAGAGAGAGAGGGAAAGAGATAGATAGATAGATAGATAGATAGATAGATAGATAGATAGATAGACAGACAGACAGACAGACAGACAGACAGACAGACAGGTAGGTAGATACATAGATACATACATAGAACTTTTGCTTAAGCAAAAACTTTTACAAAATTTACAAAATTTTTATCAGCTTTGTTAACCCTAATCATGACACTAACCCTAATTGTTAGTGGTTCCTATATAATTTAAACACCATCACTGAGTGTTTAGACAAACTGTAGCAAATACATACAATGAAAAAAAAAAGTAATGGCATATATAACCAATAGTCTGGCTACATTTCAAAGGTGTGATAATGAGCAGGGAAAAGTCAGCCTTTGAAGCTTATATACTATGTAATTCTACAGATATGGATTTGGTGAACAGAACAACTTCAGCAACAGAGGGCACATTAGTCATTGTCAGGGACTGACATAGTCATTTGACCATAGAAGACATAATCTTGAGTAGGTTTGGGAACAGTGACACAATTATTTTATATTCATCTTTTGGTGGTATTTAAATAAAATATAAATGTGTTAAATATCTGTAAAAACAATGCCAGTTATGCAAAATAAAATGAATCAAAATTTCTATCACTGATATTAAATTTACAAAAGTTATATTCATGCCATTGTCTTTCTGAACCTGACAAAAACCTACACACATAAGAATTGGGTAGTTATCAAATTAGCCTGTGTGGTGTATTCTAAAATGCTTACTGATGCTGTGGAGCCCAGCCCTCTATGAGAAGTGCCCTGCTGGGACAAATGAGCATGGAATACATAAGAAAAGTAGCTGAGCAAGACAGGAGACATAAGCCAGGAAACAGTGTTCTCTGTGGTATCTGCTTCTGTTTTCCGTCTAGATTCCTTCCCTGTGTGCCTTGGCTTCTGTCCATGATGGACTATAACCTATAGCCAATAAAATCTAGTCTTCTCAACTTGGTGTTTATTCCAGAAACAGAGAAGCTCACGAGAACAATCTACATCTTTTATAAATGAGAAAAAGTTTGTATTCCAAGAAAATGGTTTTTTTTATTATTATAAGGGCAAACTTATGAGAACAAAGTGTAGAATTCAAAATCTTACATGTGTGTACTCATCTAATCAGACAAATTCTTACATAAGTATATCTGATAATGCTGTACCCATATCGAGGGACCCCCAAAGACCACCAGGGAGCTGGATTCGATGTAAGCACAGGAGGGTCTGTTTATTGTTATGGACAGGTTCAAAGGAACATGGGTTGAAGGCCTTTGTTCCAGCACTGCAGAGAGTTATCAGCCCCGAGCCCTGAGATGAAGGGGTTTTTAAAGAAAAGCTTACATAAATGTGTGTGTGTTGGGGGGCGGGGGGGGGGGGAATGCTGCATGTCTTGGCATTTCAGGATTGGGTGAAGGGGTACGTGATACAGTAGCTATTGGCTGAACATTCTGGCAAACAAACAAACAAACAACAACACAAGCCCTGAATCTACTGGCTGAACTTTCCAAAAGGACCTAACTTTTGAATCTATTGGCTGTCAGGTGTACTCCCAGACCTGGACCCCGCCCTCAGGCACCAATAGTTCCTTTCCTGAAACAAAGCTTTGTAAAGAAGAATCCTCAATAGGGAATGGGCTCCAAGGTGCCAGCCCATGCAGAGGAACACAGTCTGATCCCACCCCTAGATGCTCCACACACTCATGGCAGTCTAAAGCCGCCCACCTCCAGAGGGCCCTGCTCCCACTGCTGCTGGATTTCCAGTGGCAATTCCCGATTAGGTGAGCTGGCCCACCTTGGGACTTCTAGCCCTTTTCTGGGAGGGGATGGGTGGATGGGGAGGGGCAAGGTTGAGTGCTGGCTGGGAGGGATTGGGAGAGGAGATGAGAGGGAGGGGGGCATACAACGAGGAGATGACTTTTTTTTTTTAAATGAAAATTAAAAAAAACAACAAAAAATCCATGCCTCCACAGAAACATAGACCAGGATTTCAGACACATTGTGTGCAGTACGTAGAATGAAATCACTTGTTTCTAGTCTCCATCAATGCAGTATACTTGAAACTCATTCAGCTGTTTAGCTAGGAGTGCTTTACACCTTTCTGTTTCTTAGTAGTTTTGCAGAGAGTAATATACTACGGTTTGTTTTTCATTCATTCACTGAAAGTGTTTATTTAAGTAAAAAATAAAATAAAATAGATCTGATGTGCTTAATAAAACAATACAATTGAAATAAATCCAGTCATAGAAATTTATCATATAGTGTGATAATCATGAACATACTATTTAGCTAAGTAAAAATCCAAATGAAATAATAACAGAGCATATTCCCAAATCTTATTTAGGAAGGCATATGTATTAAACACATACATGAAAAGATATATATGATTTCCCCAACTACAAAGTTGAGAATGGTTGTTACCTGTGGCTAATGGGAGAAAAGATAGGCATATAATTAGCCTGGGGTATTTGGAAAAATTTATGTAGTTAATCACATGGTGAACATCTGATTATTACCACTAGCTTAACAATCTAAAATATTAAATAAAGTGTAATACAGAACAAAGTAGTATGTATTAAGCTGCCAAATTGCTAGTGATTTTTTTTCAAAAACTTTAATTTTAAGTACCTATATTGGGGAAGACCCCAGGTCTGCACCATAGAGTTCAAATTCCAAGGGGATAGATATCCTAGAGACCATTGGATTCTGAATTTGGCATTTTCAATACATTGTCACCATATATTATAGCTTCATATTACATGTTAATTTAATTATATATTTAATATTTATTTATTTTCTGTTGGGTGTGTATGTGGGGGATATGCACATAACTTGTTGATGAGGCTGTTTGGTTCCTGTTCCTTCCTGCCATGAGGGTCCCAGGAATTGAACTCAGATCATCAGGTTTGAAATCTTTTACCTACTGACACATCTCATTGGCACCTTTCTGTATTGGTTGAATTAAATGAGTTAATACAACCATTTTTCTATAGCTACTATATCATATCTTTCTGTATTTCCAAAGCTGTTCTGAATTACAGACTTCCTAAATACTGCCAAAGATAAGCACATTACTTTCCATGTGTACTTAATTGCCTACACTGCCTGATGCTGGAATAGTATTATAACAATATAATAATTTTCTCATGTTCTGTGACTTTTAAGATTAAATTGAAATCATTTACTTTCCAGGATATTTTTATTATGTTTTCTAAGATAAATAGTATATATTTTTTCCATATGGGGTAGAAAAGTACTTTGTATTAGCAAATTTTGCTCCAGCACAGACACTAGAATCTTGCATGTATTTTATTATTACCCAGTTTTAAATAATTCTAATCCCATACAAAAATGAGTAATTTTAATTTATCAAAACCCCTTATATATGGGTTCAATTACATAAATGATCTTTTAATAGATTTTTAATAATTTTCTTTTTATTGTTTTCCTATTTTCTTGATGGAGAAAGATGAACAGAAAATGGGAAGAATTGGAAGAGGCAGAGACCATAGCTATACACAATTCATGAAGGGTGTATAAAAACCAATGGATGATAAAATGGTCTTGTCCATGGATGCTTGTAAAATAGAAACATAAAATATATACTCTGCGCTTTTAAACCTGTGAATTATTCACTTGAATGAGGGTGATGAATAAAAATTTCAGAGATATTGAAATTGGTATTTTTACTGCACTTTTGCAAAAATAATAGCAAATGATGTAATTTCTGTTTTCAAGTAAGATTTTTTTAGGAAATTAGTAGCCATTAATTAAAGATAAGTTCTTGGAAAATTTATCACCAACGTTAAATTCAAAATACAGTTATTAATATATTTATTATAATTTTGGAATTACTTTATTTATGATGTTTATAATATATTAAACATAGTAAAACCCTAAGAATATAAAACAAAACAATTCATATTAAGAAAATAAGACTAGTTGTAAAAACTATTGCTATAATATTTAATATTTCTCAATCTTTAACTCATTGTCAGATATTACTCTTGATTACACACACTGATCTCCTGGAACCATTTTAACCCTTCTGTCTGTCTATCCTTGCACTCAGATAATCTTTATAAACCCATATCCACTGCCTCCCTGGTTTTAAGTGGCTAATGCTAAGGAATGTATGATGACAGAAGACAAGTTTGAGTCTTCACCGGCACCCTTAAAGCTTTTCAGCCACTGTGATTGCTGTATATTTTTGGCTATTGTCATTACTGAAGCCTTAATCTGAAATCTCAGCAGTGTGAAGAGTAAATATTTGAGATAAATGTTGAAGTAATGAAATTTGAAATATAAAACTTTCCTCTCCTCCTTAAATTCAAAAACTTCTGTGTGCTGCGTCAGTCTCTGTGGGTTTATCTGATACGTCCTCAGTTGATTCAGAAGTTTTGTTCTCTTGGTCTCCTTTATCCTGCCATGCTCTTACGCTCTCCCTGACTCCTCTTCCATACCCCATTAGGGCTGAATGTTCCAAGGTCTCTAATTCTTTATGACTGAGCGCTCTATCAGTTACTAACTAGTAAGCTGTTTGGAAATAAAAACCATTTACATTTAGAAGTTTTATTTGAAGTCGAAGTGATGGGAGCCATGTGCCTTTTTCTGGGGAATAATTCCCGAGAATAGCAAGAGCAGTTGTCTTTGGGACAAGGCCTCTGACCCACTTGGAAGAACCTGTGAACAATTTGCTACATAATTAGGAGCATGATCTGAAAAGTGTCTCTGTGTGTATGTGTGTGTGTGTATGTGTGTGTGTGTATGTGTGTGTATGTGCATGTGTGTGTGTGTGTATGTGTGTGTATGTGCATGTGTGTGTGTGTGTATGTGTGTGTGTATGTGTGTGTGCATGTGTATGTGTGTGTATGTGTATATGTGTGTGTATATGTATGTGTGTGTGTGTGCGTGTGTATGTGTGTGTGTGTGTATGTGTGTGTATGTGTGTGTATGTGTATGTGTGTGTATATGTATGTGTGTGTGTGTGTGTGTGTGTGTGTGTGTGTGTGTTACATGATTTCCTTGCTTTCACTACACTAGCCAATCTGCTGGACTGAAGAAGTCTCAGCATCATGAAATTTACTGATATATATATTTTCATAATTGTTCTGTTAAAAATGGCTTTAATCCTAAGAGCTTTAAAGAAGTGCTATTAAATAGATGATATTGGGAGTTAATGGGGACATTCAAAGAACAGATAATGAAGCAGAATCACAGAATTCCTCTGTTCCTTCATTTCTAATAACTGTGCCAATATTCCAAGAAGTTAAAAGAAAAAGAGACATAAGGACAAGGGACAAAAGGTTATATTGCTTATAAGATAAATGAAAAGCTCTGTATTTTCCTCAGAGGGGAGAGAGTAGTATACAACATAAAACGGATTGAGCCAGCTCTGAGAATCCATGGTACATATATAAATATTAATTACAGGAGACAAAACTATCTCTCACCCTGCATAATGCTATAACCACATATGTTGCCAAATAGAAATGCTGTTCTACCTGCAGGTGTGCCTAGATATAAAAATTTCTTTGTAGCTTGCAAAAGAGCTAATGCTTCTTCTCATGTAGAGATACAGATAAAAAGCTAATAGTTAATGGTAGGAGATTTTAGAGACAGGAAGAGAGGCAGAAACAAATTGTCAACTATTGCAAACCATTGTTAGAAATTTAGGAAGTAGTAGTTTTAGATTAAACAGATGTCCTGGCACACAGTACCTTGTTTGTATTCATTAATTAATTCATTTATTGATTCACAAATCCTTAATAATAATTCTCTGTGCTGGCAAAGGGAGGGCAGGGATGAACAAGGCATGCTCTCTGTCCCTTAGGCTTTATTCTTTTAGGACAGAAGTGCTCCTAGGTTTCAATAAAACAATGGGAATGAGTAGTCGTTAGGGAGAATGTTGTAGAAACATCCTCAGTATAGATTGAAATCTGCCATGAATCAAAGATAGAAAAATGCATTGGACTTCCAAGGCTGTAAAGTTCTTCATGCAAACTATTGAAACTGTGTAAAGATAGCTCATGCTATTCTCGGCCACTTTCAAAAAAAAAAAAAAAAACCGGAAAACAACAAAACAGGTGTTCCCAATTTCTTCTTGTGTCAACTCCACACATCCATACCAGGTTCTCACCTCAAACCACTCTGTAGCAAGGCCTCCAGCACTTAAGAACTCCTCATTGGTTTGTCAAAAAGATCCACATTGCTAAGGATTCAGTTAAATTCTGTTTGGCTTATGAGGCACTCATCTGGCTGTACTTCCCAGGCTCTGCTGTAACTAAAGGGGGTATGATACTGAATTCTTGTCTGCTGCCATACGATGACGAAGTACTTATTTTAAAACATGAATCAGATGTTGCATGGACTTTTTAAATATAAGGTAAAAGAGACATATTTAACTAGCACCTCATCCATAAAACTCATCAAAACAAAACAAACCAACAAAAAGAGTTAAGTAAAACTCATTTTGTTCCCTGTCTTGGAATGGTTTAAAATAGTATTTAGGTGACCATTTAAAATTCTTGCTCTCAAGACAGGTGAACTCATTAAGGCTGTCATCCATTCTTCCCAAACTTTATATATAAAATGATAACCATCCTCTTAGTGTCCGATCACAGTTCACATAAAACAATTTGTTCTGTTCAAGCAGCCATAGAGCTTGTACTATAAAGTATAAAATTATGAAAAGCAACTTTTCCATTCCTCTTAGGTTTTCAGATGCTCGATATACGTAGCATCTTATTTATTTTCATACCCTGAATATTAAAAATGTAGTGGCACTAATTTAATACTATTTAAATGAATTTTAAAAATAACTGTTTTATAGGACTAATTTATCTAATCATTTTTAATAGAAAATATAACTTGTAAGACTTGTTTATATTATTTAATGAAAATTTTCTTTTGCTTTCCTTTTTTTTTTTTCTTTTGATTTTTCAAGACAAGCTTTCTCTGTGTTGCCCTGGCCAGCCTGGAACTCATGGTGTAGAGTATGCTGGCCTCAAACTCATAGGGATCCATCATCCTCTGCCTTTTGAGTGCTGAGAATATCAATATGGAGCATCACCTCCTGGCCTACAAACAACTGATAGGACCAAATGGGACAACCCTGTCTTCTATAGAACACACACCATCAGTTCCAGCAACTGTTTTACCTCTGTGTCATTCTGCTTGACTTTCTATGGTTTCTCCATAGTCTTCGTGTTGTACTTTCAGGTTTATAGTAAGAAAAATATGCTGTACTTACTTTTTAGAGCAAAACTTATTTCACAGACAAAATGAGACTCATTTTATTGCAAATTACTGGGATTTTGTTCTTTATTATTACATATATTTATCTTATATAAACAGAATTTTATGTATCCTTACTTAATTTTCTATCAGCCAGTAGCAAAGCCTAGTTCACATCTTAGCAATTATAAACAGGCCTGCAATAATAAAAGGTCTAATAACTCTTAGTCATGCTAATTTTATTTAATTCACTGTAGACCAACAAATTGGATAGCTAGATCATATGGTAAGTCTAGTTTGAACAAATAATTTTATCTTTAGGAATAATGTATACAATGTAATTCTCCAATAATGCTAAGAACATTATGTAGGAAAATAGTATTAACATGTAATAATATATATTAAATGTTCATGTTACCGTGGTAGGTATTTCTACTCAGTAATTCCCTTGACAGTGCATTGTGTTTATTTATTTTGTTTACTCTTAGTATGACAAATGATCTTAAAATCAAAAAATACAATGAGTTTTCAAAATTAATGAACATCTTGTGGATAGTTCAGAAGGGAAACTAGCAGTGGCAATTATCATTCACAATTACTTTTAAAGATAAAATGGATAGAAATATAATATTATAAAGTTCATAAATATACATATATTGGAAAGAATAGAAAAATTACAGAAACCAAACTAACGCTGTATTGTAATATATATTTTTATAAATAAATCCATATACATATCAGTACTATAAAATTTAATAATCCAGTTGATTTAGCTAAACATCAGGAAAAGTTATTTTCTGTGATGAAAAATAAAATGTTGTGAAGTTTACTCATGTCACTTTAGGGTCACCTTCCAGAAGCTCATTAAGCAGAGAATGACAATATTCAGACATAGATAATTTAGTCATTCATCTGCTTTAAGGAAAATGGTGAATTTTGATGAATTATCAATATCTGTCTTAGTGCTAAGGATGGAACAAAGACTCTAAGCAGAATTCTTACAATGGAATGAAGGCCTGCTCTAGAGGAAATTGTTCTTGATTGCTTCTGTTTTAACTTACGGACCTAAAGACATTAGGAATAAAATTTTGGAGATTTTATTCTGCCAGTAAATTTCCTAATGTTTCTAAAATATGTCTGTAAATAGTGCATGTCATCTGGATGTATTTGTTTAAGTTTAAAATTTGTTTATTTTATATGATAGCCAAGAATAATGTGAACACTTCAATTTAAATTCGCAGATGACATTTATTGCAGCAGCTGTGGATAGAACACATATTTTTATTCTTTAAGCAGATGGTTGAATATGCATTTTATGATAATATGGCTATGTTGCTACGGGAAGGAGATTACCATAACTGAATGAGAACTATTTCCCTGGTCTCACAAGTTGAGTAGATTACACTTTCCCCTCTTTATTTGGCTTCTTCATCTCTTTATTTCCTGTTGATATTTTTATTCTGAATATAACAGAAAGCAACTGCAGTTTTTAATTTTTCTTACACTCAGTTTCTTTCTTTGTAAATGTGTAATGAATTACAGAAAAGCCAATAAAATTATCTTACCTAATATTAATAAAATCAGCTAAACTAAAAAGTCATATCCTCATAGATGTACTTTTTATATTATATTATGTAAATTAATATTAATGTATCAATTATAAATGTATTAATATAATTTCATATATGCATATGCCTAATAGGAAAGCAAATAAAATAGCATAGGACACAAATAGTTCAGTATAAAAAGTAATTTGTTTCAAGGTATGCTTCTTTTTATGGGAGTGAACACAGTTACTGATGTCATTTTAAAAAAAGTAAAAATATCTGATGACATATGCTTACATTTTTCTATAACATTTCTCTTTTCCTAAAAGGTTTTGTTTCATTTTATTAGTTGATCAGTCCAGAATGACAAATCTTTGGTGCATAAGACAAAGAGGAAATTATTTTATACCTAAACTAAATACTTCTTTCAATGTCACAAAAATTAAGGAAATAATTGCAGTGTATTAAAATTAAGAAATTCACTTATTCAGTAAAAGTTGTATGTTAGAGAGAATACTTCCAGAAGGAAGTGTTTTAGGCCAATATAGTAATAAAAGGTCCTATATATTCAGCACAAAAATGATGCTTCAAATTAACATGTAAGGAACACACACACACACACACACACACACACACACACACACACACACACACACACACACACACACACACACACACACAAACAGAACAAAACAGGCCAATAGGAAGCATTTCAAAAGTGAATACAAAAGATGGAGAAAAGGCTTTAGCTGTTAAGAGCACTTGCTGCTCTTGTAGAGGACCTGGCTGGCTTCCCAGTATCCATATATCCATATTGGCACTATGCATCCACCAGTCCTCCAAATCCAGGGGACTCAAAACCATTTTCTGGCCCTGCAGGCACCCATGCATTTACACACACACACACACACACACACACACACACACACACACACACACAAACACAGAAAAAATAGAAATCCTTTTTAAGCCAGATAATATACAATTGCCCATAGAGATTGTTTCAACTATATTACTAACCAGAATGTAAACACTATAATCTCAAGACATTACTAAATAACCAAAAGGCAAAAAGAAAAGTGACCTTCATATATATGAGTAATTACAATCAGCAGTTACAAGCTCAGTCTGAAACTGTCAGTATAAATTCAGCATACACTCTGGCATCCAATATTCAGTAACTTTGTTACCTACCATAACAATTGATAGCAATATATACAAACTGAAATATTCAAGTATTCACAGACTTTCATCAGAAACAGTAATAGCACAGCTGCCATATAATTTATGCTTTAAGTAACCCAAATTATAGTTAACGGTATGATAGATTAATACATTTGAAATGTATATTATTATTATGGACCTTACTTAGTGATCTTTATTCCTGTCTCTCTGTCCGTCATTTATGTGTGTGTGTGTGTGTGTGTGTGTGTGTGTGTGTGTGTGTGTGTGTGTGTGTGTGTGTGGTGTGTATTGGTTTTGTATTTACATGCAATGATTACTTTTAATATTCATATTGACACCATGTAGTATCACCTGGGAAGAAAAATCTTTGATAAATTGTCTAGACTTGGTTGTCCTACAGGTTTATCTGTGAGAGAGTAACTTGATCACATTAATTGAGGCAGGAAAACTTGCCCAGTGTGAATGGTACAATTACTTTGGGCAAGGACTCTGAGTGGTATATGAATGTAGAATGTCAGGCAAGTCCATGCAAAACTTCATTACTTTCTGCTCTTAAATGTGCCCAGTTCTCTCATGTTGTGGTCTAATAAATTTAAGTCTAATAAATTCTTCCTTAACTTCGTTTAGTCAGGATATTTATCATAGCAATAGGTAATAAAACCAAAGCAAAATATGTATTTTAAATGTGCTTAGCCCCATAGGTACTATTTCTTGGCATCTGGATTCCAAATTTGTTGGGACATCTAGTCTTCCTCATTTTTGTGTGGGTCTCTCATGATTTTAGCTCATGTTTTGCTTCTATAGTAGTATCTCAACTTTGTTTCTCAGAATCTTTCTCATTAAAATTAGTCCTTGTGCATGCAGTTTTTCAACAGTAAGAGAGTCTATAAGTCAGTTTTAGTCCCTCTAATAAGCTCTTTGTCATTCTGTCCAAAGTGAATAATTTGGGATGTCTGTGTTTTAAATCTCATTAACTTATTCACACCATTTTCTGACTAATTTTGAAACAAGTAGCTAAGGATAGCATGAGAAAAATAATTACTGTTTGTGGGTAAGGTTAAAAGCAGATCTTCTTAGAAAGTCGTATGTAGCCAATAGCAGTAATGGTTCCATAATTCAATTACGTTATTTGCAAAGATGTCACTATTGTGACATACTAACTTTCAATTATTTCTTCCTTCGCATTGCTATGATTTCAGAGAGCAAGGCAATGAACCCAGGAATTATGGCACTCAAAGCTTCTACAGAAGTACTTATTCACTAATAAACGTATTATAAATTGATAAATAAATATAAAGCATGAGGATGAATATCCATTCTGAATGAAATCATTTTCCTTATGTAGTCTGTACAAGAAGCATTGTACAGTTTAAAAATAAGCATCTAATTTTAACATGATTTTTTTGCCCTATAGCAGCAGTTTTTGATCTAGTGTAGAAAGTCCTTTACTTATTTGTTCTGGTACAGAACATTGTGATCTCTTTCTATGTCTTACTACTCTCATTCTAAAGACTTTTTAAAATTTTATTTAGTGGGTATATCACATGAATGCTGTACCTGCAGAAGTCAGAATAAGATATTGTATATCCTGGTACTAGAGTTATAGAAGGTTGTGAGCAGCCACATGTGGTCTGGTAATCAAACATAGGTTTTCTGGAAGAATAGTCAGTGCTTTGAACATCAGAGTCCCACATTTTAAACACTCAAAGTGAAGGTTCCTATTTTTTTTTTTTTAAGCATCCAAGCTTTGGCCAAAAAATGGCGCAGTGGTTAAGTTCACTGGTGGCCCTGATGATGACAATGGCAGCTCACAACCATCTGTAATTACAATTGCAATAGAGCTGGTGCTCTCTTTGGGGCACCAGGAATACAGACAGTGGCCATATGTAGGTCAAACACTCATATACATAGAAAAAATAAGCAAATCTTACAAAAATAAAAAGTAATTATAATCCCATTTTCTACCCTTTAAGTTCTTTCTGATCCCAAGCTGTTCAGGGGTTGTTGTTTGTAGCTTGGATATTCTTTGCTTTTTGTCTAAAATCCACTTATCAGTGAGTACATCTCGTGCCTATCTTTCTGGGCTTGTGTTACCTCACTCAGGAGGATACTCTCTAAATCTATCCATTTGCCTACAAATTCTAGGATTTTTTTTCTGCTGCATAGTATTCCACTGTGAAAATGTACCACAATTTATTAATATATTCTTCAGTTGAGGGGCATCTAGGTTGTTTTCTGTGTTCTTGCTATTATGAATATTGCTGCTATGAACATAGTTGAGCTAAGGTCTTTGGGGTATGAACGTGCATCTTCTGGGTATGTGCTCAACAGTGGTATTGCTGGATCATTGGAGAGATTGATTCCCAGTTTTCTGGGAACCACTATAATACTTTCCAAAGTGGCCGTACAAGTTTATACTCCCATCAACAATGGAGGAGTGTTCCCCTTGCTCCTCATCCTCTCCATAATAGGCTGTCATCTGTGTTTTTGATTTTAGCCATTCCTACAGATATATCACCTTGAAGAGTCTTAATCTAACTATTTTACAAAAGTAATATGCAACATTTATGTCTCAGAAACAAAAATGGAAGCTGTCTTGGCTTTGTTCCTAAGCTTCACTGACTAGTTCAGGAACTTTGACAATGATGTTTAATAAAAACATTATAGAGATTAGTGGAGATTCAAAAATAACAAAAAGTTATTTGAACACAGGTTTCTTGAATGGGTAGGTAATACATCTTCTACAAAATATAGTTTATTAAATGAAAACTTTTGTGTCATCTATAGTATACTCCCTACTAGCTATTAATTAGGGTAGATCCAGTGGCTGAAGGATACTGAAGTTATATAGTCACTGACAATTCTTTTGGCTTCTCAGCATTACTAGAAAGACCCAGTTACTGATGATAGAACACACTCACAAATGCAGGATATAGACAAATCAACTTAAGACTGACCTATAACTTTCTTTTTTTGCTGATTAGTACCAGAAGGTGTTATGCAGGTCATTGGGAAAGAAACATGAATACTATTATGCAGAATACATCCTACAATCCAGAAAAGAAAGGACCACTGTTGGAATGGTAATAAAAAGGTTGTGGTGATAATCTTTCATATTTAATAAAAAACCAGTCTGAAATCAGAGATCTACCCACAGTCAATCCAGAAGGATCAGAGAGTGGAAATTTACACCTTTAATCCCAGCACAGGGAATATTCAGGAATGGTGACCTAAGCCTTTAATCCCAGCTGATCTGAATTTGAGGCCATCTTGGTTTGCAGAGAGAGTTCCAGGCTCCCAGGCAGGCAGTGGTGGTGCCAGGTCTTTAATCTTAACCTGGATGTGAAACAACTGGACAAAGCAGGTATTTAATGCAGGCATAGAAATACAGAAGAAGGCAGTATTAGCTACAAGGAGTGATTCTGAGGAAGCTGGAAGATAGCTGGATGAGATTTGACTGTGGTATTTCCTCACATTTATGTTTCAGCCTTTTCTTGATATCTGGCTCTGAGTTTCCTTTATTTGTGCAACAAAAGGTTATGAGGGCAATTAATAACCTTTTAATTGGCTGTGAGGACTACATCACAGGAGGACATTCATGATTGGCATGGTAATCGTGGTCAAAACTCATGTTTCTAAAGATCTTCACTCAATGGTGGAAACTACTTTTTGTAGTACGAGGTTTCTGGCCCTGACTTTCCGGCCTAACCTCAAGGTCTAGGTCCGCAGACCCTCAGACCCACAGACCCTCAGTCCCACAGTCCTACAGAGACACACAGATGCTTTCATTAGTTTTTGGCTGATCAACCTCAGGCCCAGGCATATCACTTGTTAGCTCTCTACCCTTCATCTAACCCATGTCTCTTGTTCAGCCATGTGGCTGGGTACCTTTCTTTAAAGCTGCATGGTTGTCCTCTGCTTCCTGTGGCTTCTCTCTGGTGCTCTGTCTGGCACTCTGCTCTCAGAGATTTTTTCCTAGTCTGGTAGTCCCGCCTACACTTCCTGCCTGCCTTTGGCCAATCAGCTTTTTTTATTAAACCAGTGGGTGGGACAATTATTTAAAATGAAACAACACAACCTCCCACAACTTTTATTTTTCTAAATGCATATATCTATATGCCTTTAGAGTATTTATGTTTATAGGTTACTACTGCTATCAACGTTGGCCTGAAAAATCTCTTCCTTTTTGTGAGTAGCAATGAAAAGACTTAACTGGCCAAGATGTTGAGATTAATAACTGTGGAATGTTTATTCCTAAGAATGTATTTTTGAATGTTCATTTCTAAATCTTATCAGTCACCTTGACTAATCAATGTCCAGAAAGTATTGTGAAAGAAAAATTAGAAAGGATATAAGGGGCAGACGATGGGATGGAGTGTTGTGAAATGCTGTCTTCTGGACATGGTATGGCTATTGCTCTCATCAACTCATTCTACCTATGGTTACCTACATAAAATCTGCATGATGTTTAGCCAACAATATCAATCAAGATACCACAGAGAAGCCCTCAATAGCTTCAATGGGTGACAATATTAAATAAATAAAAAGAGAACAGAGGTGGGATGGTGATGTATCTGGGGAAGTCTTGGGGAGAATGAGTTAGATTATGAATAAAATACTGCATGTATTTTATTGCCAAAGAGCAAAGAAATAGGTATTTTTAAAGCATTATCTAAGAAGCAAGTTGTATGGTCCCAACTCCTAAATAGATTCAAGAAAGACTGTAGTAATTCTTTGTAGAATGTTGTTTGAAGCAAACAGTTAAAACCCGACAAGGATCTGTGATACTTCTCTAGACTTGAATTAACTTCTCTCACAGAAGCCAAACAACTCATTTAGTTATTTTACCCAGTTAGGACTTTTAAATATGATGTAATGCAAGTCAATAAGTGGTTTTCTCTGCTTGATGGAAATAAACGACACAGTTGATGTCCTTGGACACATTTCATAGACTCTTGAAATTATATTCACGCTAGTGACATGAACTCCTTCTGATATTAAGAGACAAGAAAAAATAATACTGCCTGCATATTTTATTAAATACAACTTATCCAGAAGCCAAGTTTTCATTCCAGTACTGAGGATTTAAGAAATATTTTGGGTCAAAGTCCTTGAATTTGTGTTAGGTAGCAGATAAAATACAATTCACTATTGTTTGTATAAATCAGAGTTGCTTAACTTTTTGCCAAATACATATGACCAAGCAAACATCAATATTTCTTTCTTTTCTCTTTAAGAAACATAGATATATGTCAGAGACTATTACTAGGAGAAACAAAAGCATCATCTGTGAAATAATGATAATAAATCATGAGTACCAATCTTATAAAGCCTTTGTATTGTGTGTGTGCATGTGTGTGTAAACAATACCACATCGGTTAATGATTTTACACTTCAGTCTTATATTGTTAAATGCTAGTTGAGAAATTTATTTTTGCATCCAATGTTAAAGGCTTATTTTTATAGCATAATCCTTTATTGAGTCTTTGAAAATTTTACTTCATGTACCCCAATCTCTTTCAAAGCACAGTTCCTCCATGTCTGTCCCTCACTGATGTGGGATATCTTTTTGTATGCTGTGAATACCACGGGATATTAAAGGAACTGTTTTTGCCTATGTAAAAACAGATTATAGGATTATAGGTAGGTGGGAAATCCAAGCATAGGTAAAGGGAAGGAAGACAGAGTTAGACAGAGACACTGTGAGCTGTTGCCAAGGAAGAATGATGTAAAGAAAAACAGGTTAGCCTACAAGCCACATGGCAAGACATGGATTAATAGAAATGGCTTAAGTTGAAAGAGATAGCTGACAATGATCCTAAGCCATAAGCTAAACAGTTTTTAATTTATACAAATTGTATAATTATTTGGGCCTAAACCGGTTGTAGGACTACAGGTCTGTATCTTGGGCCTAAGCCAAGAAACTTATGCCTATATATCACTCCTATAGCATTCTTTGCCCCAAAGAACCACCCCCATATAATTAAAGACAAAATAAACAAACAAACAACCCCCCTTACATTGATCCTCTGTGTACCCCACCCTTCTAACATCATTATCCTGTGGCATTGGGAGCTGCAGTGTCATAGCCTTTGGTCCAGTCTGGGTCTGTCCCTTTCCATAACACAGGAGTCATTCCACTTCCAGCCCTGCCACTTCCCCACCATGTATGTGCGCATCTGAACCTTGTGGCACCAGGCAGGTCTCTGGACATCTTCAGCCAGCCAGACTGTGAGGATCCAGGCTAGCCTTAGGAAAAATATTTTTTAAAGTGTGCAATTAAGGGTTTGTGTGTGTGTGTGTATGCACTGTGTGTACCCAGAATATAAAAAGAAATGTTATAACAATAAAAACAACCCAATGGAACATGACTTTTAAAAGTTTTGAATATTTCCTCAGGTACTCTGTTAGGAATGTCTGAAATTAAAGGGGAATAGTCTTTCTTTGGACATACACTTAATAAATATCTGGTCACCAGAGACTTATCCAGATGCTTTTTTTTTTTTTTTTTTTTTTTTTTGCTATAATAGGCTTTCTTTTGTTAACTTTTATCCACAGTTTATAATAAACAACCAATTACTTTAAATGACTAATATTTCACTATGAATAAGTAAATAAATAAAATTTCCATACACATAGATAAAGTGTAAGTAATTGGAGACACACTATTCACATTGTGATCTAATTCTGTTATTCCTCTTCATTACAAAGAATTCTAACATTTTGGGGAGAACAATATTTGGTAAGGTACACTTTTGCTCTGTCCTTAGCTTTTCAACTCCCATGTGTTTTATAAGGTAGGAAATTTAGAAAACAGACCCATAATTTCTCTTTTATTTTGTAACAAAGGTAGTACACTGTAAGCCAAAATGACATCACCATGTGTGATAGCCATTTTTTGTTGCAATAAAATATACCCCCCCATGTAAAAGTATTCATTTACCTTTTTGAAATTTGAAATTTGAAATTTTCTGTCCATGGTCATTTGCCTTCACCACTTTTGGGTTTTAATTGAGGCAGAACATCATGACAACAGGAAGGTTTGGCAAAAGGAATTCATTTACCTTATGAGATCTTTAGTTAGGGTTCTATTGTTATGAAGAGACACCAAAATCAAGAAACCTCTTATAATGGAAAACATTTAATTGGGCTCACTTACAGTTTCAGGGCTGTAGTCAATTAACATCGTGCCAGGAGGCACAGTGACACAAAGACACACATAGTGCTAAAGAAGTTTCTGAGACCTATATCTTGATCTGCAGGCTGAAAGTCCACTTCCAGTCACGCACTTCCTCCAACAAAGACACACATATAGGAACTACTATTTCATAAACTTCTGGAATATATATGTTTATATTTTAAAAAGAATTTAATTGGTGTTATTCTACCTGGAAGATAATATGTTTTTTAGACATCATAGAATATCTAGCAAAAAGCTCAATATCAGAATTAAAATATTTCCCTTTGAATTGTTAATCAGAGGGTTACCAGAGACTCTCAAAACAATATATGCTATAGACAATCACCTTGTTTTCCCACCAGAATTTGATAATAACATCTCTGGGGACATTTCTTCCACTGAATAGGGCCAAGCCTAAAAGATAGGTTTGTTCTTCTGACAATTATTGGATCGTTCCTAAGTTCTTAAGTGGAAATTTTAATTCAAACTACTTATCATATTTCCTGCATTATCCATATCACTGGATCAAATGGGGAAATTTTAGTATCTTAAGTTCAACAGTGCATTTTAGAAAAGCTTGGGTTTTATCTCACTATCATTTCTAATTTTTAAACAATACAAGATTCCTTAAAATTATTGACATATGTTTCTACCTATGATCTATCTAATACACACACACGCACACACACACACACACACACACACACACACACACACACACACACACACACACATTTAAATCTTGTGATGTTAACCTTAACTGTAACCTTGATGGAGTTTGAACCTGGATCAACTAAGACTCAGTCCTCTAGGCAGAACTGCCAGATAATCTCCTGTAAGAACTGAGAGTAAGGGCTGGGAACACTCCAGTGGTGACTTAGGCATAAAGATGTCAGATGAAGGAACCATACTACTTGCTTGCCTGACTTTTGTTTCTTGTTGGTGAATGTAGTTCTCCTGTTATTATCTTCATTCTTTGCTCCTGTGGACTTCGAGTGGTAGAAGAAGACTTACAGTTCTCTGGGAATTTTCCAGGTCTTCAGAGACAGATTGGTACTGCTGAGACATCCAGCCACATACACTAGGTAGTTGGTGAGTTTTCAATATCTACGGTTTTCAAATTGGGCTATGCCAATATAATAAAGATACCTTTTCATATATATTCATTCTATTGGAGCTTCACCTCTAGAGAACCCTATCAGTCTCTTTATTATGACATCATATTTCAAGTACTTTGAAAGCAATATCAGTATAATGCAACCTATTTTTAATATATCATGGCATCTTTATTTATGTATAAGAATTTTTAGTATAACTGAGTTTAAGATTTAGTAACTGCACGTGAGTGATAAAGATCAGTGGAAATAATGTAATTATCAGTTATTGACCTTACTTCTGAGACTGGGGAAAGCTAACATTGATGAAAAGTACAACTTATTACTCAAAACTTAACCAGTAGATGCAAACATTGTAGGACATGCACAAGTGATAATTTGTATGGAAAAATCTATAATAACAATATCTTTCCATCTATATTGATTAAAAGGATCAAACTGCTAACACTGTAACAGTTGTAATGTTGGATGTAAATTCTCTTCTAGGTATCTATAAACATACACCTAAATAAAACTTAGGTTATACACATGATTACTCTCTAGTATATATAAACTGAGAATTAATAGTCATTGAAATATGTAGGTACTAAAATTAAGTAAACTTTGTAATCAACTAATACAATGTGACACGATGTGGTGGGATTCGGTGTCAGTTGATAAGATCCAAGGATGCTTATCCAGGTCCCGGGGCCCTGAAGGGGGAGTGACCAACCCCACTGATAAAAGGCTGCTGGGATCTTGGGAAGGCCAGTTCTTTCTCTCTCTTTTTATCTTTATTTTATTTTTATTTATTTATTTTTATTTTGTATAACCTTGACATAGGACACAGGAATGAACTGTTTCAGGAGTGTTGGCAAAACCATATCATTTTACATTAACAAAGTATTAGGGGTAATTAATTCAACAATGCTCAGTCATGATATATTGTTATGAGCTATTTGTCAATAAAGACTACTCAGAGATTGGTTCAAGTCAATATAAAATATTTATTAAAGAGATGGCAACTACATTAGGAGTTCCAGATCTGAGTGCAGTCCTGAGCCTTTTACAGGATGAACTTTTAAGCACAAAAAACATATCCTAAATTTACACAACTTAGCCAGAAGCAGAACTACAGAAGCCTAAAAGCAAGATTAGTAAACTTAGTGACTTTCTCAGAACTAGATTGACTGGACCTGAGTTCTTGTTTTTCGTAGATATCGCTGCCTACATGGTGAGGTTCAAGCTTTCAATGTTACTTACATCATAGTCTCAGTCACATTAATGTGCAGGGACCTACTATGGCAGGGAAATGTTAAGTGTTAGTCATGGTTCTCTAGACGAATAAAACTGACAGCATGTATATATATTGCTTACAGACCATGATCTGATTACTTTGACAATGTCTGTCTACCAATACAAATGCCTAAAGGTTCAGTCCATAGAGTTGGATGTCACAGCAGGTCTTCAGTTCATGTTGAAGCCCCAAGCAAAGGTATCTCTCAGTATCAGAATATAGAAACTAACAGCAAAAGAGAGGGTAATAGATGAAAAAGAAAAGTTTCCTAATTCAATGACCTTTTATATAGGCTGCAATCATATTTGTCCAGAAATAAGTTAAGTCTTATAACCTCTATGATCCAGATTTAGCTTGGGTCTTGCTGTCATGTCAAATAATCCCATCAAGGATATTCTTCATAGGTCATACACAATGCTAGTGCTTTAGTTGAATCAGATATGATCAAGTTAACAACCAACATTAGTCATCACACTTGCTAAACAAGATATTTCTGGCTATCCAATAATTTTGTTTGATTTTAAACTTTTAGACTATATTATTCCTTTTTATTTAGGAAACTGAGTATATAAAGGAAACATAGGTCAAGTATTCTAATGATACAGAAGTTGCATTCTTAAAAAGATCAAAGTGAGTAGTTCATGGCTTGCTTTTATAGGACTTTTGCAATAGGATTATATTTTTATTTCAAGTAATTTATCCCTTAATTAAAAACTTAAGGAAATTTGAGAGTCTTTCAAGTGCAAGAAAGTAAAATTTGTTAAAAATAACTTATGCCAATAAAGTGATTTATTTGTAGAACATTCATAATGTTTCATATATAATCATAATGAGTTGGAGGGTACTTATGTATACTATAGCAAAAGGGAGTGAGGAAATAATTAACTGGGAGCATTTCTTTGTCCCATGCTTTTTAAAGCTCATCTTCAAAAAGATCAAATCTATAAATAATAAGAATAGAGTAAGAATAAAATTAGGCAAAAGCCATAGGAATACATACAACAAATGATAGAATTAAAAATTACTAACTAGGAGAAGAAGGGGCTTATCAAGTATAAGAAACATAGAGAAAACAAAATAGATTGGATGAGAAAACAAATTATCCATAATATATAGTTATTAAAATAAAACTTCCACAGAACAAAGAATGAATATTAAAAGCTGCAATGGGAAAAATGTGACCTATTGCCGATCTATTAGTATAACACCTGACTTTTCAAGAGAGACTCTAAAAGCCATAGTGCCTAAAAATACCCTACAGTCTCCAAAAGATGATAGATTCCAGTTTTGAATATTAAACACAACAAAATGTTTGACAGGAGTAAATAGAGCAAAAAGCCACTTGATGATGAAAACAACTACTAAGTGTTTGTTTGCAAATACATCTCCACAGAAAGCAAGAGAGGAAAAACTTCAACCAGAAGAAGTTAACTGCACCCAAGAAAATATAGGGAATAAATTATTCTAGGCCAGCAAGTCAATGGTTAGTAGAACCACACCAAAAGAAAATAATAACAGGACTCAACACACACTGCTCATTGAATAATATCAATATCAATGTTCTCAGCTCCTCAATAAGGAAATACAGGCTAAGCAACTGAATTTTAACACACAGGGACTGTCATCCTCCTGTGTATAAAATATGCACCTGAATATCAGGAATAAAGGATAGGAAAACATATTCCAGGAAAATGTATCTAAGAAGCAAGCCAGTAGCTATTTTAATATCTGACAAAATGATATCAAACCAAAACTAATCATAAGAGATGTACGTAAAAGGAAAAAAATCAACCAAGAAGTTATTATGATTCTAATCATTTATGCACCAAAATCAATAGCACCCAAGATCATATACAAAACACTACTATATTTAAAATCATATATTAACCTTCACACAGTAATAGTATGTGACTGTAATACCAGACTCACAACTGTAGAGAGGTAATTTACACAAATATTAAGCAGAAAAATGCTACAGCTAACTTACATTATAAGCCACATGGAACTAATCAGTATGTATAGATAATTTTGCCTGAACAGAAAATCTTCTTCTCAGCAGCTCTGAGAGCTTTCTCAAAAATGGACCACATACTTGGAAACAATGCAAATCTCACTAGATAAAAAGAAAACTTAAACAACACCCTGCTTCCTATCTGACCACCAACGTTTAAAGCCAGACATTGACAATAACAGAAGCCATAGAAATCTTACAGATTCATTGATACAGACAAGTCACCTGGGAATAAAAAAATGAATCAAGAGATAAATTAAGAAAAATTATAGACATCCTAGAATTGAATTAAAATGGATACAAAATATATCCAAACTTATTGGACCCAATGGAGATGTTTCAAAGAGACAAATTCATAGCACTAAATGGAAAGGATTTCATGTTAGCAACTTAACTGCACTTATGAAAACTCCATAACAACAACAAAAAAGAAATAATGCACCAAACAGTAGACATAAAGAACTAATCGAATGCAATGATAAAATCAGAAAATGGAAACAATAAAACAATGTGGACAATCAACTAAATGAAGAGTTGGTACTTTCAGAAAATCATCAGGATTGAGAATGCCTTAGCAATATTACACACACACAAAAATCCAAAAAGAAAATATCTAAAATAATAAATAGAGATCAAAAGTAAGGTATAACAACAGACATGGAGGAAATACAGGGATTCAGAAGGACATATGAGGATGCAAATACCCTAATCCCCAACATTAGAATAGGTGTCTTGGCCCTTTTGGCCAGAGGTCCACGCCCAGAGACCTGCCATCCAAAGTGCCTAGCTGCCTGCCCTGCTTAGCCCCCACCCCAAAATGTCTCGGACACTTATTTTAATTTCATGCTGTTTGGTCTATGGCTCAGGCACATTGCTAGCTAGCTCTTTCATCTTAACTCAACCCATTTCCATTAATCTGTCTGCCATGTGGCCCATGTCTTATCTTTGTTCCTTACATGTTTCTTCTTTGGGTGTCTGGCTCCATCTGTCTCTAACTCTGCCCTTCTACTACCTATTCTCTGATTTCCCCATCTACTATTTCTACAGTACCTGCCATGGTCAAAACAATCTTTTATTTAAATATTGATATTCACAACACACAAAAAGACATTCCCACATCACCTCCCGTTTTCTATATAATCAAAAAAGTTTTCAGTTTTAACATAGCAACATTACATATAACAAAATTGCTATCAAGCAAGAATTACAGTTACAATATCTAGTCTATTTGTATTTAACAAAATTAAAGAAAATACTCTATCATCTATTTTATCCTTGTGAATTTGAAGTTTCATAATCAATAAACCTTTTAAAACACCTAAGAAAGACTATACCTATAACTACCTAATCTTCAACTATAAAGACCACAGAAGGATATAAATTTACCTAAGTAACCAGGAAATGCAAGCAACTTTCAAAATATAGGAATGACAGAGATGACAACTATCTGCCTAGACAGTCACCTAAAGTTTCTTTAGAAAGTTGAGGCATCCATCTTCAGCCTACAGGCCCAGAGTCTCTGGTGTATCCTTCAGTGAAGCAGGAAATCTGAAAGAATGCTCTACTCATTCTGGTGTAGTTCATCAGTTGCTTCTCCTTGTGTCCTGAAGAATGTCTGACAGATTTCTCTGTAAAGCAGGACCCTGAAGGATCATCGTTGTTTGTTCCACCAAAGTTCAGAGGTCAGTTTCCTATGGAACATGCATCTCTAGTTTAAACAGCATACTGTCAAGCAATCAATACAAGAACAGATTCTTATCCAGTGGCTAACCATTTCCACAAAGAAAGTAAACTCCATGTGGAGTTTCTTCAATGCCAATTTCTCTCTTGAAGTAGATTGATGCTGCCAGGAGCAGATCTGTCACACTGTCCAAAAAAGTCTAAGTTTTTAAAGTATTTTAAATGCCATATTCTGTAGGTTTTAGAGGTGAAGATTACCTATATAATTGAAATATATCTTTGTATACCTTAAAATCTAACTAACATGCATTTCTTAATTATATATTACAATCAGCTACATAAATATCATATCTTAAACAAGAGTAGAAAAATACATGCAGTATAACAAAATTGTCCTCAAATTTGCATCAACAAACAAAGTCCACACTAATGCAAAACATTTTGACATTAACAGCTGATTTTCTGATCCAAGTAAATTCAATAATCTAATTATTTTAAAAAATCATTCATATACCATATTCTTTTTCTTCTTAGAAAGAGATAACTATGACCATTAACCATTCATAATGAAAACCAACATTTATAAACCATATTTTGGGAATTTGGGCGTGGTTTTTCTTTACTACTTCCTGCTGATTAATGAATACTGCCAAAATCCTGAGGCTGGATCATCCTAGTCTATAGACTTCCCATCACAGAACTTTTAGGTGTCTTGGTTGATGAAACCATAAGAGCCTGGAAGCAATCCACAGAATCTTCTGTGGAAACAAAAGCAGAATTCTTCCAAAGCAATAAATCCTTAGACACAAACTTCAAATCAAGATACCTTTAAAATATATAGTTTTGCTTAACTTAGCAGCCTTTAGAATTAATTGTCTTTCTGCAGTTAACTCATTAACAGTTAAAAGATTAAGAGAAAACACAATAATAACCATAATCCAAACTGTGTCTATTTTACATTTTTACATAGCTTATCTTTTTATACTCTATTTCTCTTTTTTAAAAGACTTTCTCTACCTTCTTTTTTCTTACTCTGAAGCTCATGTACATTTTACATACAATATAACCCATTTTCAGGGTTGTTTTTCCATCCAAATCTGTTTTATTGTGAATTCTTAATCATTTTTCAGCCAGAAGAGCTTTTAAAATACTAACACTCTCTTAAAAAGCCACAGTTTTTGTAGAAAAAGCTGAGTCTGGAAGTGCTCTTAAAGGGGCCACCCCTCTGGTCACTGCCAGAAAACAGAGCAGACCTAAGAAATGCTGCTACCAAAAAGCTGTTTTTGACTCCATTCCCCTTTTCTTCAATATAAACAGAAACCTTAAACCAATCACGTGCTAGTGAGTCTTCTATGAGACTTCAGGAACCGGCCTTGTTCTAACTTGAACTCCCTACAGTGAGAATGCACCATTTTGTCTGTGGCCTAGATGCTATGCTATCTCTGTACAATGACCCACTTCAGAAACACAACTCAGAACCCAATTTTGTCTCTGTTTCTGTGCTCTAGATCCCTTTTAAAGCTTTCTCAGGTTTTATGTGGGTATTTTATTCCAGCCTCTTTCTCATACCTATGCTCTGGTTCCTCTGCTCACCTCTACGCTCTGCCATGGCCCAAACAGTCCTTTATTCACAACATATAGAAAGACATTCCCACATCAACCCAAAGCATATAAATATCTAAAAAATAAAATAATTACAAACCAAATTAGAATATGAAGATAGATGCAGATATTCTCAGTTAAATACTTGAAAACTGACTACAAGAACACATCAAAAATGTGATCCACCATGGTCAAGTAGGCTTTATCCAAGAGGTGAAGCATTGATTCAACATATATAACTTGGGATATGTAATCCAAAACATAAACCAACTGAAAGTCAAAAGCCACATGGTCATCTCATTAGATGAAGAAAAAGTCCTTTGACAAAATCCAAAATCACCTCACAGTAAATGTTCTGAATAGAATAGGGATACATCAAGCTCATATCCAATCAACCTACATAAAGAGTAAGTCAAACAATTTCTTCTAAAATCAGTTACAAGACAAGGTTTTATACTCTTCCCATACCTATTCAATATATTACTAGAAGCATTAGATAGATCTGTCATACAACTGAAGGAAATTCAGCAGATACAAATATGTAGATAAAAAGTCAATGTATTTTTATTTGCAGAGTACATGAAAGAATATACAAGTGATGCTGAGAATTCCACCAGGGAACTTCTACTGTTGATAAATACTTTCAGTAAAGCAGCTGGACACAAAAATTAACTCACAAAAAAACAGTAGCCCTCCTGGGCTGGGACAACTGGACTGAAAAATAAAACAAAATAAAGGTCTGATTTCAAAAGAGCCTCAAACAAAATAAAATAGGTTGGAGTAACTTTATCCAAGAAAGTGAAAAACTTATATGATCAAAACTTTATTATATTGCAGTTACAAATTGAAGAAGATATCAGGAGATGGAAATATCTCCTGTAGTAGTGGGGGTTTTTTGGTCCCAGGTGGCCAGAGGCCCAGACCCACAGACCTGCAGCCCCAAGCCCCTTAGTAGCCAGCCGCTGCCCAGGCCCCCAGAAATGACTCAGATGCTTATATTAACTTTATGCTGTTTAGCCTATGGCTCAGGCACATTGCTAGCTAGCTCTTATATCTTAAATCAACCCATTTCTATGAATCTGTTTGTCACATGGCCCGTGGCTCACCTGTCTTACATGTTTCTTCTTGGGTGGCTTCAGCTCCATCTGTCTCTGACTCCTCCCTTCCTTTCCTACCTATTCTGATTCCTCCTCCTACTTTTTCTATGGTGCCTGTCATGGGCCAAAACAGCTCCTTTATTTAAAGACTGAGATTCACAGCATACAGAAAGGCATTCCCACATCAATCTCCCAGGCTCTTATGTTGGTATGATCAATACACTGATAATGGCCATCCTACGAGAAGCTATCCGCAGTTCAATGCAATTCCCATCAAAGTTCTGACACATTGTTTCACATAACATGAAAGCACAATTTTTAACTTTACATGGAAACCAAAAATCTGAGATAACAAAAAATAATTCTGAATAATAAAAGAACTGTCTGAGGTATCACAGTCTCCTGTTGCAAATCTTGCTACTTAGATATAGTAAGAGAAAGATTTTGATATTGGTTTAAAAATAGACATGATTAATGGAACCTAATTGATAAGTCCACAGACCTATGGACACCTGATTTTTTATTATAAAGAAGCCAAACATATATACTGGAAAAATGCATCTTTAACAATTGTTGCTGGTCAAACTTGATGGATGTACATAAAAGAATTCAAGTAGGCACATACTAATCACCATGCACAAAAATCCAAATGGATCAAGTATTTCAACATAAATCCAAATGCCATAAACCTGGGAATCACCTTTAACTCATTGCCCTGAAAGGAGACTAATCAACAGAACATCATTAATGAAAACACTAAGATAACAAATATTAATAAATGGGATATTATGAAACTGAAAAACTTCTGCAAGGAAAGAAGGCCATCATTTAGACAAAATAATAGGCCATAAAACAAAAAAAACGTTTTGCCAACTGTACATCCAATAGAGAGCTAACATCCAAAAAAAATATGTAAGGAACTAAACCTGGACTTGAAGAAAACAAAAATCCTTTAAAATAATGTACACATCTAAAAGGATAATTCTCAAAAGTAGAAAACAAACAAATTGTTGAGAGATATGTAAAGAAATGTTCAACATCCTTAGTTATCAAGGAAATGCAAATCAAATGAATTTAAGATCTCATTATACACTTGTGAGAATGCCCAACAATGGTAAAACTAATAACAGTTCATGACTGAGAGTGTGTGGTGTAATGAGAACATATCCATTGCTGATGGGAGAACATACTTGCACAACCACTATGGAAAACATTGCTGTTGTTAGTGGTAAGATTATGTTACATTGTAAATAATTGTCCTGTCTGCTGGTTTATTAAAATCACTGACTAGCTGAAGGCAAACAGCAAGCGTGGGTGGGGCTATCAGACTAAGAAAACTTTGGGAAGAGGAAGAGCAGAGAAGAGATGCCAGAGAAACCAGCAGAGAAGCCAGCAGATGCAGAGGACAACTATGCTGCTCTGAGAAAAGGTACTGAGCCACATGGCTGAACAAGATAAGAATCATGGGTTAGTTTAAGAGTAAAGAATTAGCAAGCAACAGGCATAGGCTAACTAGTATAAAATTAATATATGCATCTGTATGTTTCCGTGAGACAGCAGGTCAGAACCTAGGGCTAGGACAGAATGTCTGGCCAAGCAACATTTTACTACAGGGGTTCCTCTGTAATATAGGTTATATTTACATCAGAATTAACTATATTTCTCTCTTGGACATATGCCCTAAGGATGTTTCATTCTACTACAGAGACACTTAATACACACCATGTTCATTGTTTCTTTATTTATAATAGTCAGAAATTGGAAACTCATTATGTATTCCTCAAGGAATGAATGACTAAAAAAATTTGATAATTTAAGCAATGAAATATCACCCAGATGTTTAAGATATGACATCATGAAATTTGTAATTAAATGGATGGATCCAGAACAGTAGCCAGTAACCTACACCAAAAGAGAAGAATTGGCATATATTTAAAGGTATTTCAATTCAAAAAGCAGGTTATAATTCTTGTAACCAGAGGATACATTTTAGAGAATGGATCTAAGGAGGAAGGGATGATCTCTTTTAAAAGTGGAGAAAAAGAATATGTAGCTTTGAATGAGTAGAATAAGAGTCTGGAGTGGGTGAGGCTGATAAGTTGGGAAAGAGTGGGGAAGTATTGGAGGGTCATCTAAAACTAAGGCAAATTCAAGTTGTTCTTTGGAAATGTAATACAGAAGAAGAATCCTAAACATATATGAAGAAGATCTAAATGGAATTCTCACGTAATAGAAGATATGTAGCTCCACCTGAACAATTCAGTTCTTTGAAAACATCTGTTAAGACCATCTTTATGAACAAATATTCTTCACAACCCATTAGAAATGAAGAAGTTGAGCTGGTACCTACTTAGATTCTTTACCCCTACTGACTATTATTCACATTATGAGAAGGAAATCTGCATGCCACCATGGTATAAAGGTAAAGACTGCTCTAGCTACAAATGCTTTCCAGGTACAGTAGATGTCATGACTACAGAATGCACTATTCAATAGTGTCTCAAAGCTTTACAGTCTACCCAGCCTGCATCTGACTGGGTTTAAGGACAACTCTAGGCAGTGGAACCCATGACAGCAGTGCTAATGTAGCCAAGAACTTGAGATCAGACAGACCAGTGTCCTAGGAGAAAACAAAATATTACTGTTATACTAATGCATGCTGCAACAAAGCTATGGCTAATGACATTCTGCTATACTTAAAAAGTAAATGCCTTGATCATCTATCTTCAAACAAGTTTCTCATTATAACATATGGGAATAAATACAGTGATCTGCAACTAGACATTGTTTGGAGAGCGATAAACCTTGGAACACTCAGTCCAAATTGAATAGATATCTCCATCAAATCCTTCCTATCAAGGCTCAGGGAACACTGCAGAAAAATTCTAAGAGCCAAACGGTATGAGCCAGATGGAGTAGACACCGTTCTTAACCCCCAAGCTATCTTTAATTGATAACTGCTTGTAAATGTGTAGTAGTGGGGTTTCTGGATCCTAGGCGGCCAGAGGTTCGAGACCCACAGATCTGCTGCCTGAGACCGCTTAGCCTCCCGCCACCCGCTGCTCAGGCCCCCAGAAATGACTCAGACGCTTATATTAAGTCCATGCTGTTTGGTCTATGGCTCAGGCACATTGCTAGCTAGTTCTTACATCTTAAATCAACCCATTTCTATTAATCTGTCTGCCACATGGCCCGTGGCTCACCTGTGCTCCTACATGTTTCTTCTTGGGCAGCTGGCTCCAACTGCTTCTGACTCCGCCCTTCCTTTCCTACCTATTCTGATTCCTCCTCCTACTTCTTCTATGGTGCCTGTCATGGCCCAAAACAGCTCCTTTATTTAAAGATTGAGAATCATAGCATACAGAAAAACATTCCCACATCATAAATGAAAATTTAATTTCCTTAATTGGAGCCTCACTGAATGGACAAAACGCTCTTATGAGAAGGCCCTATGTCCAGAAATAGATGACCAGCATAAAATAAACTCAGTGATATTTTCAGAAGTTCTTTGTCTCATACTGTTTTGTCTAAGAAATGCTTCTTAGATCTATAGTATGGTTTCTGGTTTTGTGTTTTTATGGGTTCCTGTTTGTGTTGACATGCGTGTCTCTGTGTCTGAATATGATTCTTGTGCTTTCCCTTTGTTTCACGTTTTTGCTCTTCCTGTTGCATCTCATTATATTATTAATCTTTAGATGTCTGTTTGTTTCCAAACAAGAGAAAAAGAAAGAATGTGTATTTGGATTAGAGGGAAAATGGAAAACATCTCAGAGGAGATGAGGAAAAAGAAATTGTGGTCTGGATATTGTATGAAATATTATCTTTAGTAAAAGAAAAATACATTTCTCAACTTTCTTTTCTCCTTTGTGCTTCTTACTGCTTTCCCCCTTTCCACTTTGTTCAGAGTGGTAGGATACGTATAAATCATATAGACAGTAGACAGACAAATGGAAAACAGAAATCTCATATTCACGCTACATAAGATGCAACAGGTGTCAAATGAATCTTTCTCTTAAGTATCTCTTGAAGGCATCAATTATTTCGCACTTTTTCTACCAGAATTTATCTCTCCTCATCTCCCATTTCTTTGCCTGCATTTCCATAAGAAAGTGTTACTTAAACTTTTACTCTTAAAAAATTGTAAAACCTTGTTCCCATTGTTAGTAAAGATTTACAGTTATTTTTTGTCAGGAAGACTTCTTTTGTGGCTTAGATGAAGTTTAAACTCTATAATGCACTTTCTAAATCCATGCATAAGCCAATTCCTGTTCATAAGAATTTTGGAGAAAGTTCTTCAAGATTGTTATTGAATAGAAATAGTAGAACTTTTTCTGTTTGTATGTGGATGCTTTACAGGTAAAGAAGATCATTACCACACAGGCATTTATTTTGTGTGGCTGGGAAAAATCCTTTGCATAACGTTTCTGCTATAAGAAAATTAAAGTGAATAGTAAAGAAATGGACACTTATAAATTTTAAAGGAAGGGTTCAGAAAAAGAAAACATAAAGTGGAAAATTAGGTCATTTATTATCTCAAGAATAAAATAAAATATAAATCACAGAATAAATAGTTACTTTTAATCATTTCTAGATTGACATTTAGACAAATACCACTTCTTGGCTGTAAAAAGAGAAGCAGTAAATATAGATGCCCAAGTATCTATGTGGCAGTAGACATGTTAAGTGGCAATTTCTTATTTACTATCAATTTTTCTGACTCTTGTTAATTGTCACATTTATAAAAGAATACTTCAATAAAAGTATTAACATTTAATTTTAGCTCACCAAGAAAATAATTTCAAAACTTTAATGCTCAAATTGTAAACAATTTTATAAAAATTAAAAGGGAAGGTGGTAAAGATGCATTTTCCACATTATATTAATTTATATAAAGCCTATAGCATGGACATTAAATTTTAAATATGCACAGCCATATTATACCTTATTTCTTATTCCAGGGAAGTACACACTTGTTTTTGGAAACAGTGGGTTGTTTAATGATCTATCTGCCTGAGAGAAAAATGGAAAGGTAATTTAATAGGGTTCTGCTCACATACAGAAAGGGTTCATAGCCTCCATGTTATAACATTAACTGCTTCTCTCTTGTAAGAATTCCCTTCCCTCCCCTGTTCAGCTGGGAGTTTAAGAGTAGAATTTACATTTTATAGGCTGCTATTAGCAGATTCTTCATGCCTTGTTGGCCAATTTGACCCTCACTATCCCTCTATAAATACTCCTTTTAATAATTCTTTTCTGGTTATTTTCATGGAGATTATCAAATACTTTTTTTTCTTCCAGGATCATTATAAATGCAGTTTATCTCTTAAGAAACACACTCTACAAAAATAATAAAGTGCTGATTTTCTGGGAGGAACATATCCTAAATTATACAGGACAGTTAAACTAATCAAAAACCATTCAGTTCTGAATGTCATCAAATCAACTCAAACTGAGTTTCAAAGTCACAATAAAACAAAACAAAATAAATATTATATATATATGCCTTTTTGACTTTTTATTACTCTGTTTTTTCATTGTGCCTTGAATTAGTTGATTTTATTCTCTACATAGAACTATGTGCGTGATTGGAAAGCTGGTGAGACCACTTGAGCTTCCTTGTTATTTACAACTCACCTTCTCAGAAGAAAACAGCATTATGGAGCATTCAGAAGTTCACGACTTACCTTGCTTGATCACTGTGCATAGTCCTGTAGTAAAGTCTGCTCCAGTGACAAACAAGGGCATGCATTTGGGTACTTTGCTAAGAGGAGTCACTTATATTGTAATTGGATCAAGATAGACTTTCCTTATATTTAACAATATACAAGTCATATTCTACCATGTTTTCCTTGACCTGATAGCTCATTTCTTTTAGCACTGAGTAGTATTAATTACATGTTCTGCAGTCTATATATGTATTGCATGTTTTGAGTGGGTATGTTATTAACCAGTTCTTGTAAATACCAAGAAACTTATTTCTTATATCATATAGTAATGTTGTATATTTTTGTAAGACATGATCAAAAGTGCTTCTTTATCTGTATCATTTTGCATTTCTACTAGCAATGCCTCTGCATTTATCCTGCCCTACATACTTGCCAGCATTTGGTGCTGTTAATCTCTAGATTTTAGTTGTTCTTAGAGTTATGTAGCAGAGTCTCATTGTGATTTCAATTCTAATTGCTTATATAATTTTTCTGACATATGTTGTGAAATATTTTATTCTTATATTTATTTGTCATTTAAAAATAAAACCTCTTGTTGGTGATATCTCTATTAAAGTCTTTATTTGGTCCATTTTTATATGGGTTGTTCATTTTGTCCACTTTATTATAGTTAAATAGTTATTTTAAGTTTCCCATTGAAGTACCTTGACAAAACTTTATTCTATTCTTAAATCTTTACAAAAAGACTTTAAATATTGGATCCCTGTCCCTCCCTATCCACTTTTTCTACACTTCACAGGTCTCCATAGGTGATTGTATTATGCATGAATGTTTGTATGTATGTATGTGTTGCAGTGGGGTTTCTTGGACCTGGGTGGCCAGAGGCCCAGACCCACAGACTTGTACACCAGATCCATTAGCTGCCCGTTGCTGCTGCTCAGGCCCCCAGAAATGACTCAGATGCTTATATTAATTTTATGCTGTTTAGCCTATGGCTCAGGCCCATCACTAGCTAGCTCTTACATCTTAAATCAACCTATTTCTATTAATTTGTCTGCCACGTGGCCCGTGGCTCACCTGTGTTCCTTACATGTTGCTCCTTTGGGCTTTAGCTCGGTCTGCCCCTGACTCCGCCCTGCTTCTCCTACCTATGCTCTGATTTCTCCTCCTACTTCTTCTATGGTGCCTGTCATGGCCCAAAACAGCTCCTTTATTTAAAGATTGATATTCACAGCATGCAGAAAGGCATTCCCACATCAAAGTGTCTTAATAGATTTTTGTGTTTCTCAGCTATTTGCCTCTCATCTTGGAGATTTTTTTTTTTATTCTATAACCCATTTTTATTTGGGAAATTTGTTTCTTAAAAAAAAAAGCTTAACAAGAAGTCTTTTTAATTTTTTAAATTTTTATGTATGTATGTATGTATGTATGTATGTATGTGTGTGTGTATGTATGTATGTATGATATATGTGTGTATCATCTATCTGCATCTATCTATCTATCTATCTATCTATCTATCTATCTATCTATCTATCTATCTAGTATGTGTTTGTGAGTGTGTGTGTGTGTGTGTGTGTGTGTGTGTGTGTGTGTGTGTGTGTGTGTGTGTGTATAAATCCAGGCATAATGTACTAGGAGAAGCAGAAAGAAAAATCGGTAGACATGGTAGTATTTGGGCCTATATTGACTCTGTTGTTTACTGAATCTATGCTTCTACACTGTCATCTCTGAAGTATAGCTCAGATTTTCCTTTGCCATAGGTAAAAGAGAATGCTTAAAGTGGACTATAGTTGTGCATTCACCTTCAGCCAAAGGAGGATGGTTCTGATAACGTTCCGGTCATGTCTTTTAAGGAAAGTCTGATTAAAAACAGGTGCCCAGTTGTCTTTCAAAGTAGCCATGTCTCCCTCCTTCTGTAGATAGCAGGGGAAGATTTTTCTGCCCTTCTCTGTGATCGGTGGTTCGACCTCCAGCAAGCAAATTGCAAAAGGACAGGAAACATCCCAAGGTCTTTAACTCTCAGACTTATCTATTCTGAGCCTCCAGCAATTCTTCAATTACAGTTTAGAGCTGACTGAATACTGGGTTCTACAGAGGCTTTTGGTACCAGCTCCTGTGATGAATTCTGCTTTGGGCTTTGTTGTCTGCCTATCTATTTATATCTATGCTTTTATTCTGTATCTGTCTGTCTACATTTACAATTTGTGAGACAATGCTGTGTGCATTGGGACTTCCTTCCTTCTCCCTCTGCCCTTTATTCTCTTTTTATCCTTCCTTTACTTTTATTCTCTTCTTTTTATATTTATGCTGCCGCTTACCCTTCTTAAGTCCTTTGCATCCCCATTTCCTGCTGCTGATGTCTTGCTGTTCGCTGCATTCGGTGCATTTTTAAAAATCCTAACATTCTTTCTCTATACTTGGATTTTTGACCAGGTTTGCTTTACATCTTCTTTGTTTATCCCTTACCCAGTCATCCTCATTTTGTCAGGGATATACAATATATATTTATCTGAATGCGTGCCTCTGTCACCCAATTCTAGCACACATATCGTGATTACATCAGTCTCTATTACTTAATGGTCTTCTCAGGGAGGTCAGGGTTTCCTATTTACCTCAATATTTTTTCTTTTTCCAGTCTCTTCTTGCGAGAGATTGTAGTTTTACTTTCCTTAGTTCAATACATTTTAGTGTTTTGTTAAACAATGTTGCTCTTTCTTTTGGGATGCGGCTAAGTAGTTTGAGTGTACTTTGTTACTATTTGTTATCCAGCTTAGTATTTTCTTGTTGTCTGCCACTAATTCATCATTTGTAAGCCAGTGTCTGGCTGACTCTATGAAGGACCCGTGTCTTAAATTTTGCCACTGCACTATGACTTCAGTGCCAACATAATTGTCACTATTCCCTCTGTGTGTACAGTTTAGTTTTGTGTACTTTTTACCCTTTGTAGTTCTTAGACAGGTCAGTTTTCACAGAGCCCTATGCTTGCTTGTCCTCAGAAGATATCAAGATGCATTGGAGGTTTACTCTGTGCATTTATATCTACATAAATTGTTTCTCCCTATAAATTCTAAGTATTATAACCATCATAACCATAATTGCAATTTGCTTCAACTATCAAGTGTTCTGTTTTTTCTTCAATGTCCTCTGAGCTTATAAGAGACTCCTCAGACTATAGACTAGGGTACAGGTAATGTTGACTTATTCTTACTGTTTCTTATGTGATATTCTCAACTCTGCCCTGTGCTAACATATAGAAGCCACTGGTAAATTAATTTGGCTCATCTTTTTACCTGATTAAGACAGGAGAATAAGTCTGGTCTACCTACTTCATCATAAACAGAAACAGTCTTTATACTGTCTTTATAGATAACACTCTCTATAATCAACTGAAAATCACCTGTAAAATAAAGTCTTTTCTACAGTTTCTAAATATAAAATGAAGTTTAGATATAAAATAGTCTAAAATAAATTTTGATTTTTTTTCCTCTCATTTTTTGCACTTCGGCCAAAACCTGGAATGAAAACAGGTACAAGATTTAGAGAATATCTAGCTCCATCACCCACAATCATCAGAGTATTTTTTTGGAACTGGTTGAAGTTTCTCACTACTGACAAGTATCAGAGTATCAGCAGTACTGATAGATAATGTTTGTCTGAAAAGGAGAGATGGTAAAAGTTATTTATGGAAGTTGGGGGTCTTGACTGAGAGAACACTTTAGACTTATTTGTTTCACTGTATTGTATTCAATGTCTACATCTTAATATGTCCATTGCACATTGTCAACAATAAATTGTTCTATAGGCACAGGAGATCAGCTTAGAATAGGGCAGCTCATGTTTCATACTTATATACTATCAGATAATTCTGATCATAAACTGTTGTGATATGATATGATATGATATGATATGATATGATATGACATGATAATGTGTTTATCTGGTATAGCTGACAAATGACTATGAATAGAGACCTCATGCTCCATTGGTGCTATGAGAGTTAACAGTGGGCAGCCAAATGGCAGGACATTTAGGCATGGTTTAGGTAGAAAGATTTTACTATTTTAAAAAAAAAACAGAGAGAGAAGAAAATGAGAGAGAGGGGGCGAGAGAGGAGAAGAAAGGAGAGAGTGGAGGGGAGGGGATAGAGAGTGCTCTATCTGGCAGGTAAAGGAAAGAGAAGACAGATTGGAAAGTTGGGCAGTGGGAATTCTTAAATGGAGCTTGACTTCAGAACTCAGGTCAGAGCATGGCTTCAGAGGCTAGAACAGAATCCTAACCAAACAATGTCCATTTATTTGCTAACTTCTGTGTATATGTATTCAGTGTGCATGTATGTACCCATGGCACTTGGAGACAGATTTATGAGTTAGCACATCATTGCATCCCTACTTTATTCTTTAGAAACAGTATATCTAATAATAACCAAGATCTGCTGGCTACAAATAAATAACATAATATATGCAAGAAGTTCAGCTTTTGTTAATGTTGAGACTGATATACAGTATACCTGGAATAATGTCCTTGGAAGCCTAGTGGTAAGCACATTGCTTCAGGAAGCCCCAGATGATTGCTATAAAGGCATACTTCTGGGCCAAACCAACCTGACAAGAAGAAAGAATACAGCCACTTATTTTATATGCTTATGATGATCAAAGTTATGCACTTCAATTTAGATAACTAAATTCATGAATTTCCTCTTAATCCACACACTCTCATCATTATTATATTCTTATCAATACAGTCATTCATCAATGCAAACCTTTGAGAGAAAATATACCTAAAGTGTGTCATGACATTGCAAATAAACTCTTCTTGGTATCAAAGTCGTTTCTATGAGACTCATATTTGTCTTAATGGTAAAATTATTATTGTCCTATATTCTTGTACATGAAATAGAGGCATCAATATGCTTTTGCAAATATATTGCATCTCATCATGTGTTATGGCATTACTTTGCTAGTTCTGTTGAAAATATGCTGTTGTTGTGTTAAAAATCAGCTAGAATTGTTCCTTGGAGCACTTTCTATTACTGGCACCTGACAAATGATGATCAACATCCTTACTCTTTCTCTCATTTATTATAATTGTTTAATTACCCATAGTTAATTTTCAAAATTTTCCATATGAGATGTAAGTAATATGGTTATTGTTTGATAGACATAAATTTAGTAGATCATTTAGTTCTCTTAGGAGTTCAATGATCCCAGACAAACTCATTTTATATGACTTTTATAAGGCTTTTGTAATAACATGCACTCTCACATAAAGAATTTTGCATGAAGACAGTGAGAAAAGTCTTATTTTCGTTTGAGGAAAGGGAGAATTTTACATTTAATTTGTGAATTCTTGCCAACTTAACAAAGTTGAAAAGAATAAATCTTTATTACATAAGAGTGTATCTCTGTGATGAAAAGAAATTGATAAGTAAAATCTATATAAGCAAATTTGTATAGGTTGAAGTATAAGTAATTATCATAAATATTAATAAAAAGGGGAGTCAGACTAATGTATTGTAATTGTAAGTGCTACCATCAGTTTTAATTTTATCTAAATATTATTTCTACAAAAATATAGAGCTATATGCTTTAATATGACCAGTGATTGGGAAAAGACTGATATTGCTCCAGAGAACTACATTCTGTTTTCAAGAATGAATGATGTCCAGCAGCTATGAAAGACCACTCTAAAATTTCAAAGGGTATCGCAAACGTGGGTTGACTAGGGAATCATTCACAGAATTGTGTACTTGTGGAAAGCTGGAGAAAGAGAAAATCTGAATATGGAATATGTCTTAAATGGGGCTGATGTTTCATTTCTGAGAGACTTAGTTGTCTAAATATAGATATTCAAAATGTGGATGGACCCTTGGGCTCTGTTGCAATGTTAAGGGAAAATTCTTTGTTCATGGAATCTATAGGAATAAATATGACTGTGTAAATGGCACAAGTTATAGTATTACATATGCATAAAAACATAAAGGTTATTTCATCTTGATGGAGCAAAGAAGATCTTCTTTGACTTAAAATTAAAACATTAATCTGTAAGTAACTTAAGTTAGCAAGTATTAATCAAGTAGCAGGAAGAGCATGGAGGTTACTACAACAAGTAATACACACACTCCAGACAAGAAATGCTTTAGTGCTGTAGGACTCTTCTCTGTCCTACAAAAACACGGATATCCAAGTCATTTGGTGAAAATAAACTCTCCGAGGAGATCCAAAATGAAGAGGCTCAGAGAATCACAGAAATGATCCTGGTAGCAGTAATAGCAACTTCTAAATATATTATTGCTATATTGAAAGTTTATATATATTTTCATAACTTAATATTCCTACCCTTTACAATGTGCATTTCTAGTTCACATTGTCAGGACTAATGTTTATAATCATTCATTTTAAGCAGAAAATTTTCTTTATGAAGTTGTACATAAAATGTCTTAGTTTGCATTTTTATGATTGAAAAATTATGTAAATATTCTGTGGGTGAGTGTCCTTGTGTTCTGCACACCGCTCTCTGCATTCTCAATCCTCCATCTATCTTAGAATAAGCTTTGTTTCATGGTAACATAGAGAACCTTTTCCAAAGGACGCACCGTATCTAAGGTTACTCTGAGCTGAGAAGAGGGAAGTGGCATCTCTCCATCATTGTACACTCTGTCCTGGAGTCGGTGTTTATCTGTAGCACCAATGGCTTTATTCATAACTATGACTTTCTGCTGCTAAAAGTCATCAAAACATAAATTCAGAAACTCCATAAGTTGTACCATTTCAAAATCACCTCAGTTTGAAGAACCTTTGCTAAGATATTTGGATATTATCCAGATGTGGTTAGACAAAGTATTACTTAAAATAATTAACATTATTATTAGGCACATTTTATATTATTTTTTTGTTTCCATAGTTATTTGTAATGCAGGTGCGCCATGGGCCACATGGCAGACAGATTAATGAAAATGGGATGAGTTAAGATGTAAAAGCTAGCTAGCAATGTGCCTGAGCCATGGGCCAAACAGCATGAAGTTAATATAAGCGTCTGAGTCACTTCTGGGGGCCTGATCAGCAGCAGGCAGCTAAGGGGTCTGGGGCTGCAGGTCTGTGGGTCTGGACCTCTGGCACCCAGGGCCAAAAAAACCTTACTATAACAATTTTATGTTTATATGAAGATTTCTACTACTTAGTATTTTCCTTCTAGTGTAAAACTCTGTTTTTGGTACTTGTATCTAGCATTGCTTAGCTAGTAAAAATGTTACCACATAGTTAGAAGTTATAAGTTGATTCACATTTTGAACATATGTACAAGTGAAGTGAAAGTGATTAAAAATTATCATATAAAATTCATAAAAACAAAAGTAGACTCATGACAATCTGTACAAATATTTTAATTTCTTATACTTTTTAGTAATTTTATCACTTTTGTAGTGTTGAATATTTAAGCTAGGTTCTACAGACAGAAGTCAAGAACTCTACTAATATTATACAGCCTCATCTTTTGACAAAAATTGCATTGATCTTTGAATTTAAGAAGTCAATGAAATCCATTCTAGGCTGCATGGCACATTTTTATAGACTTTTAAAATAAAATGTTTTCTTCTGTATCTCTTAACCAAAAATATACTCATCTCTTTTTTATATAATTCCAGAAAAATTTCGATCTCTAGCTTTTACAGAGTTGTAGCTGAAATACCATTCAAGGTAATTAAGTCACTCTTGTGACGAGATCAACATTGGCATCTTAATTTGTCCATAGAAGTGAGAGGGATTTCTGGGCCAAGTATGAGCTGTTATTACTCACAAGAACAAATGCAAGCTACAAATATAGACGATGAAATTCCATGAATTGCTTTCATGAGAGAATTTTCTAATTTTAAAATGTTAAGATCGGGATAAACAGCTTACCGATAAACACACAGCCTTAATTGCATTACGAGTATCTAGAGGATTAAAAGTATCACTGAAGTCACTAAACTCTTAAGGAGGTTAATCATATTTGGGCTCAGCCTGCTAAGAGAAACACATGAACTCTTGTGAAGGGCTCAACCCATGGAGTATGGTGGTAAATGCCTTTAATGACAACACTGAAGCGGTTAAAGCAAGAGGATCACTGTAAGTTTAAAGACACCATGGGCTACTTAGTCTCTACCACAAATTTCGAGATTTTTTTTGTTGTTGTTTTGTTTTTGTTTTTTTAAAGAAAGAAATACACAAAATACCCAAAAAACGTGAATTCTAGCTTTAAAATGCATGATGTTAAAAGATTAAGCCCAGGAGAGGCAGAATACCACAAAACATGCAGCCTTGATTCCGTTAATAGGATTCAGAGGATGGTAAGTCTCACTGGAGTCACCAAGTTGATAAGACTTTAATCATGCTATTTTTTTTTTTTTCTGATTGCAAGTGATACACATAAACTGGTGAAGGGAGCAACCAGCAGTGAAATCACGGTATACATAGTAAATATGCAAGAACTCCGATTACTTTCACATTCGCATTTGTCACCTGGTTGGCCTGTGAAAAAGTCCAATGTACTTGGGAAGCTAATAGTATTTTTTCATGAACTTAATGAGTTGGCATTGACAATTGCAGTTACTCTGCTGGAAACAGTATTTTATTGGGAAAACACATAACTCTGGCACCTGGTATGTAGCTGAAGTCCTGCCAAATGCTGCCAGTTATATCCCATAAGTTAGGAATATCATAAGAAGCTTGCAAATATGTTCTATATATATTTTTAATTACTTATTGCTTTTATTCTCTTTCTCTTACAGTTAGAGGGGTTTATATATTTATATATTAGCACAATATATTTCACAGAATCTTACTGATTTATTATACTGGTAATATTTGTAAGTAGTAAGTAGTAAGAATCCTGAGTGCTTTGCTCATGAGCATATTTTTAAGAGTGTAGGGAAATATCCTAATATTTAAATATCTTTCATTCTGGCAAAGCTTTAGGGATAAAATGGAGTAAAGCATATAGAGACTTTCCCATGAAAATTGTGTGAGATTTTCTTTAATTTCAAGTTACCCCAGAAAGAAGGCATTTTAGAAGCAATGCTATTTCATCATTTTGTCCATCAGTGTTATATATATATATATATATAAATTCTAATCTATGAGCACAGCATAATATCATTAGAATTCATTTTATCACTTCCTTTATCAGAACAATAATATTTCTTTTTTTCTAGGGCATTGATGTATCTAGACTCAAGTTCTTGGCCGTCTGCAAAACATCAGTGCTGGGTTCTTTGTCATCGAGTGGGCCTTAAACCCGATCAGACAGTGGTTGTTTATCCCCACAGGCTTTATGCCACTGCTGCACTAGCACATCTTATGAATCAGTCACCATTGGTATAGCAAGAGCATGGAACTGGCTAGTGATTACCTCCTTCCTTTCCTAGTGTATAGTTCTGTGAACAGCATGCTGCAAATAAAAGTGAAGGTTCTAGATAAGCCTTCATGACTTCTTCATGGGTTGTGTAGCTGCTTTCTTCACATTTTAAGGAGTAACCAACAGCTTTGGCAATAGCCTGGGTTGTTTAGGACTTTCTATGGGGCTCCTCTGGCCAACATGTTGAATGGCTGTAAGCCATTCCTGAAAACAAAGATTTCATAGTTGGTGATCTAAATCAATTGCCTACTAACAGGGAGATACTAGATATTTTCAAGGAAATGATGAAAAACTATTAAATTTTTTCCAAGGAAAGACTATGAAATCAGAAGCTCTCAACATGAAGACAAAAAAAGAGGTACCTGTGTCTTTTGCAGAAATCCAAGATACATGATTTGGTTTTCTTCAGTGGCTTTGATGCCTCTCCTCTCCAGGTGAAAGTCAGATGTGTTAACAGTCTACTACCTTGTGCAGGGCTTTGTACCTTGTCTCTTGTAATGCGGTTTGTGCTTAACTGTTATAAATAATGCCTTTGTTAATTATCTACATTTGTTCCTAGTGTCTGTTCTCTATAAAATCTTGCCTTTGTGAGAGGCAGAGGCCAGAGAACAACTGAGCGGGACACTGAGGCTGTACCATAGAGTTCACCTCAATGCATCCAAAAAGTAAAATCTAGGAAACTATTAAGATCTGCTTTATAATTGTACAGGAAGAAAAATCAATGGAGGGTAGAATCAAGTAACGTGCCTTGTGAATTTAGACTGACAAACAGATTTAAAAAAAAAATTCAACACTTTTAAGAGAAAACATCAAAAAATCAACATAAAATACTCAGAGTATTACTGGGGAAATGTCAATGCAATATAATATTTAGGAGATGTAACTGCAGAGGATTCCTGGACTTTAGAGCAATGTGAATGGCAGTAGAAGTAGCTGAACATTAAAATGAAGTTTATTAGTAAGGCAGACAAAATAATACTAACTAATCAAGTTTAAGCTAGACCCAGAATTCAATTTTATGGTAAAATTATACTCTTTGGAAATATAAATATTAGAGAGGTTAAGATTGATAAGAAGGTTTTAAATAATGGACCATTCTAAATATATAATTTTTTAAAAAGAAATATATCACTGTGAAACATACATCAATGAGATTATATACACAATAGTTTCTATAAGGCAATTTTCCCTTCTGCCCTCGAATCTAGATCAGTGTCTGGTGGGAATGGATTTAATATTTAGCACACTCTAGTATTTCTGTAGCAAGGAAAGGAAAATAGACAGTTTAAAGTACAGAGGAAAGAATTACTTTGGTCTCAACTAAGTGTCCAGTAGAAAGAAAGAAAACAGAGTCCCTGTCTCAACGCTGTGGAAGAGCAAAGGTGAGCAGAAGAGACTGTAAGAGGCATGATAGGGATGGGGCTAAGAGGGAAGGAGAGGGCCATGGGAGAGAGGATTACATTTCGTGTTATTTATCCAGAGATGTATCGGATTTGACATTAAGAAATATAGTTTCTATCAATGAAAGATTCAAATGACATTCTCGTATTGTCTATCATTTATATCTGTCTGTCATCACTGATCATCATCATCATCATCCATCTATATTTTCCACCTTGATATTCTTTAAACTGTGTCACGAATCTACTGTCTTCTATCATCACTTGTTGTCCATTGCTCAATCCATCTCGCTACAACCCACTAACTTCAACTAGAATAGTCAACAATGTGTATATATATATATGTATGTACATTTAATCCATACATCTATCCATGTATGTACTATTATCTACTGCATGCTGATATAGCAATATTATATATATACTGTCCATACATTGATCATCAATTTGTCATCTTTTTTTCTGTGCCCATCAGCAGCTTTTCTCAGGGTTTGATGCAGATCTGGAAGCAATGGTAGAAGCTGACTTGAAGTCGCCATGACTACTACTTCCCTCGCCACAGAGCAGAGCACTGTGGTTGGTGGTACCAGCTGAGCTCCTGGGTGAGCAGCAGGAGAGCAATGATTGTCAATTTAAAACAAGGAAGTGCCGCCTTTGCGATGTGGATACACTCTAGTTGAACATAACCGGGGCTTTAGAAGGACATTTTTCTGTTTAAATTCACAGCCCTTGAACTCATATCAACCTTCCTTTCCGCAGGCCAAGCCAGCATGCCACATTGAAGGATTTGCTCCTCTGTGGCCGGAGGAGCAGAAGACATTTCAAACAATAGGCTTAGAGACAAAGCACATAGTGCATAAGAAAAATTACTTAAATGTTCTAAAAAGATTTCCACTGTAGCGACTTTAGGGAATTAGTGTATCCCGTGTATGTGACTCGTGAAACAGATTCAGAGCTGCGCACGGAGAAGTCAAGAAAAAACACAAACAGATCCTGCTGAGAAAAAAAAAATAATTTAAATTATTTGTTATTATTTTAGTTTATTCGTTTGCATTCTGTTTGTTTTACGGCCCATCACTTCGGGGTATTAGCACCGAACACCAAGTGAAAACTAGTTTAATAGACAGTTCTAAGCACAAGCTTAGGGGCAAAAATCATGAGGCACGAACGCTGGCGCCTTGGGTCTCTTCTGCTTCCTTGCTCAGCACATTTCCGCTTTGAGCTCATGGAATCCTAACTGCCCAGCCCAGTTGACCATCACAGTGTACTTAGTGTCTTGCCTTCCTGGGCACTGTGGAAAAGATCGGTCCCTCATTGTACTTACACACTCTGATATTGTTCTGCTTCCTTTGCGCCTCCTAGTTCATCTCATCTTTATAGCGGAAATATCTGCTCTTTGACAACCTGTCTGTTTCTCCCCCTCCCCCTTCATCACATTATCATCCTTTTTCTTCCTAATTACACTGGATTAGGACAACTGTATTTAAAACCTAAAATCTGTTTAATTTGCAAGGCTTAAATCAAAATATAAATAAAAAGAGATTTATTTCTTGTTCCTTAAGCTTTGCCCATAAACCATTCATAAAGAAAAACTACTAGTTTTGTGGCCTATTTTTCCTTTTCCAAAAATAAAAATACACATGTATATATGAAAGTAAATGCTGCTATATTTTGTTTCTTGTTTGTATCATGATTTTATTATGTTTATATTGTAACTGATATTTCTTTAGTTATTAAATTATGGTTTTTTAGCTGATATATGAGAATAAAAATGCATATATTAATGGTATGCTGTGATGATTGATACATGTAGCCTTATGTGATGCTTGAATTGTAGAAATGTGTCTATTATATTTATTTCCACATATGATTAGCGTATTTTCATTGGTAATATATGGCTCAGTTGATTTGATATTTCTGATGTAATCCTCAGATTTATATAAATGAAGACTATAGGATTTAGTTTTATTCAATATGTGAATTATGGATTGCCATCTTCTTCAGTGGTATTATTTGGTAATTAAATTCTTTGAATTTTCTTTGCCTCATACAAATATCCCAAGATTGCTAATAACCACAACATGATAAAGTATCTCTAATAATTATATTTTCTCTAAACAATTAATTGTCAATGGTTGGTGATCACCCAATTCTCCTTCTTATATGTGGGAATTCAGTTAATCATAATTACATCGCATGTTACAATCTCTCACATTATATCCACCAAGTAAGTTTCTGTTACGGAGACTTTAGTTGTGCTAATACTGAAAAATAGACTTTCTTTGCTGTTTTCTTTTTATGAATTTTTTATTGAAAATATGCAAAGGTGTGTGTGTTTGCTGGCCTATCATTTCTTAATATTTTTCTAATGCTTAAGTCTGTTTATTATACTTTGAAATATTATGTTATGTTCATTTCCAGCTAAAGATTAGCTAAATCACATAGAAAAAGCAAGACATAGCTCAAAATTAGATATATTAGAACCCATCCAACAGCTGTTGACAGCTATGAAAAATAGACTAGATACAATTTTAAAAAGAGGAATTTACAGCTGCTGTCTCTTCCCCTCCTGCTTGAGCTTTTTGTAATATATATACATATATATTTATATATTTATATATTTATATATTTTTCACATATCTACCACTGATCCCTCTCCCTTTGGTCCCCCAAGTCGTCCCAGTCCTCCCTCAGCCTCCCACAACCCCTCCACCACCCATTCCTCAAGAAGGGCATAATGCCCCAAGGCGGGTCAGTTCAGTCTGGCATATCTAGTTGAGGCAGGTCTGAGTATTAAGTATTAAGGCTGAGTTAGGTGTTCCCTGTAGTGAATGGGCTCCGAGATGTCAGTTCTTGTACCAGGAACATAGTCTGGTCCTACTGCAAGAGGCTCCACGAACTTCCCATTCAATTTGACAGTCATCTACCTTTGGAGGGTTTAGTTCCTTTCCATGAAGATTCCTCAGCTCTCATTTCAGAGTCAGTGAGTTCCTGATAGGTAGAGTCAGTTGAATCTGTGAGTCTCCACCTTGTCATTCTGATCCCTTTGCTCATACTCTCTCCCCTCTCTCTCTTCAGCTGGACCTGGAGCTTGACCTGGTGTTTAGGTATGGATCTCTGCTTCTCTCTGTGTCCATTGCCAGATGAAGGTTCTATAATGACAATTATGGTGGTCATTCATTTGAGTATAGGGGAAGTCCTGTTTAGGCACCCTCTCTTGGAGTCCTAGCCAGGGACATTTTGTGAGTTCTTGGTGAATCCCTTAGCACAAAATTTCTTTCTAACCCCACAGTGGCTCACTCTGTTAACATATCCATTGTTGTAATATGGTTTCTTGATCCTTGGCGGCCAGAAGCCCAGACCCACAGACCTGCAGCCCCAGACCCCTTAGCCATCCTCCACTGATTAGGCCCCCAGAAATGACTCAGACACTATATTAAGTTCATGCTGTTTGGTCTATGACTCAGGCACATTGCTAGCTAGCTCTTACATCTTAACTCAACCCATTTCTATTAATCTGTCTGCCATGTGGCCTGTGGCTCACCTGTGTTCCTTACATCTTGGGAAGCTGGCTCAGTCTCTCTCTGACTCCACCCTCCTCCTAACTATTCTGATTCCCCACCTACTTCTACAGTGCCTGTCATGGGCCAAAACAGCTCCTTTTTTAAAAGATTGATATTCATGGCATACAGAAAAACATTCCCACATCAACCCATTTCTTTGTTCTCCTTCTCACCCAACCATCTTCTCTCATGATTTGTTCCCACCTCCCTTTGCTTACTCCCTGTTATGATTCCAAATTACTCAGGAGACCTTTTCTATTTCCTTTTCCCAGGAGGATCCCTGGATGTCTCTTTTAAGTTCCTCCTATTATTTAACTGTTCAGGGGTTATGGTTTGCAGCCTGAATATTATTTGCTTTATGTCAAAAATCAATTTATGAGTAAATACAGCCATGTTTATCTTTCTGGGTCTGTGATGATACTTTCCAGATCCATTCATTTGCCTGCAAATTTCAAGATGTTATTTGTTTTGTTTTTCCTGCTGAGTAGTACTTCATTGTGTTAATGCACCACAATGTTTTAATCCCTTCTTCAGCTGAGGGGCATCTAGGTTGCTTCCAGGTTCTGGCTATTACGAATAATACTGCTATGAACATAATTGACCTAATAGCCTTGGAATAAGAATGTGCATTTCTTGGGAATATGCCCAATAGTGGTATTGATGGGTCATTGAGTAGATGATTTCAAGTTTTCAGAGGAACTGTCATACTGATTTCCAAAGTGGCTGTAAGAGTTTACACTCCTTCCAGAATAGGTTGTCATCGATGTTTTTGATTTTGCCATTATGACACGTGTAAGATGGTATCTCAGAGTTGTTTTGGTTTGCATTTCCCTGATGGCTAAAGATGATGATGAATTTTTTTAAGTGTCTTCCAGCCATTTGGAGTTCTTCTGTTGAGAGTTCCTGATTTTAGCTCTGTACCCCATTTTCCAATTGGGTTCTTTGGTATTTTTGAACTCTAGTTTTTTGAGTTCTCTATATATTTTAGAGATTAGTCCTCTGTTAGATGTAGAGTTAGTGAAGATCTTTTCCCATTCTATGATGGTTTTCATTTTGTCTTGTTGACTGTGTCCTTTGCCTTACAGAAGCTTCTCAGTTTCAGAAGGTCCCAGTTGTTCATTATTGCCCTCAATATTTGTGCAACTGGTGTTATATTTAGAAAGTGGTCTCCTATGACAATGCATTCTAGGGTATTTCACAATTTTTTCCTATCAGGTTCAGTATAACTTAGTTTATGTTGAGGTCTTTGACCTACTTGGCTTTGAGTTTTGTGCAGGGTGACAGATCTGGATCTATTTGAATTTTTCTACATACCACCATCCAGTTACGCCAGTACTATGTGTTGAAGATGGTATATTTTTTTTCTACTGCATATTTTTGCTTTGTCAAAAATAAGGTGTTCATAGGTGTCTGGATCAGTGTCAACATCTCATATTAGAACTCATTGATCCACAAGTCTGTTTCCATGCTAGGACCAAGCTGTTTAAAAAAAAATAAACAAACAAACAAAAAAACAAAACAAAACTGCAGCTTTATAGTAGAGCTGGAAGTCAGTGATGGCAATGCCTCCTGAAGTTATATTATTAAACAAGATTGTTTTGGCAAGACTGGGTTTCTTATTACAAATTTGAGTATTGTACTTTCAAGATGATGAAGAATTGTGCTGGGATTTTGACGGGGATTGCACTGAATCCATATATTGCTTTTGGTAAGATTGTCATTTTTACTATGTTGATCCTACCTCTCCAGGAGCATGGGAGATCTTTACACTTTCTGATATCTTCTACAATTTTTTCTTCAACAAATTAACATTCTTGTCATGCAGGTCTGTCACTTATTTGTATAGATTTATCCTAAGACATTTAATGCTAGTTGTAGCTATTATAAAGGGTGATGTTTCTCTGATTTTCTTTTCATTCCTTTTATCTTTTGTGTATAGAGGGCTATTGATTTATTTGAGTTAAGCCTGTATCCTGCTACATTCTGAAGGTGTTTATCAGCTGTAGGTGTTCCCTGGTAGAATTTTGGGGGTCACTTATGTATACAATCATATTATCTGCCAATAGTGATATTTGGACTTTCTTCTTGTTGACTTATTGCTGTAGCTAAAACCTTGAGAACTATATTGAATACATATTCAGAGGATAGACAGCCTTGTGCTGGACCTGATTTTAGTGGGGTTACTTTCAATTTCCCTCCATTTAGTTTGATATTGGCTGTATACTTACTGTATATACCTTTATTATGTTTAGATATTTAATATGTATCCCTGATTTCTCCAGGACTTTTATCATGAAGGAGTGTTATATTTTGTCAAAGGCTTTTTCAGCATCTAATGGAAAGATCGTGTGTGTGTGTGTGTGTGTGTGTGTGTGTGTGTGTGTGTGTTTCTTTTAGGTTGTTTATGTGATTTAGGATGACATGACAGGTTTTTGTATGTTGAACCATCCCTGTATCTCTGGGATGAGGCCTACTTGATCATGGTGGATAATTATTTTGATATGTTCTTAAATTCAGTTCGCCAATATTTATTGAGTTTTTTTGCATCAATGTTCATGAGGGAGATCGGTCTGAATTTTCTTTCTTTGTTTTATCTTTGTGTGGCTTGGGTAACAAGGTGAGTATAGTCTCATAAAAGAGTTTAGCAATATTATTTCTGTTTGTATTCTGTTGAACAATTTGAGAAGCATTGGTATTAGCTCTTCTTTGAAAATCTTGTATAATTCTGTGCTATAGCCATCTGGACCTGGGCTTGAGGCTTGGGAGACTTTTAATAACAGTTTCTAGTTCCTAGAGGCCTATAGGTATATTTATGCCATTTCTTTTGCCCTAATTTAATTTTTCTCTGTGGTACCTATCCAGAAAGCTTTCCATTTCTTTTAGGTTTTCCAATTTGCCAGAGTGAGGGTTTTCAAAGTACAACCTAATTATTCTCTGGATTTCCTGAGTGTCTGATTTTATGTCCCCATTTTCATTTCCAATTCTGTTATTTTGGAACCCTCTCTATACCTGCCTGTTAGTTAAATTGGATAGGGTTTGTCTATCTTATTAACTTTCTCAAAGAACCAGATCTTTGATTCATTAAGTCTTTGTATTGTTCTGTTTGTTTCAATTTTATTAATTACAGCCCTGGGTTTATTTCCTACCTTCCACTTCTAGGTGTGGTTGTTTCTAATTATTCTTGATGTTTCAGCTGTGTTGTTAATCTCTCATGTGAGATTTCTCTAGGTTTTCCACGTAGGTGTCTAATGGTCTAATGTTATAAATTTCCATTTAGCACTGCTTCATGTGTCCCATAAGTTTGGGTATGTTGTGGATTCATTTTCATTGAACAATAGGAAGGAGTTGATTTCTTTCTTTACTTCTTCCTTGACCCAGAGGTGGCTCAATTGAGAGGTGTTCAGTTTCCATGAATCTGTAGGGCTTTCTGTGATTTTGGTGTTGTTGAACTCTAACTTTAGTCTATGGTGGTCTGAGAGGATACAAGGAGCTATTTCCATTTTTTTTTGTATCTATTCATATTTGCTTTATGTGTAAGTATGTGGTAATTTTAGAGCAAGTTGGATGGGGTGCTGAGAAATAAGTATATTCCTTTGTTTCGGGATGGAAGGTTCTGTATATATCTATTAAATGCATTTAGGTCATAACATCTGTTAGATCCCTTATTTCTCCATTCAATTTCTGTCTGATAGTTCTATATTCATTGGTAAAAATGGGGTATTGAGGTCTCCCACTATTAGTGTGTGAGGTTTGATGTGAGGTTGAAGATTTAGTAGTGTTTCTTTTACTTATGCAGGTGCCCTTGTTTGGAGGATATAAATGTTCAAGATTGAGACTTCATCTTGATGGATTTTCCCTGAGATTAATAAGTAATGTCTGTCCTGATCTCTTTTGATTGATTTTAATTTGAAGTCTATTTTGTTAGACATTAAGAAGGCTACCCCAATTTGTTTCTTAGGACAATTTGATTGGAAGATCTTTCCACAACTCTTTACTCTGAGTCTGTGTCTGTATCTGAAGCTGAGGTGTGTCTATTGTGAAAAAACTACCCACTAATATCTTTTTTTTCTGGCTTTTACTTGTTTGACTGCCAGACTATAAAAACAAAGTGACCCCTATCTTGTTGCACTGTGGGAATCTGGTTTAATGTTGTAATATAATGGTAAAGAGGAATTGTGCTACAGTGTAGCAAGCCTAGCTGTGCTGAGTCCATTGTTTTTCCATCTCATCATTGACTGTGCCAGGATCTTGCAATAGATCATTTTTTCCCACACTTTTCTTCTATAATGAATATTAGGGAATTTTACCTACTGGTAGATGTTATATGTTCAGCACATAATTTTTCCTCCACCAGATTCTTTAATATTGATAATTTGGCACAATAATAGGCCACTATTTCACCCATACATCTTGGTTAGAAATCTAATTGATTGAAATAGGATCTGGTTGTTTAGTAGTGCTGAAATTTGGGAGGACGGTGGTCCTTAGAATTTGGGGGTGCTGCTCTGGGTCTTGGCCAGTAAGGCCAATTTTTTCATGAACAGCAATATAACAGAAAAATAAACAAACAATCCAAAACAAAAAACAAACACACACACATAGGATCAATCTTACCCAGGTCTGGTGTAAGCAAATGCAGATTTTTTTTCTTAATAAAATTTTAATTAAATTGCATTTTATTAATTATAACTGTAGTTTCAAAGTTTAAGTTTCTAGAATCAATATGCAAGTGATGTTCAAGCATAAAGTTATCAAACAGAACAGAGATTTCCTGATGATCACCTTCACTTCCAATATGTACTGTATTCTACCCAGATGCCTGTGACATACATATCCTACCTATGATGCCTCCTTCTGCATCCCTCACAAGTGTTCCAACTTTCCTTCTTTGAATCTCTTTATTCTCCATTGCAGAATTAATTATTTTTCTTAATGATATGAGCAAATAATAACAAAAGAAGGCATTATTTATTAATAAGAGACATATTGGAGGTCACAGCTTAAGTTTGTAATTATAGTGAGTATGTCATGCCTACAGGATAGCATTTTGAAATTCTACCTAACTTCAGGCTATACATTCTTCCCTCTCTGCTCCCCAGTACAGTAAGTTTTAGAGACGGTGACGTCAAGTAATTTTATTGAGAGGCTAGTTTAATATTTTGTGAAATGTATTTTATTTTTATATATTTTAAAATAAAATAGAATTAAGTCATTTTCCTATACCTTTTTCTTCTTCTATCCCCTACCTGGTACCCTCCCTACAACTCTTGTCATATCTTCCATTATCAAACTGACAGCTTCTTTATTTTTATTATTGTTATTATTATTAATTACTATTATTATTGATATATGCACACACAAATGTGTTTATATATGTATATGTATACATAATTATTATAAATCCAATCCGCAAAGTCTGTTTTGTTCTTTGTAGTGTTTAGTGTGTGTATGTGTGTGTGTGTGTGTGTGTGTGTGTGTGTGCACGCGTGCTTGCATGCTTTTCTCGATGAGCACATACTATTGGATCTATTAAGAGCTATTCATCTCTGGACTGCAAATTCTTCTCCCAGCAGTAATTAAAGCCTGCACTTCTTTGTTTAGGGTTAAAGCCTTGTGGAATTTTCTCTCGTTCAAATGAATATATCTATTGCTATTCTATTTTTCTAATCTTGTTTATGCAAACATTTCTAGGAGAGACAGTTTCGTAGCAGACTTGTGGTATTCTTACACTTCTCCTCAGCCTCGTCTGAGATGTTCCCTGAACTACAGATGCAGGATCTGTGATGTGCATGTATTCAGTGTGTCTTGAATCCCCAGCATTCATCAACTCTCTGCATTGTGTTCAGCTGTAGTTTTCTGTAATGGTTTTCATTTCCTGTAAAGAGAAGCTTACTATTCATCTTAAAGTATACTTTATAAAGTAGCAGTTTTCTTTTAAAACAAAAAAAGCACTAGTCTTCTGATTTGTTAAATCTACATGATGTCTATCCCTTCAGTTCTACCATGCTATTTAGTAAATGCCATGCTATTTAGTAAATGCTTCAATTTTTAAAATGTACCTGTGACTCAACTTTTTCAAAAGTTCTATAAACTGAACAATGAGTTTTGGTATCTGATTATGAATTTAAAATATTTTATTTTCTCTTCTAGACAAAACTAAGTAAATATTTCAAAATTCAACCAGTGTTTTCAATAAAATCATCAAACAGGAAATGCCCTGCTACTTTATACATCTGCATTCTGATTATAAGAAGTAAAGGTTTGTGTAAAAATAAATAGCTTCATAGGTACTGCTTAAATTCAAGACATTACTATTTTCTATTAAAGAAAAATTAAATAGTTGGAAAATAGCTGACAACACTCAGAATTTTATTCTTTTATTTTTCATATTACTATATAATTACATTATCCCACTTAATTTTTCCCTCTAAATCTTTTTTTGTACTCTTTATTACTCTCTTTCAAATTCATGACCCATTTGTTATTAACTGTTGCTATATGCATATATGTATACATGCCTAAATATAAAGAGCTCAATTTACATAATGTTACTTGTCTGTAAGTTTTCAAGGCTGACCATTGGATTGTACACATATGTTCCCGAGTTTACTTCTTTGCATGGGGTTGAAGCCTCTTTGTCTTCTCTGTGTCTACACTGGCATAATTATTATTGTTCTCCATGTTCAACTCATGGTTGTAGCTTATGATGCCACTAGGAGATCAAGATTTATACCCAATGCCATGACCCTCATGATCTTACAATCTTCTTACTCTTTATCTCACAATATTTCCTAAATCTTAAGTTCAGGAGTTGTTTTGTAGATGCATTCATTGAGAATGGGCTCCACAACTCTGTATCTCAGAGTTTCCTTTTGTTGTAAATAGAAGTTTCCTTGATGAGGGACTGTATTTGTCTGTGGATATAAGACAAGTATTTCAAGTGTAGGTAAGGATTATTCTGCTTTAGTAAAGTCGTGGATATAGATTTTTCCAAGTTTTATTGATTTTCTAGTCCAG